>MU619687.1:939813-950887 GCA_025201785.1 Xylaria longipes
GCCCCGCGCCCCCACACGGATCATTCACTATGCCTATCACATTACTAGGCCTGTAAGTGTTCTCATCGAAGCCAAGTGGCTACTTGTATTCTATTGAGATCCGGTTGACGGAGCTCTATACAGCTCTCTCCGTAGCTGTCGGTATCTGGTGACACATGTACTTCGTGTCTACAGAAAAGATCAAACGCTGAGGGGAATCATGCATTATAATAGCCAACGCCTTTTGTTGAAAAGTATGACCGGCCGGCCCCCTTGTAACCCTTTTAATTCCCCTGTCCCAATTTATGATACCCATGCCAGTTGATGCCTCACATTCATGCTTGTTGAAACCGAAAACACCTTTGCACACCCGAGAAAATTCGGGCGCAACGAATTATTATGTACAGTTGATTTAGTATCGGTAGCTGGTAGGGCGTTAGCAATGTACTGAAACAAGCAGATGTAATAGGATGGAAGTAAGACATACTGGTCGGGCTTGAAGGGACCCTCGATAGGCAGGCTGAGGTAATCAGCCTGGACGTCAGTGAGCTTAGTTAGCTCGGCATTGACGTGTGACAAGTGTAGGGCAGCGACCTCCTCGTCGAGGATCTTGGGGAGGACGTAGACACCGACAGGAAGCTTCTCCGTCTTGGCAAAGGCAACATATTTCTCGCCGAAGGCCTTGTCCTCAGCCTTGTATAACATGATCTGAGCAAGGACCTGGTTGCTGAACGAGCAGGACATGACGAAAGAAGAGTGGCCAGTAGCACAACCGAGGTTGACCAGACGACCCTCGGCCAAGAGAATGATGTGGCGGCCGCTGGGCATGAGGAAGCGGTCGACCTGGGGCTTGATGTTCTGAACGCTCTTGGCATTCGCCTTCAACCAGGCAACGTCGATCTCAATGTCGAAGTGACCAATGTCTACGCAGAGTTAGCTTATTACACTATCATATGCGGGTTATTAGCGACATACTGCAAACGATGGCATCGTTGGGCATAGCCTCGAAGTGGTGCGCAACAAGGATGTCACGGCAGCCGGTGGTGGTAACAAAGATCTGCGCTTGGGGAGCAGCCTTATCCATTGTGGTGACCTGGAAGCCGGCCATAGCGGCCTGGAGGGCGTTGATGGGGTCGACCTCTGTGATGAGGACGCGAGCACCCATACCCTGAAGGGCCAAAGCGCAACCCTTGCCGACATCACCGAAACCAGCGACGACAGCGATCTTGCCAGCAATCATGACGTCTGTGGCACGCTTGATACCGTCAATAAGAGACTCACGGCAGCCGTAGAGGTTGTCGAATTTGCTCTTGGTGACACTGTCGTTGACGTTGATGGCGGGGACCAGGAGCTTCTTCTCCTTCAACATGCGGTACAGGTGGTGGACACCAGTGGTGGTCTCCTCTGAGACACCGAAGCAGTCCTTGAGCATATCGGGGTACTTGCTGTGAACGAGGGCAGTCAAATCGCCACCGTCGTCGAGGATGAGGTTGAGCTTCTTGCCATCCTTGAAGGCAACCAGCTGCTGCTCGAGGCACCAATTGTACTCCTCCTCGGTCTCGCCCTTCCAGGCAAAGACGGGGACGCCAACGGCAGCAATAGCAGCAGCAGCGTGGTCTTGCGTGGAGAAGATGTTGCAGGAGGTCCAGGTGACTTCAGCGCCAAGAGCGGTCAAGGTCTCGATCAAGACAGCGGTCTGGATGGTCATGTGCAGGCAACCGGCGATGCGGGCACCGGCAAGAGGCTGGTCGTTAGCATACTTCTTGCGGATGGACATCAGACCGGGCATCTCGTTCTCGGCCAGCTCAATCTCTTTGCGGCCGAAGGCAGCGAGAGACAGGTCAGCGACCTTGAACTTGGAGGCGGGGGCGGCCATTTCTATGTCAAATACAGTCAGTTCCAACTCACGCAATGCGAGAAATGGACTTGTTTTAGTATGATTGAGACTTACTGTAGTAGTAGAGTGGACGCTGAGATGAACAAAGATTCCGAGGGTCTGAAGAGGGGTAACCAAGTTAGCGGCCGGATACTCGGATGAGGGTTATTGAGTTTCTAAAGCTAGCAATTGAAACTTACTCGAGGCAAATATAGGGACGGGAACGAAATGAGAGAGGGGGAGAGGAATAGAGAAGGAAGGAGGAAGGATTGAGGGGAGTGAAATAGAAGGTATTAGTAGAAGAAGAAGAAGCGGGAGGAGACCGAAGTAGTAAGCATTGAGGGGCGGAACAAGAGATAAAATCGGCGTCGAAGGATTTCCTACATCGCAGGAAAATTTGGGACTGGATCTGCCCCTCCATAGCCGCCAACAGCAAAGGGCCCCTCCAGCCCCTCGTCGGGCCCTGAATCTCACTGGCTGCTGGCCGCTAGACCTGCAAGACCCTCCGGACCCTCTTATTGCCCGCCGGATTCCTGCGGTGAATGGTCGAGCATTCGGGGCTGGTTGGACCGTTGTGCCCACTAGCTCTCTACTCGGCTTAGTGGCTTAGTGTCTCAACCCCTCGCACTCGACGCTTTCGGCAAATGCACTGACACCTTTATTCGTTGCTCTGTACCTAGGTAAACAAATACCTAATGATCTGTACTATTTCCGACAATAAGCGTAGAATGATTGCCGGTGAATTGCTTACCTACGTTACAGTCATCTGAACCTAAGGCGTGTCTGCTCCTTCTGCCTGCCCCGTTACACTAAGAGCACCAACCATGGCAGGACCTTGAGCTACCTACTACCATTGTCTGTCTGAACCGACAGACTAGTCGATGGGGATGCTAATGTTGACAATTTTAGAAGTGATCGGCCAGCAGACTAAAGGCGGCAAGAGATACCGGTAGCCGTACTGTAAGCCTGCTTCAATCATTATGAGCTGTCAAATACTACGTAATTGCCTAACAAAATAAACACTGCGTAATAAGAAATTTACAGATTCTTATCCGATACATGCAAAGACACAGCGGCGTGATACTGATGTAGACGTATAGTCTATTTCAAAGAACTCGGCGTTGATCCGGTCACCGGCACGTAAGCCGGGCCCGGAGGAACCCCACGATATCACTACGGGTTGGTCGTCATCTTACATAGTGTAAGGATAGGCCTCATAATGTTAGCTGTTATCCACCCAACTATCAATTTTTGCTCCTTATTTTACTAGCCATGTCATTTTGCGGATACGTTCATAAAGTCGACCGCAAG
Source organism: Xylaria longipes (assembly GCA_025201785.1). NCBI lineage: Eukaryota > Fungi > Ascomycota > Sordariomycetes > Xylariales > Xylariaceae > Xylaria > Xylaria longipes. The sequence continues at coordinate 942,980 of MU619687.1, forward strand.
AGCAGAACATATACTATGATCGCATCTTAGGAACTTCGTGCTTAATTCATTCATGGCCGGGATGTCACCCGGCATTTGGATAGTCAATTATCTATGTATCAAGGCTGCCATCCTTGAAATGTCGAGAACATCTGCCTCTTCTCGCTATTTGAGCTTTTGCTACAGATTTTCCTCGGCACCTTCGTTGTAGTAGCAGCACCATGTCGGCATGCCTTTACTTCCCGTCCCATCGTACGGGACACGTGCCTGCTCATATTTGCACCTGGCTCCGTGGGACGATAACACCGCGAAGATGTTGTGCCAAGTAAATGCTTGCTGTTCTATAGAACCCAATGAGAGCGCCCAATCGCCGAACGCCGTGCCAGATGCATGCCTACCGAATCATCATCCCGCTTTTCCAATTAATGTCTTCATTCTGGCAGCAGATTTCCCCTGACCGCGAACATCTTAGCGCTAACACACGCCGTAAACCCATCTACCTGCTTGCTGTACTGCTCAACCTGCTTGGCATTCAACATACCCTCGAGGCGGCTGGGTTCTTGTGGTAGCTTGAAAATGCGTTGCCATTCATCCTCGGGTAGAGGTTGTTGCTTGGCGGCAACACGTGCCGCGTTCTCCGCCTTACGCTTCGTTTGCCATGCTGTGATCTTAGTCTGCTCTCGAGCTAATTGTCGCTGATAGTATTGGTAGTTGTTGAGTTCGGTGTAGTGTGACTCTATGCTGTCGAGAAGTAGATCACACGTCTTCTCCAGGAAGGGATCTATCGAGAGGTCGAGGGTGTCGGCTGAAGGATGAAGAGGCATCTGCATAGCATTGTTTTGGAGATCGGCGAGCGAAGTAGGCATGGTCACATCACCAATTGTCGGCTTCGCGGGAATTTGGTGTAGGAAGGAGGTGAGGAGGTGGGAGTTGTGCATGATGACCGGGAGTTCGGCGAAGATGTCTTTGAAGGACAGTTTCGATTTTTGCAGGCTATCATAAGTCAGCATTACACCTTTCCAAGAGCTGGCAGTCGAGCCGAACCTCTCCGTTGTGAACTTGCCCTCCTTGTATGCGGTCATGAAGGTAGGGGTTAGTCTAAAGGCGCGCAAGCTTAGGGCACCCTGCGAGCTCCGGCTCACGTCGTGGACCAGGGCTACTGTCCTGTCGTTTTCCCGCTGGTAGTGATACTGATTCTCGATGAAACCGAGGTTGACGAAATTGCCCATGGTAGCGCTCGTGTACCAGCCAACGTTGTTGGCATCGACATTCACCTCCTTGAGGTGCCTAATCATCTCATTCTGGTAGGTGATGTTCGCTTTCGCCCGAGGTGCGGCAGCGGCTAGCGAAGAGGCGTCGTTCTGGTGGCTGCCTTCGATGTTGGCAATATCGGCGGTGGGAAAAGGGAACGAGTTTGTGACCTCCAGGACTCCATCCTGGTCCATACCGACGATGGATCCGGTGGCTGTGGTCGGGAAGCTGGCAGAGCAGTGCTTGACAATCTTCATGACAACCTGGGCACGCAATCATCTGTCAGCGACGGCTGTGATAATCAGAGGTTCGCGATCGAGATGACGGAAGGGTGCAAGGAGGGGCATGAAAGGCAGGTCAACCAACCAGAGCTTCCACCTGGACCGTCTTCAACGGTGCATCTTTGACGGAGTCGGCCATGATTCCAGCGATGAAACTCAAGAGGTAGGGCGTTTCGTCTTGTCTGTCTTGAGCCGCGGTGTGGCTTGTACTCGATGGGTGTCGAACAGTCGCAAAGCACGCGGTCGCTGGGGGGGGCTCAAATTTTGTGGTTTCAGCGGGATGCAAATTGTGTGTGTGGGCGGACGGGTTGCTTTGGGGGGGAGGCGGGGGCGCGTGGCAGAAACTGCGACAAGTGTACATTTATGTACGTACCTAACTTTCCTGATGGCACGCATACATACATAATCTTATCTTATCTTACTCATAAGCCACTACCCGGGTGACGGCGGTGATAGTCGGCACCTACGGAGGTAACCCGCCACCTACCTACACGAGTACCGTCATCGGTACCTCCCATCAGGGACTCAATTGCCATTTGGGTACCTCACCGGCTACCAGGCAATTAACCTTATTCCCAGGTCCCTGCCGGAACGGGAACCCCACTCAAACGAAGTATTCCGTCCTGTCTGATCCGGCCTGAACGCAGGCGGTGTCTCTCTTCCCAGGCGTGCTGGGGCGTGATCCCAAAGAGCGAAGCGAATAAATCCCACTCTCGACCCCCCACGCCAAAGCTCGGGGTGTTGTCATCTTCCATGTCATTTAGGCCACTAATAGACTTCTGCTGAAAGAGCCTCATCTTGACGTCGTCTCATCTTTATATATGATCTTTGCCGTCGCTGTTCGCTTCCGATTCAGCCAGATATCGCCATGTCGCCATGACGCCCGGCTCTGAGCCTGTGCTCAAGCCTCCAGTCATCACGCAGCTGACGACTGGGGCTATCAGGCTATCAGGACTGCCACGAGCACCAAGACAGGGCCCTGATTAGCTCTCTCCGCAACACTCTCCGCAACACCCGGCTGGCCCTGTTCCTCGTCCCAGACGGCCTGCCAGGATACTCCTCAGTCCTCGTCCTCTCCAGCCATGTCCGGGTACTACCAATGTCGTCCTCCCGGCTCCCCTCAGCGCTGCGCTGCGCTACGCCGGCCGGGTCTAAGTTACTGGGGGGATCATCCTGCATTGGGTAGAGGGAACAAGAGCTTCCGGTTTTTGGATCCATTTCTATTGTGATTGCGTCTCATCTGCGCCTCCTGTCAATCAAATGACAGGTACTCGCTCTCTGCATACCCTGCGCCGAAAAGAGAGATCTACTCTACGTGCAAAAGTTACCAACAAAATCCATGGGACGGTGTGACGGCTCGCGTCTTTCGTCTGCAACCCTGGTCGACCATAACCCATGAACACACCGCATGGTTACGTCTAGCTCTGGTCCCATTTGCCACAGCCAACCGGTAGCCTCTATCTATTTTCTTCCTGCCCGTAGGCCCTCTATCAAACCGCTTGATAATAGCCCGCTGTGCTCGCATGCAGCAGCTTGAACCTGATGCTACCCCACCAGCTCGTCACGCCCAGTCGGTAATCTCCCAACTTTCCACTTCGTCGCGGATGATAAGCTTGTGCCGGTCAATCTTCCAATGGGAATAGAGGTCCCGGGCTGCCGCGGCTGCCCGTCGATGCGCGGGTCCGATGCCTCCTTTCTTTGCGTCCTCTTGCGATCTCCACACGCACGTTGCCAGATTTTTGCCATCCTTATCGGGGCTTCCAAACCAGTATCTAAGCCTTGTCAGTGCATTATGCGCATCGGCGGCGCAGAATCACCTACTTGAGGAATCCGCCACTGGCCGTTGCTTCTGCGTGCGCTGCCTTGTCCAAGGTCCCCAGGTCCTCGTACACCGTTGTCGGTGGGATTTGGGACCGGAACGCGACCACAAAAAACGAGCTTCCTTTCCAGCTATATTCATTTTGCTGCGCTAGCCGTTTTACCTGCTCCACGACCTCTCCCCAGTTGAAGGTATCGATATATGGGGCAGTAGCATAATCGGGCCGGAGACACTTCAAGTGAACTAGCGCCTGCGCAAGGATCGCGTTCTCCATGTCGAGACTCTTCAAATTCAAAAGGTGTTCCCTTTCGGTATAGGGTGAGATCACCAACAGATCTTTGGCCTCATCTGCGAAAGTCTCAGGGGTCATGAAGCCCTGTGTGGAAACTGTGACTGCTGTTTTGCTGGCGGTAGCAGTGGGCACAGATTCTGCGCTAGGCAGATATCCGTACTGGACAGCCATGGTCTCGCCTAAATTCGCAGAGGTCCTTGCAGCTTATGGAATGATGCCGAGTTCAACGGGGTGCGCAGGGAGTTGTAAGGTATAGTGCTGCTATAAAGAACCGCTCGCGGATCAGTGACTAAGAAATGGAGTTCGTGGTAGGTTATATGCTTTGCCAGGCCGGATAGGATGGTCATGGCATTTGGATAGTCAGAAGAGACGGCATAACCCAGGCGACTCTCGAGGACAACTTATACAAACCAAACCCCTGGCCACCGTTGATCTGTTACTATCTCCGCCGATTACGACGTTTGAGCTCTGCATTGATAATGCCGTGTACCAGCAACAAGCAGCGCCGGTACCGCTTGGACCTTATGACATTTACTCTGGGTGAATGTTGCACTATCGCGCCATCCTACCGATTATTGATACCATCAAGTCCAGTCATTAGTATGGGCCGGTGGCCAGCACGTCAATTATTGTATCAAATCACGATGTATTTCCCCGGACGCTAACATTTAGGTTCGGCCAGGTACTACCGACCCGGTGTTGCGCAACATTTGCAGTGCATCATACATGTCTTGCTTCCGCAGACGTCAACAGCTAAATTCTTGTTGTACAACTGAGAGCCGGGTAGTTTGACACTAAAGTAGCTTTGACCTCGCTAACTTACCCCCAGAATTAGGTCTAGTAACTTTAGACGGGAAAAGAAGAATACATGAATAAGGCTTCTAACACACTAGCCTTTATATTTAAGAATGCTGGATACCAATTGTTTCGGCTATGACAAGTCCAACTTCAATATCACGTTCGCTCACCGCCAATCACGAACGCCACACTAAACTCCAGACCAGTGTAGCTTTAATTCTCTCTGGCGAGACTCGGGATCCAAAGGCACTACCACTTCGGCTTTGCCTACTATGGCAAGCAACGAGCCGTTCAGCAAACTTTCCCCCAGACATCCATCACCCATTTAGTGCAGCTCATGAACAACGATGTATATCCTATAGACTGTCATCCGTAGAGGCCACTCCCTTACTGAGTATTTGCGTCCGAAACCGGTCTGTATTATGTTGCAATCACTTTGCTGCGGAAAAAAGGAATCCCTGGCGGTATCCGCTCGCAATGTCCTCCTCCATAAAGCCTAGAGAGCCAGCCAATGGCATGTTCTTACCTCTTTGATTGCGTAATAGGTAGCAGTACGAGAAGATCTTGAAAAAGATGTTGGCGCCTTGGCAAGGAATGGCAGGCTACCGAGTTCCCGGTGCTTGACGGTGACACCCTTTGTGACACCTTCGGATCTCACAGGAGAGGATGGTATTCCGTGTCATGCATGACAAACCAAATGAGTCCAACGAAGGCTCACTTATTTGTCGTTCCGTGCGTAGTGTGAGCAAAGCCAGTTCTTATCTTCTAGTTCGTGGAGGGCACCTACGATTGAAAGCTTCTGAGTTCGTTTAGTATTCTTCCAAATTCAATCAATTACTAGACTAGCTGAAAAGAACGATGTCTACCTATGGTGTAGAGAGTATAGAAAGGAGGACAATGTAACCCTCACTACACCTTCTAGGCACAGAAGAGAGAATGATAACGATGATTAGATGCCATAAGCGCGCAATATTATCGTGGAGTCCGTTTAATGCCAAGATACTATGCTTGTAGATATACCTAGGTAGCTGATACATATTCGACCCATGCAACATCGCCATGTATAAGTTGCTATATTATAGGTAGTTTGCAGATAACATGAATCTGCATGTCGCCTTAAATGAGAACCTTGTAAGCACCAACATGAGATGAACTTGGACTAACTAGGAGGAACAGCCTATAAACTATAGGAGATGACGCATGCCGTCCAAATTTTGTTCCATTTCAGTTTCTTACTCGGCCAATACAATACGGGGTCGAACCTGGAAGAAGTAATAATTATGATATTAGCAATGTCACAAAATTGAGTATACATACCTGCCTACGGTTAGGTCGGTGTGCGGGCTCTAAAGTCGCACCGCTGATCGTGCTGGAATCGTATAAGCTGGACACCACATTGATCCGTCCACTCTGTGCTGGAATCGAATGCCGATTCTTTCTCAGTCTCTTAAATACAGAGAACCATGTTGTAGCCACGTGTATTTTTATTCTTTCTTTCTGCACTTGAAGTGCCAATTCAGCGATGAATTTCGCCTAACCAAGATTGAAACCACTTCATACGGATAAACCACTTATCTATCCGGACTTGTCACGGAACGCTACAGATTAACCCCCGGAGACCGGGGGTACCGGCACGGACCCTTGACCCGTGTATATACATAGATAGCGGTTTTTTCTCGCTCCTTGTGCAATAACAATAGTTAATACTGGAGATAATGGTAGAAAGAACTGTGACAGGACTTGTACTTGATTGTGCATAACAAGAGCTACTTTAAACCAGACTGAGCTGTGGACATACAACTAACATTATCAAGAGGAGGTCTACATAAACCCAAGCCCTTCGTGATGAGCAAATATAAAGGGTGTAAAGAAGTTGTTAACGGCTACCGTTTACCTCTTCATCGTCCAAGGATGACCGACCGCGTAGTGACACTACAAAGCCTTATTATTTATTGAGGCATTTCAGGCTAGCTATGTAATCAACCCCATTATCATTCACAAAGTCTACTATAATAGCGTTAAGGAGTCATTCGTCGTGCTTACAGCGCTGGCTCGATAGTGTATTGGCGTATAGAGCGAGCTTACCTTGTACTGTCAAATATCGTGAGAAAATAGTTGAGCAAACCCGAGAGAGGGTGGTACCCCTACGTACATATACAATTCTACACACCAAAGTCAGCATCAAAGACCCCACTTGTTTTTTGAATCCATAGTCAGACTTCTCTTATCTCTCGCTTCAACTTCCACACACAGGCAAGCCCCTTATCGTTAAGCGTGTTCAAAACAGTAATTAATCATGATGGCTAGCTATGTAACCCAATAGCGATAGCGCCTAACGTCTCTTCTACTTCTCCGCGCAGTCTCGGCGGGGTCTAGGATCGTAAAGCGAAGCAAAGCCTATAATGAAAGTTCCAACCCAAAAAGTCACATACCCCAGACGATGAGCTGCAACCTCTAGCCTTCTTTCAGTAGTACCTTAATTTAGGAAGGATGTATGACGTAGAGTTGCTTTCAGTCTCAACGAAACACATTTTGTTATTTTGTTAGGGTCGGGTAAATAGATACCCTGGCATTCGTATTTGAATCTTGCACGGAGAGCCGGGAAATCTGTTAGCTATCCCTCATTAATACACGTGTTGGTTCCTTCGTCGGCAAGACGAGCTAAAAGTATAGGCTGAGATCTTCAATTGTAACAGTCTTTGCACACATTGTATGTTTTCCTAACTTGATTTCGACTTATTTCTCGTCCCCTACAATCTTTGCCACTGTCACGGTCTCAACCATGGGCATATAAGTAACTGCAGGCCTCAAGGAGCCCACCTTGATAATGTTCTCCTCTTGGTAGTGTCGTGGTATTATAGTGTTGCAGTTCTGTTCCGTGACAGCCACACCATAAAGCACAGCAAAAACCATAGCCCTATAGTTTTTTTTTCAGCGCGTGCGCTGTTCATGACTATTAGGATAAACGAACGTCGTCTACTATTTATACGAAAACATACAAAAGCACATAATTATTCAATTTCCATTACATTTGATCTTAAGAGCGTTTACTAACGCAATATAGGACGACGTAACATAAATTAGCTCTGTTCCTGGAAAATATGACTTGGCGTATTATGACACCACTCCTATAGAGTGAGGAAGTCCAATCTATGCATACCTACTTACCTAGGTACTTAGGTAGTCAGGGCTAGCCTACAAAAATATTTATAGCCAACAATGACCCCTATCCACTATAGGAGGCTGCCCAACAGGATCTTCACAGATTAGGCATTTATGCTGTACGGCGTTGGTTTTTTCTGTTTAGACTTCTGTCACAAATCTATGTGGTCTACATCCAACATAGAACAAACCTACTCAGCTGAGGTGGGTGGGGGGGGGGGGGGGGGGCCCCGAAAACAAACCCAAAAAACGAAATTAAACATTTTTTACCCAACCAGGTTCCAAAAATATTACAACCGCCAAACAAAGCAACATACCTACCAAAG
>MU619687.1:950897-1294084 GCA_025201785.1 Xylaria longipes
GGCCCCCCGCCCCCCCCCCACCCACCCCCCCCCCTCATACGATATGTAACATTGTTGTCCCATACCTGTTGCCTAAAGATTTCAACCGGCATAACTAGCTACTTACCTAGCAATGCAGTTGTATATTGATATCATCAGATATCGTAACTCTGCTGATCAGATAATCACCAGTTCTATCACTTGTTTTATCCATTCGTCCTAGTTCCAGGACCAACCCATTTATACCCAGGTCCCCTGCAGATAGCCTTGTGCCAGGAATTAACAGGGCGGAACATAGCTCAATGCGACTCCACAGCTTTTCGGCCTTCTACATGCATGAGCCGAGGCAGAGGAAGATCAGCTCACAGTAAGTGTCAGAAAGGCTTGAGACCAAATCATATAAACTCTTCATCTCCTCTTCAGCCTCCCAAATAGGTCTTATTCATACCCGAGATCAAAGGAGGCAAGGGGGAGCAAGGCAGGCAAGATGAAGCGAGGTTAGTTCCTCCCTATTTTAAGAAAAATAAACCTTCAAGGACTCTTTTAGACCCATTGTTCCTATAGAAGATCATTTTTACTATGAACATCATTACAGACTCTTGATAACAAGTCCTTGTTACAGTAAGGAGCATAAAGGTAGAGGTTGCGTGTCAACTGACTCTTGATAAGTTACGCATGATATGGTTACAGTATTGGCTAGGACATATATACGTGAAAATGGGACCGCATTCGGTATTAGGGAGGTTTAGGGATCAATCGATCTACCGAGCCATAACTCCTACCCTACTGCCTGACCGTAGAAGAGCCTATTCATTCGCTCTGTGACCACTTTCGGACGTTACGGCTTTCCATTAGCACCCTGAACCAGCAATTTGTCCGCCTGTCTTGAAAAAACATGCATCCAAAACCTCCCACCCCCACAGCTTCCCTTTTTCGCGTACTGTCTCCCCGATGGTATATGATCATCCGGGCCCCATTGGTTAACTCGTGAAACTATAATTCAGTGTCAAGAAACACGACTTCCGAAGGCCTCGTGTGTCCCGTTTCTGATACTCCAAGCTCAAAGTTCAGGGATTGTTCCATAGGAAGTGTCACACGGACCCAAGGGACTGGGACCAGATCTGAGCCCCTAGATCTGCCCCTAGGTTTGGCGAACTGCACATTCGTCTGCATATTCGTATTCTGGAAATAATCATATGATCGGGTGCTAGAGCCTATGGATAGCGAAGGCCTCCCGTCCTCTCCCGTATATGTTCTAATTTATCCGAGACAGCCATACGAGGGGGCGAGGGCAAGGGGAAGCCTGGCGGTTGGCTTAGGTGAAGCTATTCGCATATATAGCCTGGAGTTCGCCCGCCTAGCTGAATAGGAGGACTAGAGCTCCAGAGCCCCCTTGATCACATAGATGATTATTAGTTGAATTGAACACTCTTCCAAGCCCTTGTTATAAAAAGGCATACATAGATTTATGTGTGTCTCTACGAGGGATATTTGCAAAAAGAGACAAGAAACAGTAGGTGCTTTCGATTTATACATTGCTGCTTTTGCAGAGTGACTAGCTCCTCAGCCTCAGCTCAAGAAAACCACCGAGGATCACGCCCGCGAACGGCGTTCCAAGACTATACGCACGAGACGTGACTAAGTTATCACGCTGACACAAGGGGGAGATCGCCCATACGAAAGAGAGATTGCGCACCCACATAAGGCAATCGTAGAAGTTGAGAAAGACAATATCTCTGGATAGAAAAAAAAGGTCCTAGGGCAGAAGCTCCAGTTTCCGGGCAAGCTGAAAGAGGTAAAAAGGCCACCGCGATTAAGAGGGAGGAAATACCGGAACTAGACCCGGACTGCTAGAAATTGAGAGGATAATATGGGAAATCGTGATTGAGCTCTTTATCTGAGGATATAAATGACTTCACGAGAGGAATATAAAGCATGTCCGCGGTAAAGTACCCCTTTGATAGAGCCGAGATAAACTACACGACATATTATATACGCATAGTACTGTTCTAGTTAATAAATAGAAAATACCATAGCTTGTTGCTATATAATTTAATGCGAGCTTGAAGTCCCTCGCAATAAACGGAGTTTGAGGCTAATGACTTGGGTGCAGCTAGTAGGTTATAAAGGTGGTACTATTTGAAATTATATTAGCAGATATGAGCATTCCTGTGACAGAAGTAGATCTTGCTTGATTCTTGAGATGGTAAATTTGTATGACTTCTGGCCCTAAGCTGGACACTTCTAAACTGTAGCATGAAGTTTGACTGGCCGTCTTAGCTATAGCTAATGAATAAAAGACGTAGTTTCTGGTGCCCCTTGAGAGACTATCACAGCAAATGGCCTAATGCCTTGCGTCTATGTAAAAGGCGAAACTCATTCGCATCCACATGGACAACTCCATCACGTGAAATATCGGCGGAGGTTTACCAGATTCACCATGAAATCTGTAGAGATACTATTAATTTAGTTACCTAATATGGCCCTCAGCTTGGTAAATTGCATATATAGGAGTGTAAGACCAAGGTCTAGTAATACTCAATGAGCCTCTGGCGAGCATAAACGATATCAGCACCATGAAGGACGTAGAAACGCCGCCCCGTAGCAGATTAGGATTTTATTTTGAGCTTTCAGCTTATTCAGACAGCATGAATTTCGCCCACAACTGTTTCCTGCAGGAGACCTGTTAGAGATTTTTGGGTAAGATATTGGTAAGTATGGCCTGAGTGACAATGTGCTCTCTGATTTAGGATTCGTGTTGGTATGTTATTTTAAGTGGCTTGTTGGCGACAAAGAAACATCGGCGAGCATGAGCTGAACCGAGGATTTTGTATCACGCATAAGAGAGTTACAATACATTTCATTCAAATATTACTCGTAGAATAATTACCATCATTTCTCAACTCAGTCGACACTTGACCGAGGGGTTCGTTAGATTAGATTACATATATAGTACTGGAATGCGTTGATATTACTGGGGTATATACGCGCCCATATCATCATTATACCACCCATGAAATCAATAGTTCTCGAATGGCCAACTACAGAAAAGACGAGCCAGTTCAGATTGCATGCAATATCCCATCTATAATTGCCGCTTAATCAAGCGAGTTCATTCAGACATTCCTACTCATCGTCCAAAATGCGACTCGCTATACTGCCGAAAACGGGGACTTCGAATCTAATCCGTCAAGTTAGAAACCGAGTTTCGCGTTATAATAATGTCGTATCGAGCACGATAGATGTGGATTAGTCACTCACCTATCAAGGGTATCTGCGTCCCGGTACGCACGAAGCGCGAGAAACCCGATTAGAGCCAGGTCTCCCAGCACGATGACCCAGCTGAGGAACGTCGACCAGGAGAACAGGAGATGGATGACGAACATGACAGTGAAGACGAGACTAGACTGCCACGCATGAAATCTGGCACCATGGCATTAGCTTTGAACCTTAGGCGCTTAAAATTGAACACCCCTCCTAAGACTTCCATTCTTCACTCCTCTCGTTGGAATGTAAAATCTCAGAAGCAAGATTGATACGACGCGAGCCTCCTGGTCTAATGAGAGTGCACTTTCGAGCCACACTCACCTAACATAATCACTCTTCCGCTCAAGAATCAGCAGTATGATGGCGCCGAGCGGCGGTATCCCGATATACGCAAGGACAGCCTCGTAGTCGAGCCGTATACCCAGACTCGTGTCGAATTCGCTGACGAACCCTCCTCCACCACCACCTCCTCCTCCTCCGCCCAACCCTATCCCGCCCCCGGCTCCGGCCCCGCCTAAGCCGTCTTCGGAAGCATATCCTGCGTGCCACGAGCGCTGCGGCTGCGGGTGTTGTAGTGGCGGAGGGGAAGAGGCGGTGAAGTTGCGCTGGGACGGGCTGAAGGACTGCCGACGATCGAGCGACGCGCGCGGCGACAGAGCGCCCTCGGCCATGGGCGGGGAGAACGGCCGGTTGTTCTCGGGCGGCGAGCTCTGGTACGGTGCGAAATCCATCGCGAACTCTCGTGTATGTTGCGCTGCGTTGCTCCTTGGGGGTCTCGCGCGAACTGCTGTCCGGGTGAGTGAGGGGTCAGCTCGAGCTGTATCGCGATCTGGTCGTCGGACGGATCTGGTGGACGGGAGTGATCGTAGACGGGATTGCGAGTATTAATGCCTTGCTGCACGTGGATAGGGGAATGACGTTGGAAGTTGTCGAGGGTTGCCTCTCAGCTCCATGGTCACGGATGCGACGTGCATGAACGCAGCAGGCTGGGCTGGGCTTGGCTTGGCGCAAACAGTGGCCGTGTTAGTGATCTGCAGGGTCCAGTTTAGCGCATTATTGCAGCGCTCTTAAGAGTGGTTGTCATCGTTGCAGTCGCATAAGGCCGTTTATACCTGGATTTATGTAGGTCCCTCAGGCCGAGACACCATAGGTACCTAGACAGGTGGTATGAGACTACGCACCGGTGAAAAGCCAAATTTACTAGCTAATAGCCGGATTGTTGGGAAGGAACCATTCTGATTTTTATATGAGCCCGACTTTTGCCCAAGATACCGGGCACTGCTTTGGTAGATACACCATGATAGCTTCCGTAGATTCATATACATTGTTTGTTCTAGGTATACTGTTTTACATCGCTTTATAGCACATACATATGAATAGTACACGCCTTCTAGGCGCTGGTCTCGTTCTCGGCCTCGCCCTCCTTCTTGCCACCGTTGGATTCTTCTTCCAGCTGTGTCCGTCTACCCTCGAGAGCTAGCCATAGGCCCTTGCTATGGCCCTCCAATGCTGTGGTAAGACCAAGGCCAGCATGATGCAACAGGGAAACGAGCTGTGCCCGCAGTCCATCGAGACCGCCCTGGATGCCACCAACCCATTTGACTCCGTCAAGATCGAATGCCTTGTCCTCTATTCTGCCTCCGACGAGGATGAGTTTTTGGAATCCGCTCTGGGCGATGGGGTCGTGGTATCCGGGGTTCTTCTTCCGCGTGGGAGCAGGGAACGCGGGGGGTGACGGAGCAAGGACCCTGAGTACGGCTGCCAAATGCGCCGGTGAAACCGAGGGGAAAGTTACAGCGGCAACGGGCCCTATGATTAAGGGGTTGATCTGGCCGTATATGGACGACTCGTCAACGGTCGCATTCTTGATTGACTCGTAGGCCGTCTTGGACAGATCGTGTGTGTACGCGTTCGATCTTTCGGCCTGGTCCTCGGGCTTGAAGTAGTCGACAATTTTACAGGCAATGTTGAACATGCGCGTGCGCAACACCTGCAACTCAATGCTGGATGTGATGTCGACGGGGACAGTGCCGTCGGGCCCGGCAAGGGGCGGCGGGACCTCTGCCAGGGCGGCACGCAGCTCTCGCCGCACGGCGGCCCATTCCACGGCAGTTAGATTGTTGTGTTGGAAGAAGAGCATCAAAGGCGTCGACCGCAGCATTGCTGTATAGGAGCGAAGAAGCTGGGCCTTTCTCTGCTCGGGCCGCCTGGCACTTGGGGGTTGGGTTGGAGGAATGTAGTCGTCGGGTAGCCTCAGAGCGCCGAGGGGCACTGGGGAACTTGCTGTTGCATAATGCCTTGAAGCAGCCCTTGTCGCGTTCTGAACGGTGAGGGCTGGCACTCTCGCCGCGCTTGTCGTGGTTCGCTGCAGAGCTCGCCCTACGCTACTGCGCGTAGAGCAATTGAGCCGCAGCGGCATTGTGCGTAATCGGACGGGTCGCAACTGAATCTGCCTTCTCGGACCTCCTCTACCTCGACCCTGGTGTCGTCGTTGTCGTCAAGTTGGCGAGTGTGATGCTCTTTGCCCTCGCTGGAGACCAGACTGGCACCGGCCTGTCGCAAAAAGCTGAGATGAAAATAAGTGGATCGTGCTTGCTTCTCCAAGCCCCGGACCAGGATGGGTCCGGCCAGGCGGTCGGAGATCGGGGTTTCTGTCTCTAGGCTCAGCTTATCTGCCGCATTCCACCGCCCCAATTGATAACTGTACGATAACTTTGATAAGGATCTTTTTGGTTCCTCCAAACCACCCCTGTCCCTGCTACCCCTGTCTTTGCCCCTGCCCCTCCATCGGTTTAAGCATTGGAATGACAACGATGGCGGGGCAGCAAGACTACCAGCGGCAGCAACACCTTGGGGTTCTATCCTACCACTTGAGTCATCTGCAGGGACGGATGAGTCTCACATTCCGAAGACTGCGGGCCAATTGAGTTGTTTTGGATAAGTATACTTATGAATTTTCTCGGCTTCAATCTCACTTCCTCTCAACCTAGTTAATTCTGTCGCGATTCGGAGACAGGTCACCAGAAACTCGTTGAGAATATCCTCGCCGAACTCGGCATCTTTGGCAGCATGGCCGCTGCAACGAGCTCGCAGCCAAATTCCATTTCGATGCAAGACCAGCAAGTTCTGGTCGATATCCGCCCCTTACTCCAGCGTCTGTGGCCGGATCCCGAAAAGGAGAAAGTAACGGCTCACGAGATCGCTGATGCTATCTCACTGATCTTCGTCAACAAGCTAAGCCCAGTTCAGACGGGCTCGCTCCTGACAGCTCTGCATTTCACGGGCTGGGACCGTCGCGCTGATGTCTTGGCTGAAGCCTCGGCCGCTATGCGGCGCCATGCGGCCAAGATTGACTTTCAGAGCTTGGAGGATGCTATATCAAGCAAACGGCGGCCGGAAGGGAAATATTTAGGTGGATTGGTGGGTTTTCCCTAGAAGCCATCTGCTGAAGTTTGGGGTAGGAACTCGAAGACATTACGCTAATTTATTCCGTAGTGCGACATCGTTGGCACAGGAGGCGACTCTCACCACACTTTCAACATCTCTACAACATCTTCCATCCTTGGCTCAACTCTGCTTCTCCTCGCCAAACATGGCAACCGCGCGTCGACTTCAAAGTCTGGCTCTGCCGACTTGCTCATGAACATGCAACCAAAGCCTGCCCAGCTCGCCCGTATCACCCCCGATACCATCTCCACCGTCTACCAGTCCACCAAATATGCATTCTTGTTCGCCCCTGTCTTCCACCCGGGTATGAGGCATGTAGCTTCCATCCGTAAAGAGCTCGGATGGCGCACCATCTTCAATCTCTTGGGCCCTTTGAGTAACCCCCTTGACGACGCCATCGAAGCACGTATGTTGGGTGTTGCGCGCGACGACCTAGGCCCCGTCTTCGCTGAGGCTTTACGGTTGGCTGGCGCGAAGAAGGGGCTAGTGGTCTGCGGCCAAGAGCAACTCGACGAAATCTCGTGCGCTGGACCTACTCTCTGCTGGCAGCTAGGTGAGCGTGGCGACGGTAACGGCGTAGAGGTCGAGCATTTCTTGATCGAGCCTAAGGACTTCGGGCTTGGTGCACATCCTCTCAGCACTGTTTCGCCTGGTAAAGAACCTCATGAAAACGCAGAAATTCTGCGCAAGATCCTGCAGGACGAACTACCAGACGATGATCCTATCCTCGAGTTTGTGCTCATGAACGCGGCGGCTCTATTTGTTGTCTCGGGTATCTGCGAGGCTGATACGAGTGCCATGGGCCCTGGTGATGATGGCAAAGTTATCAGGGAGAGAGGTCCCGGTAACGGACGCTGGAAGGAAGGAGTCAGGAGAGCGAGGTGGACGATTAAAAGTGGTGAAGCATGGAAACAATGGAGTGCTTTCGCCGAAGTTACAAATACTTTGCCCATATAATCTTAGTGAAACTGTAATACGGGAAATGGAAGATCGTGTGGACGAGCTGCTGGCTGGGTTTAATAACGGCCCCTTGACATGCGAAAAGTGAAGAACAGCTATATCTACAAGCTAGCCAGTAGTTGGCTACTTTTTGACTTTCTCTACTATCTACCCATCAGCCTGCATTGTCTTAGGATACGGGCTCTGGAATGATATTAGAGAGATTGTTAGAAGTGAAAACATTAATGAATCTCATTTTACAATATATTGTTATACTTGTCCTCGTCATATTTCGCTGCTACTCATTATCATTCAGGAGCAATCCACCACACACCAAGAACATTATGAAAATGTTCCGGGCTGTGAGAGTGTCTATTTACCTCTCCTGGATAATACCTTAAATGACAACGTTGATCCGCCTAAGCCGGTAGGCATATAGAATTTACTAGAGTTTGAACGATCGATGTTGGTCACCACTAAACAAAAAACCCTAAATTGAATCCGGCTAAAAGGTTCCAAAAAGAAAACAATGACTGCAAGAGAGGCAAGCAAAAGAGAATCAGCATCTCTCGATCGGGGAATCGAACCCCGGCCACCTGCGGCTTGTTCCATAGTAAGACAATTCTAATGAATCGAATACACATAATGACAAGCAGGTATCCTGACCACTAGACCAATCGAGATTTTGTTGTTTGTGTGTGTGGTTGAGCGAGCGTTGTAATGTGGGCTATACCGGTCGTGATCTAGTTTGGTGGAGTTTGGAGAGAAATGTTGCCCTACTTGTACACTAATTTAGACTTACTAGATAACTACACAGTAGGTAGATTGAGGCTCTCGGTATATAGGTAGCTATATGTCACACGCTTTCTTGTATATATATCATGAATAGCTAAACGTACCGTTTTTGGGTTTGGTTTTCTCGAGAGTATTGACAACCGCCGGGGACGGGGGGAAGGGAGGCAGGAACCAGGAAAATTGAAGGGTTACCTACCTATATATTCAAAATACCAAACGTATCCTTTACGATGGTGCCTTCACTAGCCACCCGTGCAGGTAAGTAAGTGTTCGAAATCAAAACTGAGGTGATAGATAAAATGAAATCCCGTGCCTAGCTTCACAATCACAAACAGCCAGTAAACCCATTGAGACATGCGAGCCGACTTTATCGCAGTGTGGAACCACGTTGGAAGATATTCTAAATCTCGTATCACGTAGCTCATACAGAGATTTCAAATGGAGATGTTTATAAAGGTAGTAGCAAGTGATGTACTACTCGTCGGTTATTGCAGCATATCCATCTAAGTTATCTTTATTGCCGTGTCCACGGGTTCATGTGGTCGTTTACTACCTAGTAGTTTGGGTTATGATAGCACTAGTACGACGAATGCTGAGGTGAGTTTTAGGCAAGTATGGTGTGTGCTTGCAGCTGATGTTTAGCCACGCACAACGTAGGCAATAGCATCCTACGAGAATCCCAAAATTGTTCCGCTTAACGAGCGCCTCTTCTCCTGAAACGCCGATACACCTTTTGCCCTGGCCGATCCTCATCCTATTTAGACAGTACACCACGAACAGTTCCCTTTAACGTTGGCTTTCCCTCAAATATCTCCTCACAGATGCCGGTATCACCTCCGCATCCAACATCAAGCCATCGAGCTAGTAAGTCATTACTTTCCTTGGGTTTGACCCAATCATCGCGTGTGCCCACTGTGATGTGTGCTACTTTGTTGACACAAGTCCATTTGTCCTCTTGATCTAGTAGCCGCACCACAATAGCCATGATTCGGTCGTTGAACACGACACGCTCGAGCATGACCTCGCACTCACCGACCTTGCCATCTACGGACTGGCTCTCAGCTTCCAGGGCAGTGTAGCGCTGCCATAATTCAGGATATTGTTTAGCAGTGGCCTTGTGCATGAGGGTAACATGAAAAAGAGGCTGGATGCGCCGGGTCTGCTGGAGCTGCTTGTAAAATCGCTGCATTTCTGGATCGACGCCTTTGAAGGCCGATTCAAGTGCCACGTTGACCTCTTTGGCGGGAACTGAAACAGACATATATTCGAGCGGCTTCTTCTTTTGGGGTTCATGTGACTGTTGTGTATCTTGGCGCCTTTGGTCTCGTTTAGTCGTGCGATCAGGTATCTGATGTCTTGTGTTCGGTGAGTAGTCCTCAATGGCATGCTTTACAGCCGTGTCCATATCTTCCGCACTTGGTATGTCCGGAATCAGCAAAGGATATCTCTTGCGGAGTTCGGTGACCACTTTCTCAACGTTCACACGACTACTCTGAGCAGGGTCAAGGTTGATAACGAGGTCGAAGCCATCGTCAGGGCTGCTTTCTGGGTCGCAAGGCTGGAATCTATGTATGAAGTTCTCCATGATACCAATGACCTTATTTTCATCCGATGCCGCTTGGATAGTTTGATGATTATTGCCACGTTTCAGCACTCGATCTCTTGTAACTCTTCTGACTTCATCAATGTTGCCATGAGCAAAATTCAGAGCTACGAGCCGGGCATTCTTGTGCTGCATGAGGATATCTTTGATGATTTGCTCTCGCTCTCGACGTTCAGAATTATTCCGGTCAGCAATAACGACGGGATGCTCCATCAAAGAAGACATAACAGCCTGAACCATTCTTGCGGGACGACCCTTGCCTTGAATATTGTCGTTCTGGATGATACCCCAACCAAACAGATGGGTTAAAGCTACGCCAACAGTGGTTTTACCGCATCCAATGGTAGCGATTGGTACGAGAACAACGTCACCAGACACGCTAGAGGTATCATTTCCAAATACATTCTCAAAATTTGCAGCGTCGGAACCTTTCAGGTTCTTATGCGCTAGGAAGTCGTCCCGAAGAGAGATGATGCCGTGATTCTGGTTGTAAAGCTTGGCCAATTTCGGGTCCTTGGCCAATCTTTGACGAGCATACAGTAAGTACTCCTCGGTAATCTTGGTATGCTTCTTGAACTTGGGGGGCTTCCCGGCAATAAGGGCCTTGGTGCATTCTCGCCATTGTCGGTACATCAAGTATGGCTCTTCAAATTTGTATTTGAAGAACCAGTCGATGTATTTCGTTTGTTCCACATCGGATGACAGTCCACAGCGGATGACAAACCCTTCAACGTCTCGACCTTCGTGTGCACCAGACTCGGCAACCTCCTCCAGGAAATTCTTGACGGTGTCGATATCATCAAATACTTGGAGCCCAACTTTTCGGAAACCCCACTCATCTGCGAATTGCTGCACAAGACCGCTCGGATACGTCATGAATTCTGGGACGTTGACGTTGATACCATGAAGATACAAGCCGGCCTTATCCGGTCCGTAAGCTAGAATGTGTTCCTCAAAGCCATCGTCGCACAGTTCGGCAACCGCCGTGACATTTCTGCCTCGCAACTCCTGAGCAAACTCTTCTCTGGTTTTGCCAATGGTGGCCAACTGTTTGTCCACCCATCTCTCGCCAGCACTGGCATGGCTCACCTCGACATCACTCCGGTCTCCGGTCGAATGCTTGCTGCAAACGAGAAGAGTTCCATCTTCCAAGCCGCTGATAAAGATGATACAGCCGTTCTCTTTCAAAGTGAGCTCGTAGGGGCCTCGCGTCTTGCGCCTGATGTTCTCCCACCTCGTGTCGAAAACCTCGCCAACGTTGAAAAATTTATCGTAGCCTCTCACGGCGATCTCGTGATCATTATGGCGGTTCCTAGTGGTAAAAAGACCGCGCGCATAGGTAGGTAGGTTGGGTTTCTTGTAATCCCAGTCTTGAAAGCGCCACGAGTCGACACTGAGGCCATCGGGCGACCCGGGGATCTTAAAAGTCGTCTTCTTGACCTTGAATCCCCTCTTGGCCTTGTTGGTCCCGTCGTTCAGAGCGTGAACGAGTTGGGAATTCTGTTGAGGGTCCTGCTCACAGTATGGAGCCTTGGAAAGATCCATGACGAGCTGGCGGTCGGGGAATGAATAATCGAGAAAACCAATGGCTCTAGGTGATACTAATCTGGGTTGCGAGGCCAGGTAAGCGTGATGAACTTTCGACGCCCCAGTAGTGAGCCTATCGGTACCAGATGTGGCAGATATGGCAGATGTAGAACGAAAAAGTGAACTGTGAGTAGCAAGTTAGCCGGCCAGTTGTCCTCGCTACTCATTCGTTTATTATATGAAAGCGAGGGGGTAACGGTAAGACAGATCGGATGGACTATAAAGAGGGTTCAGTCCTCCGAAAAGCTCTTTGGTAGTGCAAGACACACAGTACACGGGAACAGAAGTAGAAAATGTTTACAATCTCTTGAGCAGGGAGGCGATAGCTGCCCGCATGAGTCACTCACACAGTGACCTGACCCCTTCAGTTACTGGGACTGTCCATCCAGGCAGTGGCTACCTGTTTATTAGGTAAGGGCGTAGTAGATACCAAAACTAGGGTAGGATACTGAGGTACTGCCGTAGGATGGACCAACTTAGAATTATGTCGCCTTTACACTTGAAAGATATCAATCACCACGAGCTTTTTTGGCTGACATGCCTACTAAGTATGTACTGGAATCCCGAAATTACTTAGGGTTGCTAGCCGCTTTTGGTGCAGCACGTTACCAAGGTAGGTAGTCCAATCCTACCTAAAGGTACCCGTTTTTAGGACAGCACTGTATCGCTGTAATTCTCCCTTCAGCGCGAGTTTGGCGGGGTATTTCGGCCATCCATGATGCGTCACACGGTGAGCCCCTCCAAGAAAAAAGTGCAGCTAGGTACTTAGGTACCTCATCAAAGTCCGTCGCTTCTGTTCAGCCAGAGTAAAACCTAACATTTGCGCTTACCAGCGTCGTCTTATTGGGAAGCGTCCCACGTCAACAACTCGTCTGTTCTATATAGAAATTTACTTGGAGCCATCATCATGCCTCCAAATCCGTTCCTTCTCGCCGCTGACAACAGTCCGGCTCTTCTGCCCCTCCTCCGCGAAAATCCAGCTCTAGCCAGCCAGCAAGATGAGCACGGGTACTCTCTAATCCACGCCGCCGCTAGCTATAACCACTTGGACCTTCTACGTACCCTTGTCCAAGAGTTCAAAGTTGACGTTAACCTACGCGATGAAGACGAGGAGACCGCGTTATTTGTTGTTGAGACAGTCGATGCAGCCAAGGTCCTCGTCGAAGAACTCGGCGCCGAGGTCATGATTAAAGGATCTGACGGCTACACTGCTCGCCAAAAGATCACCGAGGAGGATGACTTTCCAGACGTTGCCGAGTACCTCAAGATTAAAGAAGCAGAGCGGGCCCGAGATCTATTGAATGGGACTAATGGCGAACCTGTACAAGATAGCAGTGACATGCCACCCTTACCTGAAGGACTCAACTTTTCTGTCAGCGCCGTCAACCCAGCCGAAAACGACGAGAGCGAAGTCGACCCCGAGTTCAGGAGAAGGATAGAGGAGTTGGCCCAGCGTGAAGACTTTCATAGCGAGGAGGGCCAGGCTGCGCTCAGAGCGCTTGTGCAAGATGCAATTGCCACCGATGGAAACCTCGCAGACCGCAATGTCCGGCCCCGTCAAGACTGAGCATGCAAGAGACATATGTTTCGATTACGACCGCAAATCAACACACGGACTCATTCGTGCCCCTTGATCTCCCAGAGAACGTATTCTCCTGGGCTGCTTGGTGGCCTCATAATGGTACAATCTGCACCATACCCAATAGCAACTCGACTGAACGGCGTGGTGCTGAATGAAAACCATGCTTTTGGAGGAAGCGTTCTGATCAACTCCGCTAAGGTATTTGCGGCCCAGCTCGGTGGTATGAATCCCTGCCAGCTAATCTTGCACAATCGACCTTCGTTGTTCTCTGAGAGGTCGCCTGGTACCGCATAGGTGGATAGGTAAGGGTCAATATTGTCGAGAAGATTGACTCGAGGACTCTCTAGACGAACAAGAGAGATCCATTCGTAAACCTCGGTAGCATAATCGTTCAGCTCTTGTCGTGTTTGGTCGGCAAGCACCGCCGAGGGAATACCCAACGGAGGAATTTTCATTGCCAAATCCTGGGCAAGTTCCGGATTCGATATATACTTAGTTGGGTGGTATTGGGTGATTGGGTCTGGACTAGGCGCTAGTAATCGTATCAGCGACAGCTCTATCGATCGAAGATGAGCGAGGAGTCAGTACTCTTGGAGAGATTACAAAAGAGCCAGATAGTCGGCGCGTCTAGTGCATTCTTGCAAGCATATACTAGCCTATCAAACCCTTTCTTCCCATGCAATGCCGATGGGCTGCGAAGGTCGTACTCGACAACTTCAAAATGATTAGCTTCATAAAATTCTAGTTCTGTTCATGGGGCTTACTCCATCTAGGCTGTAACCCCCTTGCTCCCTTGACGCCATGAGGTTTACCCACGAGACCGGCTCGTTCATATGTCTCTTTATCAAGGTACATCATAAGTTTCCCTATGGAAGCAGCTGCTGTTAGCAAATGTAATAGTTTGCCAAGAAGGCGAATCGGTCATACCATCTTTGATTGAAAACACATTATCGGTGCCAACCTTTCCCACGGAGAGCATCATAACATTTCCTAAAGAGCTAATGTGAGTACAATCATACAGAAAGATGCGGGAATTATATACCAATCTTGATGTACTGTGTGAAGAAGTTACGCTCAAGCACTTGTCCAAGCGTCATAATAACTCGGTGATAGCTTGGGATTCGTGATGTGTCATCGAGTATTTTTTCCTTGACGAGATGCAACAGTGCCTCAGGTAAAAACAAATCGATCTAAAACCCTGTCAGTAACCCTTCCTTCCCCCAATAAAAGCAGTAAAGAGGTCGAAGCTCTCACCTTGTGCACAAAATCTTGCGAGAGCAATGTGCTCCATGGCTTGGCCCTAGTTGGGAGCCGGTTGGCATCGGGGTAGCTCATTGTCCCATATGTGACGAAGCATTTCGGTGTCTGATAGACGCTAGGCTTTGGAAACGAAAACATGATAGAGAGGATATGAATGTGCGGCTTTTCCTGAACATCTACAGCGTGGTTGTAAAGTCACAAGCAAAACAATGTTGAAGAGTGCATTTGAAGAAATTAACAGGTACCTTTGTAATGAGACCCCGGGCGTGGTTATAAAGACAGCGCTCGGATATTGGACTAAATAGAATAATCAAATATATTGAGATGATTAAGACGGAGAAATATGGGGTAAACGGTGCTTTACATTCCAGGTCAGATTTGCGGACGTTACGTCTTACTATCTAGACGTTAAACTAGCCTTGTTTAGCAACGTCCCTACACACCTATCTTGGCTGCTCCGAACTACACCTAATTTGTATAGGATTTGCAGCAGGGGTAATAGAGTGGTAAGGACGTTAAAAATCAACAGTTTGGCTAGGTTACGGTCGGGCGGTTACAAGTATAGGTAATCTATAGGTATAACAAATTAGTAGTAGTTACTACTAAAATAAAAGTATTAATAGATTTAAATTACTAGATTTAATTAAAATTAATTAGTTTAATTAATTATAGTTATTTTAATTAAATTTATTAAAAGCAGTTAATTTAATTAAATATAGCTAATTTAATTAAATTTAGTTAATTTAATTAAATATAGCTAAAATTAATAAATTAGCTTAAAAACGCGTTTTTTATTAAAACGGCTATATATATATACTAATCGTAAAAACGTTAAGTTAGCTAATTTAACATGTTTAAAAGCTTTATAAGCGATAAATTACTACTTAAATTATATATAAAACATGTTTAAAGTAAAAAGTTTTATTTTAGCTGTTTATTATTTTAATTAAAGTAAATAATTTATTTATTTATTAATAAAAAAATTAGCTTTTTAAAAGCTTAAAATATTATTTATTACTTAAAATAACAGCTACTAGGAGCTTTTTTATTATTTTTTAAATCGTCCTTTATTATTTAACATTTTTATAAAGCTATTACTACTATTTTATAAAGTAGTAGTCTTTTATTATTTTTATCCGGTGCCTTAAAAAATAGTAGCGTTAATAACCCTAGCTATTAATAGCTTTATAGTTTATAATACTATTTTTTATTTATTAAATTTAATTTAACCGGTAGTAGTAGTAGTTAAGCTAGTTTTTATTGCTTTTTAAAGTTTATAGCGCCTTTTTATAACGTTATCTTATGCTAGCTAAGTATTTTAAAGCTACTAAGAAATATATAGTAGCCGGAAAAAACATTAAAAGTATTAACTTATCGTAGGATAATATTATCGGGCTAGTTACGTAGTTTTTTTATTTATTTTTATTTAATATTATTAATTAATAATAAAAGGTTTAGTTATGTTAAATCCACTTAAAGCTATTAATAATAATTAAAATTATTTAGTTTTAAGGCTTTATTTAATAGTACGCAGGCGTTATAGGTGTTATTAAGCCGTAAAACAATAATTATATACTTATAAAAGGAGTAGCAGTAAAAAAAGCTTTATTAATAATAAAAATTACTTATATAGCGTAATAACTTATATTTAAATCAACAAGTAGTCTTTATAGCTTTAAACTGTTTATAAGCTTTTTTTAAAGCGTACTAAAAAATTTTTATTTTAATTACTTTATTTATAAATATAAGCTTTTTATATTAAACGGGCTATTAGCTGCTTTAATAGCTTTATATTTAATTAAATAAAGCTTTTTTTAAATTAATAAAAATTTAAGTTATTTTATATAACTATAAGCTATTAGTTTAAATATTATAAAAATAGCTTTTTAATTTAACATAAAAGTTTTTAATTTTTAAAATATTTTAAATATTATAGTTATAGTATTTATAAATATAATAGTTAGCTTATTATACACGGTATTATTAATATATAAAACCTAAGTAAGCTATAATTTTTAACTGTTTAACAAATTCGTTAATAAAGTTATTTTAATAATAAAAAGCTTTAGCTTTTATTTTATAATATATTAAATAATATTATAAAATTAATAAATTATTAATATTATAATTAATATTAAACAGCCTTAGGTTTTTATAACGTTAACGTTATAAAAACTTAATAATAACTTTTTTAGCTATTAGTTATATTAATAGCTTTATAGCTTTAAACTTTTTATTATTTATATAGTATAGCTTATACTAGTATTTTAATAAATACTCGTTAACGCTTAAAGGTTTATAGCTTTTTAATAGCTTTTATCCTTATTAACGTTTATATATACTAGCTTATACATTGTTTATAATATACTATATATATAGCTATAGTTAAATATTACGCTAAATAGCTTTAACTATATTACGGGTTATTTTTAATTTATTAGTAAAAACTATTAAAAGTAGTAAAATATTTAAAAAAATTCAAAGTTTATTAAAATATTTAAAAGTTTATAAATAAGTAGCTTTTTTTTTGTTTAAAATAATATTAAAAGTTATATTAAAGTTTATATTAAAAAACGTAGTACTAGCAACTTTAAAAAAAAAAACGTTAAAAAAGTTAACTTAATTAAAAATATTATAATAAGTTTATTATATATTTATAAAAAACGTAAAGGTTTATTATAAAAAAAAATACTAGGAAATAAACTTTATATATATTATTTAATAATATTATTTCAGAAAACTTTTTTTATATTTATTAGGACTAATAAAACAACTAAAAAAAACGAAATATATAGTTATTGCAAATATTAATTTTATACTATACGTTATTTTACTATAGCTGTTTAATAATTAAAGTATAGTTAGTATATAAACTTTTTTTTATATATTTATAACGTTTTATAAAATTATTAATATTTTGTTTAATAAATAATATAGTTAGGTTAAAACTTTTAATAACTTTATAAATATTTTAACAAAGTATAAGGTTATTAAAGTTAATAATAATAACGTTAACTATTTAAAATATTATATAGTTTTAATAATAAAATAAAATAGTATAAATAAATAAATAATTATATTAGTTATAAGTAACCTGAAAAGTTTATAAATTAATACCTTTATATTATTTTACAATAGCTTTAAATTAATATCTTTGTTTAGCCAAGAAGGTGTTTTTATAAATAGCTTTTAAAGTTAATATAAAGCAGCTAGTAGTATAGCGTAAAATATAACGTGTGTATTTGCTTTTAATTTTATTAAATAAACTAAATATTTTAATGGTATAATTTTTAACAAGTGCGTAAGCTTGCTAGGTTTTAAAACTTTAAGTAAAAATATTAAAGTATAACTTAGTTAAAGCTTTAAAAAGTATTATAAATAAAGTTAAATAGTTAAATTATTATATTAAAAAGTTCTTTAAAACAGGACGTTATAAAAGGTAAAAGCCCCGTAAAAGATATAATAAGCTTTATTTAATGTTTATAATTGCTATACTTTATTAAAAGGTGTAGCCTTATAAGGGCACACCTACTACTAAAGTAGGTCCGCTTTATAAATTAAATAAAAAAGTAAAGGCTTTAGTAAGTTTCTTGCCGCAAGTAAAAGCTTTACTAAAAACCTTTTTTTTTTTTATTACTTTATATAAACTTATAACTTTACTACTTTTAATAAAGCTTACTAAATAGTAGCTAGCAGGTTTGTAATTTTTTAACTATTTTATTATTTTAAGTTTTTCGCCGGCAGTTTATTTATATAGCAACCTTAATCGCGCTAATAATATTTTAATTATTTTATAACTTTTATAGTATTTTTAATATTATTAAACTATTATAATTTTTGTTTTAAAATTTTTTAGTTTATTTTATAATATTTTATAAAATAAAAAAACTTTAAGTTAAAATAAGCTTTTATTAGTTTATTATATACTGTTTAATAACTTTATATTATAATTAAACTTAAACAACTTAATATATAATTATTTTAAAAAAAGTATAAATTGTTTAATAACCTTTTATATATTAAATAAGATAAAGTTTTATTAAAAAGATTTATTAAATTATTTATAACAATTATAACAAGTTTTTTTTATACTAATATTAACGTTATAATTATATTTATATTATACTAACTTATTAAATAAATATTTATATCCTTTTAATACTAGTTTAAGTAATAATACTACTTTTATATTAACTATATTTAATTAAAGCTAACGTTTATAATATTATACTATTATTTAATAATTTTAGCTATATTTATACCCTAATTATTTATAACCTGTTTTAAAACTTGTTATTAAGTTATTAGTATTTTATTTTTTATTAAATTTAGTTTATTTTATAACTTATTAAATTTAATATTGTTTTTTTTTATAACGTTTCCGATTTACTTTATAATTTATTACAGCATAGTTATATAAAGAAATATATTTTATAATATCTTATAAGTATATAATTTAATAAAATAGTTAATAATAAATAATAAAGTACTATTTATTTAACAATCTCGGCTAAAAGTTATATTATATTATTTACTTATTATTTTATTTTATATTTAATTTAATCCTTATAGTTTTTTAATATATTTTATTTTTATATAATCTAGCTTTTAATATAATTTTATAACTAATTATCCTATTATTTTTTAGCTTTTTTTAGTTAGCTATGTTTAAAGCTATATTTAAAAAGTATTTAAATTTAAATTTAAATAATTTTATTAATTTTAAGCCGGAAAGTTTTATAGTAAAGTAATATAAAATATTATTAAAAATAAAAAATTTAATATTTAAATTAATTAAAGCTAGAAAAGTTTTAACACTTTAAGGATAAGAAATATTTTAAAATCTTTTTAAAAAACTAATAATATTTATTTTTATTATCCCGATATTATATTTAATATTTCTAGAATAATAAAACGAGTTTTTATTTAGTTTTTTTATATATTTGTTAATATTTACTTTTATTTTATATATATTATTACTACTATAGTTTTAGCTAGATCGTATTTTTAAAACTATAAGTTAAAAGCTGCTATATAAAACCTTGTTGTTTAAAGTTAATAGTGTTATACCTGCGTCCCTGGATAAATTAAACAATAATATTATATTATAAAACTATATTTATAGCAAGCTTAAAGAGTAAGCTTACTAGAATATAATATTTTATAATTATATAAAATTATTAATATAAAAATTAATAACTAAAAAAAAAGTAAAAAAAATAGTTAAAAAAGTAAATAAAGTAAAAAAAAAAGTTAATTATTTAAATACTAAGGTTAATAAAATTAAAACTTTGTTGTTTTAATTAGTTAATAATTAATAAAAATTATATACGTTTATTAATAAACTTGCTATATAATAAACCTTAATTTAAATCGTTAATACGCAGGTGCTATAAAATATTATATTGCCGGCTATATTATAGCAAATATTATAAAAACGGTTTAATAATATATACGCTTTATTATAACTAGCTATATAAGCTTTTTTTAAAAGTACGCTGCTAAGAATATTATTAATAAGTAGTAATTAGTATTAAAAAAATTAATATATAAGTTTTTAGTTAACGTTAAAGCTAGCAGCGTTAAACCTAAAAATAACCCTACGTTAATTAATAGCTTTATATTAATTTAAGCAGTTATTATTATATATTTTTATTTTAAATTTAAATAAATTAATTATATTAAGTTTAAATTTATATATAGCTTTAATATTTATATTATTATTATATATTAATATAGCTACTTCTCGGCTGTTATATACGCTATTAGTTTTTTTTCAACTAAATATAACTTAAATAAGCTATATATTTACGCTTTTTATATAGTTTATATTAATCGCGTTAATATTATTTTTTAATTAATTAACACCTGTAAACGTTCCGCAGGTACTAGTTATAGCGCTAGCTAAAATTTTTAAATCTTTTAATATAATATAGCCCGCTTTTTATAAAACTACTACTTAATAAACCGTTTTTAGCGCAGCTATTTAACACCTAGCTATAGTTAGGTTTAAGGATAAAGTTTAACTTATAATAAAGCTAGTAGAACTAAACATATTAATATTAGATTAATTTAATATTAACAGCTTATTATTTTACCCTATATTTAACTAGTAATTAAATAAAACTAAAGCTTAGGCCGCAGCAAGCGCTAACGTTTATTTAGTTCGCTAAGGCTTAAAAAAACCTAACTTAAGCAATAACCCTAACTTTAACAATTTTAATAAAAATAGTAGTTTTAATAATAATAAAAATCTTATTTTATTTTATAGCCCTAAAGAACCGCGTAGCCCGGGAGAACCCTATAAGCTTTCGAACCTTCGGGATTTTTAAGGTTAGCGCAGCGAAACTCCGTTATATAATATTTTTAAATCCTCGGTTTTAAATAGCTTGTTAAACAAGCTAAAGCGAGTAAATATTAATATATTTAATTTAAATTATAATAATTTAAAAAATATTAAAATAGTTATTAAAAAAGATAAAATTATATTTATTAATATATATTATTTTATTAATTATATTAATTTATTTTTTAAAAATATTAATATTACAGAAAATAATATTAAACAAGTTATAAGCCTGTTTTAAATATTATTAACTAGTTTAATAATAATATAATAAAATAATATATTAATTTTAGCAGAGCGTTAAACGTTTTATATTTAAAAATTAACCGTTATTTTTAAATAGCTTATTACTTGTTTTTTTATACAAACAGCTAAAGCTATAAAAAAATTTAATATTATCAAGCTTAAACTATTTAATTTAACTTATAATAATATTATTATAATTAACTTTATTTAAAAAAAGTTATAATATATAAAAGCTATAAAAACGTTTAATAAATATAATTATAACTAATATAATATTATAGTATTAATTTAAACCTATATAAATTTAATTATTAAATAGTATTTTTATACTTTAAAATTAATAATAACTTTAATTAATTATATATTTTAAATAATTAAAGTTAAACTATTATTATTTTTAGCAGCTTATAAAAAGTTTTTATAAATAAAAAAAAATTATTATAACAAGTTTAAAAAACAGGAATAAAAGTTTAAAAGCTTTAGGTTTAAAAAAAAAAAAAGTAATAAGTTTAATTTTAATAATTTATTTTAAAAAAAAAATTTTAAAAATAAAAAATTTAGTTATAATAATTATAAAAAAAATTATAAAAAGTATTAAATAAAGCGTAATTACGTTAAGCTTATATAAAAAAAAAAGTTAAGTTTGTCCGTTTTTTTTTTTTTATTAAGTTTAAACTTTAAAAACTTTATATTTATTATTATAAATTATAATAATATATATAAATATTATAATAAAATGTTTAATTTTATTTATATATATAATAAATACGCTTATAAGTATAAAAAACGAGCTTTAAAACGTGTT
Source organism: Xylaria longipes (assembly GCA_025201785.1). Classification (NCBI taxonomy): domain Eukaryota; kingdom Fungi; phylum Ascomycota; class Sordariomycetes; order Xylariales; family Xylariaceae; genus Xylaria; species Xylaria longipes. Next base: position 972,754 of record MU619687.1, read on the forward strand.
ATATTTATTTTTACTATATAAAAATTATAGTATATTTATTAACATTATAATACGCTTTTTATATCTTAAAACAAGTTATTTTATTACTTTAATTTATATACTGCTAAAAAACCGTCCTTTTAACTACATTTAAAAAATATAGTTTTTATAGCGTAAAAGAACGCTTTTATAAAAAACAAGTTAGATTTTTAGCTAATTCTGCTATAACTAGTATAAGCGTTACCCCGGCTATATAAAGTAAATAACGTTATTAAAAAGTTGCTTAGCAATTAATTTTTATACTTTAAGGTTAATATTTATAATAAACTTAATAATAAAAATATTATAGTTTGTTTTAATTCGGGCGTTAGTTATAATATTATAACGCGTAAGCTTTTAAATATTTTAATATATATTATTAAGCTTAAAGAAAAAAAAGTTAAAGAAATTAGTAAAAGTTATATTAAATATAAGGAATAAGCTATTTTTATATATTATATTATAAGAAAAAATAGTTATAAGTTCTTTATATTTATAGAAATTATTAAGTTAATATAAGTGTTAAAGGCTGATATTAAGCTTTTTATATTTTTAAACAATAATTTTTTTAGTTTTTATAGTGTTATAATTAATTATAAAATATAAAAAATAACGTTTGCTAATATAGCTAATTTTAAAGTGCTGTTTTAAGTATATCTTTAAGCTTAACTATGTGTGTAAAAAATAACCTTAGCTAAAAATGTGCTTTTATAACCTGGTAGTACTATTAATATACTAGTAATATATATACTTTTACCTTTAAATAAGGATTTTTTTTTTAAACTATTATATAAAAATAATATAATAGTAATTATTAAATTTACTACGCTATAATTAATAATAATAACTAACTTTTTATTATCGCTTAAGCTTATTTTTAAAAGTACGCGTGTTAATATTATTTAAGAGTATATTAATATTAATTATATAAAAATAATTTAAAAAGAATGTTTAAAAATAATAATAATAGCTACAGCTTTAGTAGCTACGGGTATACTAAATATTAGCGTATTTAATACTAGTATATTTGCTATTAATACTAGTATATATATTTTAAATAATTTTAAAATCCCGAGTATATTTTATATTAATAAAAGGTTTATATTAACCTTTATTTTAAAAGTTATTATTATTAAAACTTATTATATTAATTTTAAGCAGGATTTAATTATTATACTTATACTTATTAATATAGCTAATTTTATTAATATATTAAAAGGTTATAATATATTACCGGATAATAATAATATTTAGCTAATAAATATAGTATATAATATAGTAAAATTAACTATAATAAAAAAAGCTTTAGTTATTTAAAATCCTATTAATAATATTAAACCTTAAATTTTTAAAGTTGTTTTTATTTTTAATATTAAAAAGTTTTTAAAAGTTTAAAAAATAAAAGCTTTAAATAAATAATTTATTTATATAAATAGTAATTTAAACCTTAATAATATTTTTTAACTATTTAAAAACATATTTAAAATTTAAACAGATTAAAATATTATTAATATTTTTATTAAAAAATAAATAAAAATCCCGCTTATAAATAATTAACAGAAAACTAAGCTTAATAATCGCCCGTATTTATTATTTATTAAAGATCGGAAAACTATTAATATAATATTTAATAAGCTATATAAATAGGGTAAAATAAAGTAGGTTAATACCTTAATAGTTTTCGTACACCTTATTTTTATTATTTAGTTATAAAGAAAAAAAAAAGCTAAGTTATGTTTAGTTATTAATTTATACTTATTAAATTAAGTAATAATTTTAAATAATTATTTTTTTTTTATAATTTAAAATTATTAGTTTTATTCGCGGAAAATAATATAAAATAATTATTAATACTATTTTATTTTTTTATTAGTTTAGCATATATTTTAATTATTAAAATTAATTTATAATAATTAGTTTATAAAAAATAAAACAGTTAATTATAGTTTTAATAAATTTTTATAATACTTTTACTTATATATAACGCTTTATAAATAAATTGTTTTATTTATTTAAATATTTTTATTAAACGTTTATTAATAATATTATTATTTTTTTTAATACTGTTAAAAAATACTTAAAGTATTTTCGGATTATTTTTAAGTTATTTTATACTTATTATAATTTTTTTTTTTAAAAAAGTTTTTTTTTATTTATTTTTTTATTAAGTTTTTAAGTTTTTAAATAAACACTTTTAATTATTTTACTATTAAAAAAAAGCTAGCTGTTTTTTATAATTTAAAGTTTTTAAATTAGTTAAAAACGTTAAAATAATATTTTAGTAGTAGTAGATTTTTTTATAATTTATTACTTTATTATATAAAATATATAAAACTTTTATAAAAAAAAAAAACAGCGTTGTTTAAAAAGGGCTAGTTATTTAAGCGTTTTATTATAAACAATCCTAAAAAACGTTAAGTTTACGTTTAGTTTACTTATTATAAACTTATTAAAAAAAAAAAGTTTTATTTTAAGCAGTACAGGACTTAATTTATAATTATATTTTTTTTTTTATTATAACCCAGCTAGGCAGCTGTTTATATAAATAAATAAATTATTAAAAAAAAGTTTTAATATTATATTTTTCTACGTTAAAAAGAACTATTAATAAATTCCCGGTTTTATAATTTTTAGTACGTAGATTTTATTTGTTATATTTTTTAGTTGCTATATATTTTAGCCTAAGCTATGCTACGGACCGTCCGAGTTAAAAGTTATATATATAGTATAAGTTTTTAAATAATTATATATAATAATTAAAATATTTAAAACGTTTGTTATAGTTTTAATTAACTATAATATAATAAAAAATATTTTAAATTAAACAAGTTTTAATACTGTTTTTACAGATAAAGTTAATAAATATTTTATTAATATATTAATTTATTTTTTATAGTATAGTTTTTAAGTATATTATATACTTAGTTAATTTAATTTTATTTTTAATATGTTTAATTATTTATATATTTTATTTAATTAAATAAATAAAAATAAAAAAATTAAGCAGTTTAATAAAAAGCTAATATTAAATTAAATTTAGTTAATAAATAAAATTATTTAAATAGCTTTAAAAGTAATAATAAATAAAGCTTTTAAAGCTAAACTTATTGCTAGTTATAAAGCGGATTTTAAATATTATAAAATTTTATAAGCTGTTTATAAAAATAATAAAGTTATTAATAAAATATTTTCGTAGCCCGGCTATCCGTTTACGATTATTAAAAATCTGCTTTATAATATAAATAAAAAAAATATGTATTAGTTTTATATATTAAAAAACTAAATTAATAAGTTTATATAAATTATATATAATAATAAGCACTACTTTAGAATATAGCGTATATTAAAAGAATTAAAACTTTATTTTATTTAGTTTAAAACTAAAAAAATAATAATATATATTAATTACTACAACGGTTATAAAACGTATACTACTAACTATAAAAAGCCGTATAATAACTATTAACTAATTTATTTTAAAAATATAAAGCTTATAAAAACTATTGTTATAAATTTTATTATTAAATTACTATAAGTTTCTTTAATAAATACGCTTTAACAACTAAATAAATATAAATATTATAATATATTAATAACAGTAACTTATACTATATTTAAAAAAACGTTGCTTATTTTCAGCACTAAAAAGTATACCGTAAAAGATTAAAGTATTACTTTAGCTAAATAACTATTATTATATAATTAAAGTATTTTTATAAGGATTATTTTAAATTAAAATTATAAGTTTATATTAGATTTTTAAAAAAGTTTATAAAAAATATAAGGTATTAAGTTATTAATAATTACAGCTTATTATCTTTAAAAAGATAATTTTTTAAAATAAAAAAATTAAATAGTTAAAATTATTATTTATTATTATTATTTTAATTACTTAAAGCTTAATTAAGTTAATTTATTTTTTACTTTTTAATAGAATTTAAATAGTATATATTTTAACCTAATTAAGTTTTTTACGTATAAACAGCTATTTAGCTTTTAACTGTTTAGTTTAAATAATATTATTATTAAAGTTAATACTATAAAATATAAAAATCTTAAGTTTGTTTAAAAACATTTGCGTAAAAATATAAAATTAGCTATAAATTTTACGTTTATAAAAGTTAAATATTATTATAATTAAAAGTATAAGCTTATAAAATTCGAAAAAAACGAAAAAATATATTTAAAGTTATATAATAAATATTATTTTTTTAATAACTTATTAAAAAAGTTTTTTTAATAACATGTTAAACTATAAAAGGTTAAACAACGTGTTAATTAACTAGTTTATAAACTTAAATTACCCGAAACCTTTAACATATACCTAGTTATTTTTATAGCTTATTTATTTTTTAAATATAATAATAAAAATCTTTTTTATTATAAAATACTAGCACTTAGTTTTATTTTTAATAACTAACTTAACTTAAAAGAAAATAATAATTTATTTAAAATAAAAATTATTTTTTAATATTGCTTAGACTAATCACATATTAAATTTTAATATTTAGTTAAATAAAAAAAATATAAATATAAAAATAATTAGTAAAGGTTAAAATAGCAGTTAAAAAACTCGGAAAAATTAATCGAAAAATACTAGACTTATATAAGTAAATAACCAGCTATTAAAAAAGTAAGGTTTATACTACTAATTAATAAACGTTTTTATAGTTGTTTTTATAAAGTAAAGTTTGTTTAGGAATAAAGTTAATAAATATACTACGCGTTTTTTTATTTTATATAGTTTAGTTATTTAGTTAAAGTTTAAGCTATTAAAGTTAATAGTTTTTTTTTAAGTGACTAGCACTTGCTATACTTTATTAAAAAGTGTAGCCCTGTAGGGGTACATTTACTACTAAAATAAGTTTGCTTTATAGATTAAATAAAAAAGTAAAAGCTTTAATAAGTTTTTTGCCGCAAGTAAAAGCTTTATTAAAGACTTTTTTTTTTTCTTTATTATTTTATATAAACTTATAACCTTACTACCTTTAGTAAAGCTTATTAGTAATTATAATTAGTGGTAAATAATAGTAGTAAGTAGTAGTAGTGGTGGATAATAATAAATGGTAATAAGTGGTAGTTAGTTATAATTAATAATGGCTTTAATTTAGGTCGTAAAGATTATAAAAGTTAAGAATATTATAAAAACCGCTAAAAATCCACGTTTAAGTATTTTTATACTAAAAAATATATAATTAATAGCTTGAAATATAATAAATTTAAAAATAACGTTATTTTAATAAAAATTATAAAGCGCTGGTGTTTTATTAATAGGTGAAAATAGTTAAAGATAATAAAAAGTAATGATGTAAAAAAGTAAGTAGTAGTAGTAGTGCAGGTAGGTGGCCACAAAGCTATATAATATTATATAATTTATAAAAATTCGATTTAATACTACTGTAGCTAAGCTAGTAGTGGCTAGTTATATGGCCCGTATATAAAGCTTAGCTATAACTATACCGCTATAGCGTAGCTATTTAATTTATATAAGATTAGTATGCTTTTTATGTTACGTACTAGTTAATACCCTTTAACTTATAACTTAACCACTACTTATACACTTATAATAGCTTATATAGCCCTTTATACTACACTACTTAAAACTACTTAAACTATTTACTAAATATAGCTTTCGCGTTCTTTTTTATTTAATTAAATCAGCTTTTTTTTATTTATAAGTATATAAAATCTTATTTAATTTTTGCTGCTAATTAAATACTTGGAAATAATATAAAGCAGCTTTTAAAAAGCTATAAAGCTTTACTTTTTAACTTTTACTACGCGTATACGCTTCAATTATTTCGCAAGGGAGGTAAGTAGCGATTTATTGCTGTTAATAATAAAAATCGCTACCGCGGCTATTTATTTAATAAAAACAATTAAGCCCGCTATTTTTAAAAATAGTTAATAAAGCGTAATATTTAATAAAGGCTTTTTTTTAAACAACAAGTATAGTTTTTAATAATTTAATATTATTATACGTAGTATATAAGCAGCAAAAAAATATATATAAGCGATAAAATTATAAGCTAGGGCTATAAAATAAAGCTATTTATTAATTTTTTAAAGCATGTTTTTTTTAAATTTATATATAGTAGGTAATAAAATTTACGTTAAATATTAATAAACGTGTTTAATAAATAACTGCTTAAACTTTTATATAAATTAAATAACGTTTAAAGCATTAACATATAATTTTTTTTTAAATTATAAAACAAAGCTTTAATTAATAGTAAAAAAACCGCGTAAAATAAACTATAGCAGCAATTATTTATTTTTTAATATATTTTAAGTAGCGATTAAAATAATAGTTGCTCGACCTTGTTTATTATTTATTTTTAACTACTTTATTATATTTATTTTATTTTTTAACCTTGTTAGCTTTTTTTTTTTTAAAAGCTTTTATAAAAAGCTGTTTATAAAGCTTTTATAGTTATTTTAAAGCATTTTAAAGCTTTTTTTAATAGCTTTATATAACTAGAATTTATTTAAAACAACTATAAGTAATATAATAATAACTATTTTTTCGCGGAATTTAAGTATTATATACTAATCTTTTAGCCGTAAATTACTAAATTTAACACTTTTAATACTAATTAAATAATTATTACAGCTATTTAAATAAATAAAAATACTAGTTTTTATAAAGCTTTTAACTATTAAATCTCGATTTTTTAATATAAAGGTTTGTTTTTACATATTATTAACTATATAAGTTGCTATTATTTTTTATTAACTTATTGTTTATAATTTTAATAATTTATTAAAATTATCAAAATCTTTAAAATAAAAGTTTATTTTTTCGCGTAGCTAGTTTTTAAACGGGCTATTAAAACTAACGTTTAATAGTTAAAGGTATTTAGTTAAACCTATAAAAATAATTACTAACGTTATTTTTCTTTTTTTTAATATTTTTTAAATTTACTCCGTTAAATAAAAAATAGCTAAATTTATTACTAATAAACTACTCTTTTTATTAATATATATAAATAAGTTTATTATTATTTACTCTTTAAATAATTTTTTATTATTATATACTATTTTATTAAACTTTATATTAACGTTTAAATAATAAACAAGTAATTCTTTTTTAAAAACAGTACTTTTATTATAAAATATTATTAACAGCTTTAGCTTTTTTATATATAACTTATTTATTATAATAGCTAGTATTAATATTACTTGCTGTTTATTTTATCTACTTTTGTTAAATTTCCCGTTTATTATTTTTATACCTTTATAATTATATATATACTTATTTAAAAACTTAAAAAACAATAGTGTTTTATTAAAATTTATAATTAAATAAAGCGAAAACCTTTTAAAACTAACGTTTTTAACAGGATTATTTATTAGCGTAATGTTTAAAAAACAGCAATTATTTTATAAGTTTTTTTAAATAAACTATAAAAATAAGTTAATATAATAAACTATTTTTTTTTATATTTTTATAGCTATATATATAACTTAATAACAGTTAATTTAATATTTTTTTAAAAAGCTTTAAAACTACTTGTTTAAAAAAACGAATAGTTTATTATAGCCTAGATAAAAAACTTTAAATATTATTATTAACATCTTTTAAAACTACCTTTATAAAACTAATCTTTTTTGTTTTTTTTAGCTATAAAAGTTCTTTTATAATATTATTTTAACTACTAGTTATTTTATAATATATTTTTAAACATAGCTGTTTAAAATCTTTTTATAGTATATTTATTAATAATTTATTATAGATTTATTACTAATTTTAAAATAGTTAGCTACTTTTTAAAAAAACGGTTAATAATAGCTTTTTTTAATAAAAAAAACGCTAACAAAAGTTTAGCTTAAGTTAACTAGTATTAGCTTATTAAAACAAATAGTTTTTTAAATTAAAATATAATAGTGTTTAATAAATAATAGTATTTTTATTTTCTTTTTTTTTAAATACGTTTTTTTTACTTTTTAAATTAACTTTATAAGTTTATATTTATAGTTTTTTAAACTTTTTATTTTAAGGCTAAGCTGTATAGCTTTATAAACTAATATAAGTGCTGTTATTATTTTTAAAAAGTACAGCTATATAAAAAGGTTTATTTTTTGTTTAAAAAATTAATTAAAAAGTACTTAATTAATTTTTATTATAAATTTAAACAATTTAAACAAAAAAAAAGCTTTTAAGCAAGTTTAAAACTTAAAATAACTAATAATATTATTAAAAGTTAAATAATTTACTTTATAATATAATAAGCTATAAACTTTTAAATTTATATATAAATTATATAATATTTGCTAAAAGCTTAGCTTTTTATAGCATAGCTATAATTAGCCTAGGGTTTTCTTGGCTACATTAGTGTTAAATTAAATCTTTGCAGATTATGCGGTAGTTATAAGTAGGTGTAGGTGTAAAGTAGCTAGTAGTAGCTAGTAGTAGCTGTGTTAGTTTATAGTGGACTTAGTATAGGTTAGTAGGTATAAAGCGCTGTAGGTTAGTATGCTAGTGGTGCAGGGCGCTATAAATTAGTAGTGCTAGTGGTGCAGGGCGCTATAAATTAGTAATCTTAGCGCTATAGACCGCTAAACCTATTATTTTAAAGCGCTGCAAAGCGCTACAGAGCCCTGTAGAGCCCTGTAGTATGCTATAAGGCGTCGCAGGTTAGTGCTCTACCACAGCATTGTAAAAAGACCGTATAAATAAATCAATTTCTTTTTAGCATGGTGGGTGCACTAAGGTCTGCTCTAATTTATATATAAATTAGGTATAGTTCGGAGCAGCTAAAATGGGTATGTAGGGACGTTGCCAAACAAGGCTAGTTTAACGTCTAGATAATGAGACGTGACGTCCGCAAATCTGACCTGTTTACATTCAAAGAGAAATGGCGCCATATCAATCACTCGGCCACTTTCTTCTTTAGCTCACACCCCTAACTTTAGGTGTCAACCCCTTAGCCTGCACAAACGTTCCACATTGTGCGAATGACTCTTCCACAGCCAAGACACATTTAGACACAGATGGAGTTGCCTATACACCAACCGGACATCGAGACTTTCCAAGTTCTGGACTATTTGCCCGGGCGCCAGAAAATAATCGCCCAGCATGCAATACCTTATTCGGTTCACGCAGTTACATGAGACTTTCCGTTTGGCAGAGATCCAGGCTCTCGCTGTCTTAGCAAGCGTCGATTTAAAAGTCGTATCCTACAGTCTTGAGGCAAGTAAAGCAGATTGTGGCCGCATCGCGAACTTCTCACTTGACGTGATGGACTAACTCTTCTCAGTCTCCGTTTTGTGTTGTTGAGCTTCCGTCGGACGATGCTGCAAGGGCTGTAGTTGAGCGCTCAATATTAGCACATAGCATCTACGAGCACTGGGGCACTGCCGAGACACTCGATGAATTGCATGTCGCTGTTAAAAGAGACACCGTCCATCTGTGGCCACTTTACCTTACCTCGTCTTTCAAGATTAGCATAGACTCCTATCGAGGCTCGCGATCCCAGAAGCAGAAAGTCGCCCTCATCAACTCGTTTTCTTACCTCGGGTTCGAGGGCCCTATTTTGCTATCGTCTCCTGACAATGAGTTCACCCTCTTCGAAGAGTGGGCGTTTGAGCCCTTGCCTGAGAAGAAGCAGCCTTCACCTTTAAAGGTGCATTTTGGAAAACTAATTGCCCACAGTGCAAGGGACTTGATCAATACCTTTGATTTGAAGAAGCGTGATTATATCAGTACAACTTCGATGGATTCTGAGTTGGCTCTTGTTACTGCTAACATCGCCCTTGCTGGGCCAGGCAAGCTATTTTACGACCCCTTTGTTGGCACTGGCAGCTTCCCGGTTGCCTGTGCACAGTTCGGCGCACTCGTCTGGGGTAGCGATATCGATGGCCGAAGTATGCGAGGTGCAGGTGGGAAGAAGAGTCTCTTGGGAAATTTCCAGCAATATGGACTGGAGAAGTTGTTAGGTGGCGTTTTCGTGAGCGACCTTACCAACACCCCTATGCGTAACGCTAGAATACTCGATGGCATCTTGTGCGATCCGCCTTACGGTGTGAGAGAGGGCCTAAAAGTATTGGGTTGTAGGGATCCTGAGAAAGATGTGCGGAGTATTGAAAGAGGAAAGTTGATGTACCGGTAAGGAAATCCTCACCCATTTGACGCGAGTCTCTAGCTGACAAGGAGCAGAGACCCTGCATTCATTCCGCCTAAGAAACCGTACAGCTTCATTGCCATGTTAGATGACATACTCAATTTTGCCACGGACATGCTAGTTGATAATGGCCGGCTGTCCTTTTGGATGCCGACCGCGAACGACGAAGATCAGGAGATTGCCATTCCTACGCATCCTTGCCTTGATGTGGTTGTTGTATGCACACAGGTATTCAACAAGTGTGAGTGGCCGAATTCTCCCGTATGCATTGTTTATCACCGAGCTCATAAATCACTAGGGTCGAGACGATTGATCACCTATAGGCGGTTGCCCGATTCAGATGTAGATAGGTCGGCATTGGCATTGAGGAAGACACAGCAGGATCAAGCGAATGGTCGGTCTGCAGATGATCTTAATCCTTTCCGCCGCCACTATTTCAGAGGCTTCAAGTCAGAACAGGAGCTTTCGGACGCCGTAACTCCTGATATAAGCCAATTACAAACCTAGATTAAAAAAGAAAAAAAAAAAGAAATTGAAGTAATTTGCCGTGACGATTGGGTCGATCACCTAAACCTAACGGTATTGATATATGCATTTGGACAACAACCCTCTAGAATATCATAATACAACAATCAGTAAACCTGTTGAATTATCGTAGTAAATTCAAGAACACCATCATCTTTGGATCTAATTCTACTAGATCCATCAAATAGCTTTTCGTGTCTATATCCGGCTGCCACTAACTTATACCAGTGTTGCCTAAGTACCTAGTGAACCTCTCCGGAAGAGTGCATCATATATCTCGTTAGCTACTTCTTATTCCTAATTCGGGTGGTGAGCTACGTCCGGTCGCCATCACGGCGGGTCTAAACTACGCCATCCCATGTTTTAAGAAGTTTGAAACAGAGCAACTAGGGTTAGCATGCATCTGCAGGTGAAAATGTTACCCGATGCATCCAATGTGCAGCGGCAATGCAAGCTGTTAGACTGCCGGGACAATTTTGCCCTCCCACCGTGACGGGTTGCGTTAACTTGGAAATAAAGTTCCTGCCTGCCTGGATAGGTAGCTATCTATAAACCAGTCAAAAGTTGACGTCGCCCTTAGAGAGAGAATGTGGTCTACCTAGGTATCGAGTAGAGACCGGCTGTAGAGAACGAATCGTAAAAACATCACTACTACCAAATATAGTAATGCAACGCGTGAAATAGAGGTGGCCTCAGACTCACAATGAACCTTCACCCTGGAGAAGAATTGGCACTTTCTGGCGGCGGAAGGCTTATCTGATGAGTATTAACAAGGAAACGATCGCTTGTATAGAAGAAAAAGTCTCAAGAGGTGAGTCTTCGTTTCAGCTGGAGCCTCGGGAGCTGAAACGTGTACAGCAGAAAACCAATACACGTAGACGAGACGTCTGTCTAGACCGCAAACCAAGGCGCTATGGTTGCAGAATGTAACTCTCTGGGCATGATCTAGACAGAACTCTGGGCGGTAACCCTGCACCCCAAAGCTGGATATGGGAGGTGATTGATTGATCGTTCTGGTAGCTTTCATGCAATGCAACATCCAGGATGCCGGAACGACGATAGCACTGTGGTCATTCTGTTAGCAAAGGTCTCGAGAAACTCGATTCCTAGTTCCCGTTGTCGAATTTATTGGAACCAAGACATAGCCGCATTAGACTACGCACTGGATTTCAAGACATTGGAGCCTGCACCAGTTTTTACCGTTAGCGACAGGCGCTAAAAGTAATGTGACCGAGGCCCATGCTTTCGTATTGCTTGTTCGTACGATTGCTGTATATCTTCGCCTTCGTGCGGTGGTGAATTAGAGCCACGGGAATTGGCGTCTGGGGCACCTGAGTTTACAGGAACGTGTGTGTAAGTGGCGGGCGGCACAGGGTTCAACGTTCTCCATCTTGGGGGGTGACCTCAGGTATATATTCTACCTTGGTTACCTGTATCTGGCGCTACCAACTGCCCAGGTTCTGCCCAGGTGGACTGGAGTATATGTACTGCGATCCCGCACTATACTTGACTTAAGGTATGGGGTAATGACCAACGCGGTCCAGTCGACTGCCTTTATACCCTAGATAGAGTGCCCCTTATCGCTAAAAGTATGGATCTAAGCGGTAGGTTAACATGGGACGGGGAACTTCTAAGGTCCTACATTTGTTTAGGTGGTATAGGATGACTCCTGGTAGTCCAAGTTCGCCTCTATTCTCTGCTCTCCCACCTCTCTCTGAGCTGGTGTGCTCTAGCACTCAACTCTGGTTTTATACTTCACAATCTTCCGTAGCTGGGTGTTGTTCGCCCGCCGTCAGCCACTCTGCCTTCTTGTATCACCGCTCCTCTTTACCGTCATTTTTCGATACGATACGATACCATCATACCATTAGCAACCCCGGTGTCTCGTCCTCTTCTTTTATTTAGATACTTTCCATTTCTTTGTATACATTTGAAACGACACGGGTTTGCAGCTTTCGCATCTCTTAGTTGCATTGTCGCATTGTATCCGAGCTATCGCCGTCCATTGTCCGCCTACAGACCTGCATATCTATATTCCACCGCCACCAGTGCTATCATCACTCGCATCTCCAAATCATCAACATGCCTACGCCCTCCAGCAACCTACCCCCTACCCCTCCCGAATTGCCGCCCCGGACACACAGCTCCTCATGTCCCGAGGACGTTCGCTCCCCAAGCAGTTGGAGCCCCGATGAGGATGGGCTAGAGATGAACCTGGATATCGATGCGACGACGTCACCCGGAGCCATGAGCGCGCCCACCGCCGAGGTTGTCGAACTTCTGACAGAGTCGCGATCGACCACAGAGTCTCCACGACCCGACTCACGGAGTGGCACCGATCGCTCTGCCTCCGAGCCAGTCGACATAGATTCGCCATCGCATAAACCCACCGAGGAGCTGGGGGAGGTGCAGGGCGCTGCAATCGCAGCAGTAGCAGCAGCGGAGCGACATCGCCCTCGATGTGACCTTGACACGGCAACAACAGAACATGACAAACTCGAAGATGATGACGGGCGGGTCCCCATAAACCATGACGAATACGAGCCGTCAATGGGCTTTGATTACTCCAATGTTCGGGTATGTGCACACGCATGCATTAGCCAAACTCTGTTCAAAAAACCCTGCGCCTCGAGGGTGGAGTGTTATGCATCTGCTAATGGCTACTTCAAGATATTCCCTTTGTCGCCGTCTTCCTTCTTACGCCCAGGGAGTAAATTCCACGGGACACAGCAGTCCGAGCGGCAGGTCTACGATGTACAGGTCGAGATCAAGTATGTCGATCTGCGCGAGTCGTTCCTTTGCGGTTATCTCAGGATCCAAGGTATGCTTCACCAGACGCCTCACAGAATTAAATACTATTCTGTTTTGTCCGGCGTGTACATGTCTGTTCAACCGAGAAACTACCTCGCCTTACCATCCAGACGCAATTCGTTCGCTAATCACGGCCACTTTATCGCAACAGGTTTAACGGAAGACAACCCAACCCTGACGACGTACTTCGAGGGCGAGATCATCGGTAGCCGCTATGACTTCTTGACAAAGCATGAGGGCTGGGGTGCTACGGAGAAGATTGATCTAAATCACTGGGGCAAGTTCTCTGCCTTCCGGCAGTACAGCAAGCAAGTGCGTAAGGGTGTTGCCGTAACAATACCCAACCTTGCCCAGCGCGAGAACATATTCATGCGCTGGAAGGAACATTTTTTAGTACCCGACCATCGCGTTACCTCTATCAACGGCGCCAGCTTTGAAGGATTCTACTATATTTGCTTCAACCAGAAGGAGGGTAGTGTTAGTGGCATATATTTCCACTCCAAAAGCGAGAAGTAAGTTTAGTGGGCTGTTTAGCAATTACTGTATGATAAAGCTAACCCTCTTGGCCAAGCAGGTTCCAACAGTTAGAGCTCAAACACGTAGAGGATAGGGGCTGTTTCAGTGCCCTGGAATTTCGATGAAGGGTATGACGGTTATCGATAGTCCAACGACGACGGCCACAGCCAGTTAATCAGTATGAGCGTGGTGCTGGAATGAGACAGCATGGTCAGGAGATTGATCGATTCGGACGTGGAGGGTAAATCCAGAGAGTATTGCTACCATAGCGAGCGGCTTACGAGTACGATATCCCATGAATGGCATTGAGACAGATTCAGAAGTAAAACCCAAACATGAGGGCACAAGGCGTTTGGTTGTTCCGGGGCGCTTGCAGGAAGCACAGAGCGACAGCGGATATAGCATTTACGAACAGCCACGCGGGGGTATATTCCAGGTCTGGACAAAGAGGAATGGCCTAGTTCGCGTACATGAAACCATGAAACACCCAACCATTAATTTCCCACCGCCTATCCTCACATCTTTTTATGAGATAGGCTTAATCTTGAAGTGAAGCGATGTCAAGCTGAATACCAGCGCCTTCAGGTCCTGCACTAGGTAGTAAAAGACGCGGAGCCCTTCAGGATCTGCCGACTCGGTGACGTCGATTAGCGAGCCAATCTTAGCTGTCTGCAAGAGGCGTGTCCTCATGTGTAAGTATCCGTCTGCGTTGACTTAGATGGGTAGCAATGTAGTGAGTTTCTCGCACCTCGAATGATATGTGCTCGGTCCCCAGCCGAATCTCCAGCTCCTGGCGACCATCCTTGTTCTTCTGCGGCCATTTCGAATCATCTTCCTTCATGATCTCGCTCGACTTTACTATGCGCTTGATCTCGTCGACTACTAACGAACTGACACACACTAACGAGATTCCAGAACGGTCAGCGCAGTTGTCCTAGAAGTACGGGCGGTTGGGAATGCGGATGGGGATGGGCGAGCTTTCAGACAACGTCGCAGGGTTGGAGTATGTCAGGAGAGGGGGGCATGGGGGCACGCACTCTCTTTGCGGATGAGACTATCATTTCGGTAGTTCGAATTGTTGGCGTACCGGGCCACTGCGCTTCGTCCGTCGCCGACTACCCGGAAGTCGAACTCTGTGCGTAGCCAACCGAGTTAGCCTCCCATGCACGTAGCTAGCACTTCCTTCTCTCTATCGCCGTGAACCCGTGATCTCTATCGCCGTGAACCCGTGATGGATAGGTGGTAAAGTGCGTACCGAGAAATTCGTGGCCGAAACGACCAGAATGGCCGGAGCTGGATGTCAAGATATGTTAGTGGTGCTTCAAGCCGGGCTTGTGGAGTGCTGGGTTGAACGTACTAGTAGCGTATGTAGAAAGGCTCGCCAGATGAAGCCATGTTGGGTGTTGGTTGTTTATGGATTTGTGTAAAGGCCCTAGATGCGTCGGATACACAATGTTGTTGTAATTGTTTGTTGGGCGGAAGTTAATATCGGAATGCACATGGAAGCAAGCAAGGCTCCCTGCATCTCGAATTCGAGATCGGAGCTTCGAGATCAGCTAAAGTTAGTTCATTTGGCGGGGCATAAAGGCTATCGGGAGTACACCGTACAATCAATTACCCTTCACCAGCATAGCAAGGCTGATATTGTGGCTTAACAACTCAGAGGTTTTACAGGTAACGAGTTATCTGATTGGCTCTCTTCTAGTTCAAGCCACTTTACTGGCCCATTCGACCCCAGACCACCAGGCAAGCACCTAAAGTGGCCTGAAAAGCACCTGGACCGTGGCCCACTCGTGGTTCAGGAGGGACAGATTTCTGTGTGGAATCCGCTATGTACGTACATGCTGTCAAGTGCCATTGGGACAGCCTGGTCACGAATTGAGGGTCAACCCACGACTGTAATACAACCGGACTAAGCTCCCTACAACCTACAACAACTAATTCTACCACTTCCAGTACCACTCGCATCACCGCCAGTCGAGTAATACTGGGATGCGTAGTCGTATTATAGCCAACCGACTACCTCTTGTCTACTGACACCATCCCTGGTCACTCCCAACCCGACCCAATTCCCCTTGGCCGTAGTCGATTCTCTTTCTACGCCCGCTACCAGGAATAGACAACAGGCCCGACACCGACGTTGAAGAGGCGGTCGAGAACCGCAGTAGTTGCCCACCATGACCACCTTCCTCGAGAACGCATACAGTCTGGTCCACCAGGACAATGCCGCCGATGTCCCCTCCATGTCAGAACTGCGCACGCAGCTGGAGAAGGGCACCGACGAGACCAAGGTCGATACCATGAAGCGCATCCTGACCGTCATGTTGAACGGCGACCCCATGCCCCAGCTGCTCATGCACATCATCCGATTCGTCATGCCCTCGAAATCGAAGTCCCTGAAGAAGCTGCTGTACTTTTACTACGAGATCTGCCCCAAGCTTGATGCCAGTGGGAAGCTGAAGCAGGAGATGATCCTGGTCTGGTGAGCGTGCTAGCCTTCGAGTAGCACACATGCCTGGCCGGTGCTGACTAGTAACTGTAGCAATGGCATTCGGAACGATCTTCAGCACCCCAACGAGTACATCCGAGGAAACACGTTACGCTTCCTCTGTAAGCTGCGAGAGCCCGAACTGATCGAACCTCTCCTGTCGTCTGCGCGATCTTGCCTCGAGCATAGGCATGCCTACGTGCGAAAGAATGCCGTTTTTGCCGTCGCCTCGATTCACCAGCATTCGCCCTCCCTTATTCCAGACGCTTCAGACTTGATCGCCACATTCCTCGACGGAGAGAGTGATGCAACTTGCAAGCGCAATGCCTTCGCTGCTCTGTCCAGTATTGATCATGACAAGGCCCTCGCCTACCTGAGCAATGTATTCGAGGGCATCCCGAATGCAGAGGAATTGTTACAATTAGTAGAACTCGAGTTCATCCGCAAAGATGCCATTCAGAACCAGCAGAACAAAGTGAGCAGACAACCCACGCAATTCATTTTGTTTCTAGCTAACACGAGAAGGCTCGGTATTTGAGGCTCATTTTTGACCTGTTAGAAGCGAACACTTCGACCGTTGTATACGAAGCCGCCTCATCCTTGACCACCCTTACTAGCAACCCCGTAGCCGTCAAGGCGGCCGCTGCCAAGTTCATCGAGCTCAGCATCAAAGAGGCAGACAACAATGTGAAGCTTATCGTACTGGACCGTGTAGATCAACTCCGCCACCGAAACGAGGGCATTCTTGACGATCTCATCATGGAAATTCTCCGTGTTCTCTCCAGTCCTGATATCGACGTCAGACGGAAAGCTCTTGGAATTGCTTTGGAAATGGTGTCTAGCAAGAATGTGGAGGAGGTCATTCTGCTACTAAAGAAGGAACTCTCGAAGACTGTGGATCAGGAATACGAGAAAAACGCCGAATACCGACAGCTGCTGATTCAATCCATCCACCAATGTGCCATCAAGTTCTCCGAGGTTGCAGCTAGCGTTGTTGATCTGCTAATGGATTTCATTGCGGATTTCAGTAATACATCAGCCGTCGATGTTATTAGCTTCGTAAAGGAGGTCGTTGAGAAGTTCCCCAAGTTGCGGCCCTCAATTGTCGCACGATTGGTCGATACACTCAGTGAGGTCCGGGCAGGTAAGGTCTACCGCGGGATCGTCTGGATTGTTGGTGAGTATTCTCTTGAAGAAAGTGATATTAGGGATGCATGGAAGAAAATACGCGCAAGTCTGGGCGAGATACCGATCCTGGCATCTGAGCAACGTCTACTAGACAATGTCGATGGCCAAAATGAACAGGAACAGGAGCAGGTGAATGGCCACTCTAAACCCGTGCAGCCTTCCGGCTCGCGGCGAGTTCTAGCCGACGGCACATACGCCACCGAAACGGCTCTAACGAGCGCTTCCGCCACAGCTGCGAGATTGGAAGCCGTCAAGGCGGCGCAAAAGCCCCCATTGCGGCAACTGATACTTGACGGAGATTACTACCTGGCCACCGTCCTCTCTGCTACATTGACCAAGCTAGTTATGCGCCACTCTGAGATTTCGTCGGATAAGGCGCGAACCAACGCCCTTAAGGCTGAAGCCATGCTAATCATGATCTCCATCATACGTGTCGGCCAATCTCAATTCGTCAAAGCCCCCATTGACGAGGATTCCGTTGACAGAATTATGTCCTGTGTTCGGTCATTAGCCGAATTCTCTGACAACAAACCACTCGAGTCAGTCTTCCTCGATGATACTCGAAAAGCTTTCCGGGCCATGGTCCAAGTTGAGGAGAAGAAGCGAGCGGCGAAGGAGGCCTTCGAAAAGGCAAAGACAGCAATCCAGGTTGATGATGTGGTCCAAATTCGTCAGCTGTCAAAGAAGAACCATGGAGAAGGTGCCGACGAGATTGAATTGGATCTTGAAAGGGCAACCGGCGGCGAGGCCACCGCTGAAGACCTTACATCGAAACTAAGTCGCGTTGTTCAACTCACCGGTTTCTCCGATCCCGTTTACGCCGAAGCCTACGTTAAAGTGCACCAATTCGATATCGTCTTGGATGTCCTCCTAGTTAACCAGACAACTGAGACGCTACAGAACCTCTCGGTTGAATTTGCTACACTGGGTGATCTCAAGGTTGTGGAGCGGCCGACTACCCAGAACCTAGGTCCGCACGACTTCCACAACGTGCAGTGTACCATCAAGGTTTCATCAACCGACACTGGTGTCATATTTGGCAATGTAGTATACGATGGTGCCCATAGCACCGACACTAACGTTGTCATCCTCAACGACCTCCATGTCGACATTATGGACTACATCCAGCCCGCTACATGTACAGAAACGCAGTTCCGGACGATGTGGACCGAATTTGAATGGGAGAACAAGGTTAATATCAACAGTAAAGCCAAGTCCCTTCGCGAGTTCTTGGAGCAACTCATGGCTTGCACAAATATGAACTGTTTGACACCTGAGGCCAGCATGAAAGGAGACTGCCAGTTCCTGAGTGCGAATCTATACGCCAGGAGTGTATTCGGTATGTTCCCTTAACATTATTGATTTCAGCAGCAGACGCTAACTTTAGTACAGGAGAGGATGCTCTGGCCAACTTGAGTATAGAAAAGGAGGGCGAAGACGGGCCCATCACAGGCTTTGTCCGCATAAGAAGCAGATCACAAGGCCTAGCCCTGAGTCTCGGGTCGCTAAAGGGGCTAAACAAGATCGGGACGGGCGCTTGAGTTCCGTTAACCTCCAGTTCCTAATATCAAATTTAGCAATACAATGCAATGCTATGCAGAGTATCTGCACATAGAAGAACAAGTAATTGTCCACGCCAATATTCAAGTAGGCTCGTGAAGAGGATGGATGGTCTGGAAGAGGAAAAGGACATGATATCCAAGAGCAAGGTATCCCGGACTCGTAGGAGTTTGATGAGGTCTTGATGGCATGAAAAACGCGGGATACTAGGTTAGCTTGGGGCGATCTAGACAATCCAAATGATTTTGACATATTATCTGTTGTTTTTGATCCGTTGAACCAAATCGTATTAGTGACTTGAATATGTTTGATTTGATTTGATTTGATTTCAATGGTCTTCAGGTATGAATGAATGAACATATGGTATCACGCTGCTCCTAAAGTCATGCCCAATATTTTAAGCTGAGGTCAGTCATTCCTTGTCACCTATGCCCTAGGCAGTAGGATTACCTGTTAGAAAAATTAAAAAGGTAAACGGATAGCCAGAACAGATAATTTTTCTTCTCAGAACCCACATCTAAGCAAGGCCCTTAGGAACAGAGGGCAGGCAGGCATCGAGCCAATTGTCTAAGCTGGACCCCACATAGCTTATAACTAACCACAAACAGGTGAATCTTGAGTTGCTTAACAGCACTTAAATATATTGAATCCTGTTCGCCTATTTATTCTATCATAATTCCAACAAAAGTGTATGTGTAATAAGACCGGAGCAGGAGAATTGTTAAAAAGTGATGTCCTCGGTGAGGCTCGAACTCACGACCTTTGGATAGCCCAATCTTTGATTGGATCATACGAATATGAGACCAACGCTCTAGCCAACTGAGCCACGAAGACGTAGATTGCCTAACTGCATTAGGCGCTTGACTGATTAACGGAGTCCAGGGTAGGTTTATGACTTGCGCAGCATTGGACGCATCTAGGGATTTAGTTACAACAAAGATCAGTCAGTGGTGGCTTTTGGGGCGTTTGACGTACTGCCCGCCCCTTGCTTGCAGTGAATGATTGGAATGAGGGGTTAGCCGAGTCTGCTTTATGAGACTGCAGGGATCTTGGAAGGAAGTGGCTTCACTACTTTACCTAGGTAGTCTAGGTACTAGTCTACGTGAGCGCAGAAACAGCTACCCGATGGATGAAGAAATCAAAGGTCGAAATTTCGAAATTTCAATTGAAAGAGGAGTAGATTGGTGTCTGTCTAGGCTTAGGTGGGCTCGAGTCCTCGCATCTGGTGTCTGGACTTTGGGTAATCCATTGTTTTCTATGTGCGGTTGTCTTTGTTGTTTGGCATTATTGGGCTGGTGGGAGAGGCGCTATCTAGGGTGTCGGAAGCAATTTTGAGGACAAGATAGTGAATGCATGGTTATCATCTTGCAGATGTGATTTATGGATAGATATTATTTTGGTAAATATATATAGCAAGGACGGATACGTCTCTTAGGAACGAAGGTATAGAAGCCTAGATAATAGGTAGTTGGATTAATACGTATTAATGGTTCAGGGTGGTGTTCACGAACCTGTAAATCGAACGGCTTGGATCCAGTCTCAAACATCATCTTGTCTCATGTACTCTGTAGAGTTAAAAACAAACTAGAAACTTCATAAGGCAGTGCGCTAGTTGACAGAAGCTAAGATGAGACATTGAAGATAATATGTTAGAAGAAAGTCAGCGAGCAGGAGCTGATATATATTTGTAGCGAAGAAGAACACCGGTATTCATACATACAACCAATATATTACATGCAAAAAAGAGCAAGCAAAGTGATCACGCTTACATGCTTATGTTTGTACCGAGACTAACTGACTAACTGTTGTAATCCTGTGCGAGTCCATGCAAGCATTATACACTTCAGAAACCCAAAATTTGATTATTATATAATTATTTGTCTAATTTACGACGATATATAAAGCGTCCGAACGAGTGATATCCCTAGAAGTTGATGAGAATATGAGAACTAGATACTCCCTGTTCACACGCGTGCTTGTCCCTAGTCCTCGGGCCAACGAGCCCATGCATCAGGGCTCTAGGCACAACGCCAGATGTGATTATCGCCATATAACCCCATCTTCAAATGAGACCATCGATTTTGAGATCGCCCATGAATGGTATGCGCCCCAAGACTTGTCAAAGCTGTATGCAGCACACGCTTAAAGGTGTGGTGGCGTCACGGTTATGGACCCTACCACATCACGACTGGGCGTACCTCGCATACGGCTGGCTGGGTACTCACGCTGGCTCGTGCTAGCTACTGTTCCGTTGAATAGGCGCTTTATAATTCACCAACAAGTTGAGGTGTTGCTAAACAATGAAATTGAGTTCGGTCGTAGTAGACTACGATACAGATCCAAGTGGCTACTGAAGAGACTAGTGAAGGTGAGGAGGTAATTACCTCGCATGCAACTAGGTAAATTTGCCCACAAATAGTGAACTCACTCTAAAGACCCGGGCAGAAACGAAACCTGGGGACATGATGCTCCTTGATGGCTACCCTTATTGCGTAATTAGGTAGTATTTTACCCTGGATGTCTGAGGATTGGCATTCATCAACGCCAATCCATTGGATAGATCTGGATAGAGCTTGCGACGTACGTCTCTGCAACAAAACGGGGGCAAAAAAGGTGCATGGAAACACATCGCGTTCTTGCTCCAAGTTGATAACGCATCGCTTGGGCTGAACGTCGTTCGCTGGACGCCCACTGGCCGAGGATGCCTGGCAAGCACGCGACAATGCAGCCCAGATCCAATCTCACAGATAAAAAGGGCGTAAAATGCCGCAACCGGAAAGAAAGCCACGGGAGGATGAGTGTGA
Organism: Xylaria longipes; assembly: GCA_025201785.1. Classification (NCBI taxonomy): domain Eukaryota; kingdom Fungi; phylum Ascomycota; class Sordariomycetes; order Xylariales; family Xylariaceae; genus Xylaria; species Xylaria longipes. The sequence continues at coordinate 994,788 of MU619687.1, forward strand.
GAGTTGATGCTAGACTAAGTAGTTGAAACGGTTGCTGCGTCTATTCAACCATGGTCGCCGATCATGAGTCTGCAGAGTCTGTGCAGAGTGAGAGTGACATTCGACGTTGCAGCGACAACAGTTGGTAGGCTGAGACATAAGCGCAGACAGTTGCCTACGTTGGTGCCTACCTACTTAGGTACTGTAGGTACCTGGGCAGACCCTGGGTAGGTACCTTAGCGCCCCGGGGGGGGTGTAGGTAAGGGTTGCAGCAACCATGTCGAAAATTGGAAAGCATGTCTACTGAACTGCCTTACTAAATTCTTACGGGGTATCTACCATGTCGACGTTCGAAACCATGTCGAGCGATCGATTCCATGTCGAGCGATCAATTCCATATCTATATATAAATTATATATAAAATAAAAATCTATCCAGCTAGAAAGCCTTGCTGCAACTATGTCCGTTAAATATAACGGAAATATAACGGGAAAAAATAAAAAAGGGGGCCACCCGCTTCGCCGCAGCCAGGACTCGAACACTATACCTTACGGTAGGTGTACGAGTACTAGCTGCAGCAAAGCGGGTGGTATAGTGTTCGAGTCCTGGCTGCGGCGAAGCGGGTGGCCAATCCGCTATGCCATTAGTAGAGTTATGTGGGGTCCCTTTTTTTAGGGGTATATACCTGGCTCTGGAAGTGGGGTAGTGTACAGGGGCTGCCCTTGTACGGCTGGCTACGGCCACTACCCTTCTACAGCCGCCACCCCTTCTACAGCCGCCACCCCTTCTACAGCCGCCACCCCTTCTACAGCCGCCACCCCTTCTACAGCCGCCACCCCTTCTACAGCCGCTACCCCTTCTATTTTGGACATGATTTCACACTCGACATGGTCGTACAGCGGTTGAACGGTCTGCTTGAAAAGGATACTTCTAAAATATAAGCATTTCACGTACAACAGCCTTGTAGCAATCGTATCGGGCCGTCGAATATATGTTGAATTTTGTCCTAGTTGCTAGCAGACTTACCACCTTTAAAAGCCTTGCTGCAATCCTTACCAAATACCCCCCCGGGGCGCTAAGGTAGATAGTTGATTACAGTAGGTACTTATATGCCTCAAAGGAGAAGCCAAATCAGCAGCTCTTGCCGATCAAGTGACGGTCGGATGCACCCCGACTTGCTGCCCCTGTCGCGTCAGCCAAATCTACAGCAAGAGAGAGCAATGACGGGCTGCACTCCCCGCATGATCCTTGTGCGCCAATGCCCCGCATGTCGCATCGTAAGAGCTCGGCTCATGCTCCGTCACCTTGTTCGTCGTACCATTCGATGCCCAAAGCCTTTATACCAACGACTCTATACAATAGGCCAGGCTACTACTGAGGTAGTACCTACACTGAGGTACCCAAGTGCAACGCGGGAAATTCATTCATCCATGGAGACGTGGGGGCTGGTATGCATACTTCGCTTTTACCAGTAGCTTATAAGAGCTCCCCAGTCCCCATCCACGGTCCATCTCAAACCCACCACTTCCCCATTGACTTATTATTACTTTCGAAGCGTTGGTTGAACTATCTCTGCGTTGCCCCCCTATTCATCTTTGTAGCAGTCCGACGGGCTCAACTCAGCAACATACAAAACCCTACGAGGGCGACCTACATATCCGATACTGTTGACCGTGCCGTCACGGGGCAAACAACAAAATGCCTTCAGGCTCAGCCGTACGCCCTTTCTCGACCATCTCCCATGTCCACCCAAGCCATCTACCGACATTGTACAAGTCAGGCAGACTGGAGAAGAAAATGTGCGATGACCCTGTCACATTTCCATCACACGAACAGAAAAGGCTTACAAACCTCTTACGATAGTGCCACTGCAACTGTTGCTGTAGTAGGCATTGGTTAGTGACGCTATCCGAAAAGACAAGTTTTAAGTCGCATGTAGACTAACAGGGAGTATAAAAGGCTACGGAGTGTCCAAATATAAAGAGTTCCGGGAGCAGCAAGAATACTACAACGCTGAGGTCGCGGCAGCCTCTCGGCGACAATCCGAAGTTATGATGGATGCCTATGCCGATCGGTCAAGCCTGGCTGAGCTTGAAGCTGCTGTCAAGGCCTATGAGACGCACCGAAAGAGTTAAACTCTCGGCTGTACATATTTTGACTATTTCTCATTCGGGCATTGCAAAAGCGAGGGGGGGGGGGGGGGTTCACGGGGCGTTTGACAAAGGCATTCGTTCTTCTCAGGTGCGAGTGTACGGTATTTCTCGGATACACGATAATGAATTTACGACTCCAACGGCGCACAAAATGTAACGAGGTGCTTCTAGCGGCGGGCCAAGGCCAGTATTTGTTTCGTTTATTGGTTTGCGGAGGACGCAAGAAACATAGCCGGGTTGTTGGGGTTTCTATTTTACAAGCCGGCAGCATTCGCGAGGAATTCTTCTCTACTCAGTTCATCAACCCAATTCAGCCGCGACGTACCTCGGTAAGCCCTGGCCTGTGGTGGCGTCGGCTTCGGGATTTGTATGAGATAGCCCCGGAATCTTACGGACATCATGGAGCATCGGATGATATTGAACATCCGACACGGGTCATACCGTCGGCAACGACCGGTTCCTCCGATGTAGTCTGGAAATTACTGGGAAATTACACCACGAGGTTTCAATGTTTTAGAGCAAAAAAACAAAATTCTATAGGATTCGAGGATACCAATAGATAGAATAGGGCCTCACTAGTCGAAGTTTTAGTGCTACCTTTTTACGATTACATAATTTCCGGCTGACTATAATGCGCTCCTCCACTTACTCACCAGATCTTAAGGCACACCCCTATTATAGACTACTACCAATCCCATGTTATTATATCATCAAGTCTCAATAGGAATATATAAGCGACACGTACTCTGTACACTGTACACACATGTCTCAGCCCAGTGCTTACCCCACAAGACCCGCAATCTTCACGGGAGTGCTAAAGCTGCAAGGGCGATGCATCATCCAACGAGGCGCCGCGTTTATACATTCGTGTCTCCTATATTAATCTAATAGGCTCCTCTCTCACGATCTCCCAACCTTGTTTTGAGGCCGTATGGGGCTCGTGGTGACTTCACACGGCTACCCCCGAGAATAACTGCGTTGAGAAGCAAGTAAACCTAGGTACTTGCTTAAGCACCGAGTCCTCTCAACAACCCTCGAACCGCAATCCTGATATAATCACCCACTCGCGGGGCCTTACCGCATTATTGCACTGTATTAGATGACTGCTCAAATTTAACACTCATCAACAACAGTATCTTCCCAACACTCCTCCTACAGGTAAACATGATCGTATATCATAGTCGTAGTTTACACCGCGATCGGTATTTATAATGGAATAGAAAGCTTCACGCTCGATCGACATGATGACAACACGCGGATGCACTTACACTTACCTAGGGCCAAAAGCCCCCAGATCTGAAAGTCGTAGGTTCTTGGACTCCATTCGAGGCTATTATTGATGTGCAAACTACTTAGCTTACCTTAGTCGGTTACCGGGGAATACTTGTCTGACAAAAAACAATACTTGGCAGACTAATTGTAAAAATTCATTTATTTCAGGTTCTATGCACTGAACATTATGATGAGGAATGTATGTAGGACATTACATAGACACAGGAGAAAATTATGCGACACTACCTAGCCTATCTAACGTTAGTCTAGAGGTTGTTCCGGCCTTACGCAAAAAGTACCAAGTGAGATTACAGGAGTTGTTAGGATCCGCTCACGTATTTTCTGCCGCCATAATATCTTTTATACAGGACTTCGCTATTACACCAACCTTAAGAGTGACCGAAATAACCAGTTTTAACGCTGCAACCAGTGCTTTGAACGAATACATATAAGTTAACTAGGTAGGTAGGCAGTGTAAATGTTACGTACTTTACGAATTAACTAACTACCTACCTAGGTAGGTATACGGGAAATCTTACAAGCTGGTAAAATAACACCTTTGAGAGGCAACTTAAGCCCACTACATTATTGCTAATAATTTCGATAACGATAGAATACAGTATAGCTATTGGCGAACCAATCGCAACTCGAGCCTTCTTACCAACTTTTACATACTTGCTGTATGATATGATTAACCCATGCCGGTCCTAACCCGGCGAGTTTTGCGCAGAGTGCCCTCCCATTGGCGCGCATTTAAAAGTAAACGAGCTAAACGCAACGAATGCGAAACTTTACCCCGCGCTATACCACACATGGAAATTCCTAGGCGGATATTATTCTGCGGGGCTGCGGTCTGTATGATGTCGTTGTTTTTTGTTTTTTCAAGGGGACTTTGAATATTCAGAGAGTACGTATATAGTTGACTCGGTTGGTTCCCAGGAGATAGCTATTTAGATAGATAGTTTCGTCGTAGGGAAGAATCTACGTCTTATTGTAATGTTTCGCTAAGAGGTCGGGTACTAGGAAGGTGGTGTAATGTATCGTTTTATAGCAAAGTTGCGAGACCGCAAGATGCAGAGCGTGCGTTCCACCCTGCGTCATATCAAGCGACAGATGGGGCGTTTAGCATCTGCATGATTGCAAGCTTGTCCAAACAACTAGTTTCCATATCGCAATTCTCCAGAAAAGTTTAAATAATCCCAAACAGAGCCTCTTCCCCCTTCTCGCTTCTTCCTCTCCCTCATAGATTTCCACCATACTCATCTTCACACTCTATCCGTCTCTCGATTTAGAATAGTAGTGAATAAACTCGGCGATACAATGGCGGACACAAAGCACACCAGGTAAGCGTTTGCGCTACGAAACTTTGCGCGAGGTTAATACTGATGTGGCTACCCGCAATAGCAAGACTTATACCCTCCCCTCAGGAGACAAGATGCCCGCCATCGGCCTCGGCACTTGGCAATCACCCAAGAACCAGACGAGCGTCGCTGTCAAGGCTGCTCTAGACGCTGGCTACCGTTACATCGACACGGCCTTTGCCTACGGCAACGAGTCCGAGGTGGGCGAGGGGGTTAAGGCCTCGGGAGTGCCTCGGGAGCAGATCTGGATTACCACCAAGCTCGACAACCCCTGGCACAAGCGAGTCCCAGAGGGTATCGACGCGTCTCTAAAGAACCTCGGAACCGATTATGTCGACCTATACCTCATGCATTGGCCTAGCTCGACCCGCCCCGATGACCTAAAGAAGCACTACGACGACTGGAACTTCATCGACACCTGGCGGGAGATGCAAAAGCTTCTCGGGACCGGCAAGGTTCGCAACATTGGTGTCTCCAACTTCGGAATCACCAACCTCGAGAAGCTGTTGAATGATCCCTCTTGCAAAGTGCGTAACATTATACCCCGAAGGAGGATGACAGTGTTGAGGCTAACAAACGCCAGGTCAAACCATCGGTCAACCAAATCGAGCTCCACCCCAATAACCCGTCACCAAAACTCGTGGCCTACTGCAAGGAGAAAGGCATACATTGCACGGGCTATTCTTGCCTCGGCAGCACCAATTCGCCTCTCTACAAGGACCCCACACTGCTCGAGATCGCGGAGAAGAAGGGCAAGACACCTCAGCAGTGTCTATTGCAGTGGGGCATCCAGAACGGCTGGGATGTGATCCCCAAGTCGGTGACCAAGGAGCGGATCGAGGGGAACTTCGCACTGGACGGCTGGGCTCTGACAGACGAGGAGTTGACTCAGCTGTCAAACCTCAAGGATCGCTTCAAAGTCTGTGGAGATTCATGGCTTCCTATCCGGGTCTTCCATAACGATGACGAGTAAGATATCGGGCTAGATTCAGCATGACCTAGGCTACCATGGCATAAACTAGATAGATAGATAGATAGATAGATAGATAGATAGATAGACCGTCAATGGTAGCTGAATGGTGATGCGAGTCCAAGAGTCCCGAGTCCGTTAGCGAACATTATAGAGTCACAGAGCAATTGTCGTCATGCGTGGTGTCTGTCTATCCTATAATTTCCCTTTGAGTGACTCTTCCTCTAGTACTGCCGCCACATTGGCTCTAAGCTTCGCAGCTAACTCAATCGCTTCGTCATCGTCGAGATCTTCGCGTTGGCCGCGACCGAACATGGTGAAGCTCTCGCGAAGCTTCCCATTCGCGCGAATCTCGGGGCGCGGGATGAGGTGATAATGGACGTGGTTGACAACCTGCGCAGCAGCAGCACCGTTGTTCTGCACGACATTCCAGTCGTAAACACCCGTTGTCCGCGACAGGGCTTTGGAGAGGATGCGTAAGTAGACACCCAGTTCGGCGGCTTCTTCGGGGGACACATCGGATAGTTTCGGCTTATGCGAGCGTGGACACAGCAAGAGATGACCATGGGAGAGGGGCATAATGTCGAGGAACGCCATCAGCATCGGGGTTGACAACACAACAAAGGAAGCCGGGGCGAGCTGGAAAGGATCGAGCAAAGGCGAGCCAGGAGCTGGAGGCTGTTCGGGTGGGAAGGGTGGGTAGGTCTGCGCGATGTTGCAGAATGGACACGAGCTGTCTGCGGGTAGCACCGTGGGATCGAAGGGGGCCTGCTGTGCCATGATGTGCCGCGTGATGCTATAGGTGCGATTTCCAGCTACAAAATAAGGTTAGAGGGTCAGCTGCACGAGCACGAAATCGTAAAAGAGACGGTTATACAATCATCGAGAATGGCGCTTATGTAAATGGATCATGCAAGGAACAATACAAAACACGGTATCTAGGCAATTAGAATAAGAGAGAGGATGGGCAGCTGTAGAAATCTATTGTTCAGATCTAGATTCAATTGCTAACCTGAACCTACAGTAGCCTGTAGGTAGGTAGTGACCCAAGAATGGAATACCTCGGTCCCCCTGAACTCGCTGATTGGAAGCCGTCTACAGGGGGTTTCCAGGGCAGTCGTTAGCGCGATCATCCCTACCGGGGCGTCATAGGATTTCCCCAGTACTTTGGAAGGGCAGTGCCAACCGCTAATTCCGTGCCGTCTCCCACCGCCTTTTTTCTTCCCATTGTCGACAGACAGTCATATGAAACCATCCCTCAGGCCCCTCTATAACAATCACCGACCCAAGCTATCCGCGCAGACTCAGCCTCGAGCTATAGACACGTCAACGCAAAGCGTCATCTAGCCATCAATAAATCAACAAACAACAATACCACCCGGACAAAGAACCGTTATTCCGTCCATCCACCATGTCCCGCGAAGCCTACCAGATTCCCACGAGCCAACAGGGCAACGCGCCGGGCGGCGGCACCAACCTCTCGCGCACCTTCGACACCGAGGGCGCGACCATGAACTACATCTGCGGCGACTGCGGCTTTAAGTTCGCCCTTAGGAGGAGCGACACCATCCGCTGCAAGGAATGTGGCTGCCGCATTCTCTACAAGGAGCGGACCAAGAGGTATGAAGACAATGAAAACACCGCGTGGCAGGCGGACGACGCTAACGGTGCAGCAGAATGGTGCAGTTCGAGGCACGATGAACAGGATACCCTGCAGCGGCTGTTTTACACCCGCGAGAGCCTTACGTGGCCTAGAAGTGTTTACGAGCGATGTCCCACGCGACAGGAAATGGCATGGCTGGAGTAGATCGAGGATTACGGAGCGTTCTATACGCGAGCTGCGCTAAAGAAAGGCATCATTAAACAGGAGTTGGGAGTTCACGGTGGTTAAGTACTATTGTTTCAGACCAAAAGAAATCAGAATTGGTATCATTGCGCCGTCTATGCTATTTCAGAACTCCACGACCGGTTTTGCCTCGTGCTGTGTCCTATTTTTTTTATTAATCGCCTTCGGGAAACGACCCCGTTCTACCTACCTCTTTTGAGAGTGTAGATACTTCGCAAAGCTGGCGTCGTCCATCGTCGAGTCCCTGTTCGCCTCTATGGCTGCATCGTACCTCGCCTGTAGGCCTTCCCGGTCATACTCATCGTCAACATCTGCGTAGTCATCATCGTTGTCATCACCACTACTAGGGACGTCGGACTCGTTGTTGGTGGCGGCGGGCCCCGCCGCGCCACTCGCTTCGCCCATGGACATTCCCTGCATCATCTTATCCAATTCCTTTTGTCTTGTCTTGCGCTTCTGTTCGTCCCTCTCTTTCCGCTTCCGCTCCAGCTCTGGCAGGTAGTCTTTCTTGAACTCCTCTGCCTTTTCTTGTACAGCCGCGAAGAACTCGTCGACGCCTTGGCCAGTCATGGACGATACACCGACGACACTCAGATGGGCGTAGAACTCCTCCAGCATCGAGCTCATCGAGTTGAGCAGACTTCCCATATATCCGCTGCCCGCGCCCTCTCCTTCAACGCCGCCAAAGGCGTTGCCTGCTTCGTCCTCGGCCAGTGCCTCCTGGAATGCATCGTAGTTCGTCATCCACTCCTTCGCGAAGCTCGCGTCCTTGATGTCGGTCTTGTTGAAGACTAGGATCATGGGCAGCTTGGTCTTGTAGAGGATTGAACAAGCGTATAGCATGTTACTCATGAAGGTGCTGGTCGAGGCGGTTCGCGGTGTATCGATGACGTAAGCTATGACGGTAGGGAAGGAAGACGCAAGGGATTCGAGGAGGATCTGTCCGGATGCGGACCACACGAAGACCTCGATCTGCCCAGCTAGAGACATCTGTCAGCCCCGCGAAGACCTCCCCCCGTAGGTAATCAAGACGAAGAGACCTACGCGTGTCAACTAATATGTTGTTAATGACCTTCTTGTCAGGCTTCGCCGGGTCAGGGGCCGCGCGCTTCTCAAGAAGCCCGAGGATCTGGTCAACCTTGGTCGCAAAGAGGTTGAGCGACGTCAGGATGCCGCCGTTGGGCCCCAGGTTGTACTGCTTCATAACCTCCTTGTAGTTGACTGAATCGCGGATGTCGATATTGCTCTCGAAGGGAACATTCAAGACGGCAGGGTCGAGGTTTATGACGTATGGAGGGTCCCTTTGGCCGTGTAGATGTGCGTTGATGCGCTGCATGAAGGTTGTCTTGCCAGACCCGGCCATGCCCACGCAGACGATGGCGACGGGCTGGTGACCCGTGGCCGACGAGGCGCTTGCTTCGGAAGCCATGGCTCTGATATACAAGATGGCTGTGTCTATATAATGAGATGTGGACTCGGGCAGTAGTAGAGAGAGGTTCGAGTGGTGCGCAAGTGCTGGTTCGGAACAAAATAATTTGGGCCGGTGGTTTGACAGCGCGGGGTGTGTGGGGCTGAGGGGCAGGTAGGTTCAGTCCGAGCTGCAGACCGCGATATACCTAGCATAGTGGGACCAATCTTGAGCCTTTCAGGTTAGGTACCTACTTTAGTGTAGAGTAGAGTGGAGTGACAGACAACTTGTCGATGAACGTTAAATGCTACCTACATTACGGAGTATGCATTATGTAGAGTCTGTACGTGCACGTGTACCTATGCACCTGAGTACTTGGGTATACCCATGCAAGCATTGGGATTTGCATCTGGAGGAACAAGGCAACGCATGCCTCAGGTAGTTTATAGTATTCAGGTCGAGGAGTGAAGTTCCAGAGACCTTCTGACTACAAAACAACAACAGTCACATGCACTCATCACGTAAGGACCGACAGAACACAGGCACATTAAGGTGAGGTGGCCGAAATCTCTCAATTATCTCGCCCTGACGAGGGCTCTGGCCGGGGTCGTCGACGCTCCCTTCCACTAGGGAAAAGAGGAGGTCGTCTTCCCTGGATACTCATAACTACTAAGTAGCTAGTCGTCAAGACTAGATCAGATCATCCAATTTTCACATTGTCCTCCATTCTCCCTTGCCATCTCCATTGCCGTCTCCTATCCCCCATCGCGTGACAAAGTTGGACAGAGAGAAAGAACAAGAAAAAGAATGGCGCGTGAAGAATCTCGTAGATGCCAGCTCTGGCGCTAGCGGAACCATTGCAAGGGATTTGGCTCAAGTGAGGTGCGTACACCAGCATACAATCTGTTTGTTTGTGAAGGGCTTTTTTTTTCCTGTTGGATCGTATTTTTCCCTTGTTTTTGTTGGCTGTTTTCGGCACATAAGAGATGGGGTTGGCAGCGAAGAGGCGCGCCAGCCTGTGGTCACATTCGTCCTCCCCGCTTGCCTACGGCGAAGGTGGTTGTCGGTAGTATTATTTCCCATCCTAGTAGCAATCTGGTATCAGGACTCTGCCTAGCGCCCATCATGTATTCGGACGGGGTCTTCGTCGTGTAGAGAAAAATAAGCAAAAGCAGCGTAAAAGACAAATTTGCCAATTTTGAGTGGTGTAAACCCGTTCTTCCCTCTCCGCCGCGTCATCGGACCGTTGTTATACGGGACTCGACTTTCTAGATCAGCCGCCTTGGCAAACGCCCTTCTCGCGAAAGAGGCTATGCCGTGGGGTTCTGTCTATAATCATTCTGAGACTAGTCCAGAAACCGCGGACGGAGAGGCCTTCTGGGCTGTGTATGGAGTTGCGATGTTGGGGTCATTAGAAATCGGAGCTGAGTGGTGATGGGGGTTGATATCATGTACATTCATACCCTCTCACCCTCCTCGAACGCTCAGGTACATCAAAAAAGTAGTCGGCCAAACCTCGATGAAGAAGTGGAGTGTCTGCTGCAACGGCATGTAGTAGGCTCTCCCAAATGGTGTTTCCAATCTGATGAGCTGAGATATCATGGGAGAGTTGAATAACGGGGAAGAAACCAAAGACAATGAACAAACGCCCAGTTATCCCACCCGTAACAAGATCCGTTTCCTCGCCAAAGCACGCAAAAATGTTAAAAAACACAGTTCAGAAGTGACCAAATATTGCGTGGTCTCGTATGTTTGCCCCTTCAGATCGTCCTGGGCGTGTGAGAGTTGGTCATGTCAACGACATCGTCGAGATGGTTGCACATGGCCACGAATAGGTCGAAGAAGAGCTTGCCGCCCTTTTCCATCTCAGCTTGCATGGTTCCGCTCCTCTTGAATGTCTTGCGACATCGGATGATCAGAGCGAGATAGTGAGCGCGGAGCCGCGAGTCGGTGTCGGGCGTGTTGTCGTAGGCGTACTGGGCCGACCGAAGGATCGTGCCGACGTCGATCCCACTCTGCAGGCCTTGTTTCCGGAGAGACAGGCGCTTGAGCTCCTCGAGGCCGAATCGCTCAGCGGCGCAGTACACGACGGTGTCTCGTAAAATGTATTGGCCCACGCTCGGCACGTACATGGTGGCCTCGACGGCTCCGCGGCCGCCTCGGTTGTTGGGGTCGGAGGGGTCCGGGGATCGCACGGCGTCCTCGAGCTCCCAAGAGTTGCGGTGCTTGTTGTGCAACAAGCGGGGATAGTAGTCACCCTTGTAAAGGTACTCGAGCACGGCCGAGAAGATCTCGGGCTCTTCGTCTGGGATTGAAATTCTCTTGTTCTGCGCCTCGAGGTATTGGTCCTGGCAGACGCGCTCAAAGAACGGCGACTGGCACAGAACCTCCTCGTGCGCCGCAAACAGTCGACCCTCGTGCCCAACCATCAGGGTGACGATTGGGGAGGTGAGGCTCCTCTTGACCGGAAGAGTCTCCTCGAGCGACTGCTGCAGTTTCGACAGCTTCTGGGGATCGCGGGCCACATTGTTGGACTTCTTCAGCCTCGCCGACTTGTCGACCCGGTCCGAGGTTCGGAACGAGCGCTTGAACATCTTGGCGGTTGTTGATTGGAGGCGTAAAAGAAATCGAGACAGCGTGAATCCGCGATGACAAATTCAGGAAAAAGCGATCAAAAATGACCCTTCTCCCTGAGGTTGTGTGGATTGACTAGAGAGCGACGAAAAGAACGTGGGGAGGTTGTCTATGGGAATTTCGAGGATTCCGCAGACGAAAGAGGGAGTAGTGGGTAAAATGAGTGTGGAAAGAGAGTGTGTGAGGGATTGATGAGTTGACACACAAAAAGTGATGACACGGGCCCGGGCGGTGTATCCCAGATTCGATCCGAGAGAACAAACGAATGTCTCTGGCGATATCCTTATATTGCTTTGCGACCCTTGGTGGTTGTGGTGGGGAGGGAGAACGAAAGAACCGGGGTAGAATGAAGGGGGGGGTGTCGTGGATATTTATAAGTACAATTCCTCCGACGTGTGAATACACCAACCTTGCCAACCTTGCTGCCCCATCTCAGCCTGCTTGGCTGGGCGTACTGGGATGGTGGAAGCCATGGAATTGTTGGATGGATGCAGCCAGAGACGGGCCAAAGAGAGACGAGCATTGAATGCTCACCGGCGGGCTGGGGTTGCACTACTGCGGACGAGTATGACGACGGCGCGGCGCCCGTTACCTTACACTACATGGGGGCGCAAGGGTTGGGCCGGGTTCTGCACCCAAACGGGTCTCAGATCATCATCGTGTACTTACAGTAGACGGGGGACCCTGCTTGGTTACTGCTCGATGTAGTCCCGTGAATACTGACACTCGTGCGGGAATGAGAAAACACATAATAAGTTACGGCATGGTACATGGGAATACTATGAGCGGAACTACGAGGTTCACACACATGGCACACACGTAGGTGGATTGGCTAGACCCTTCCATACCCCTACACCTTTCTTGTACAGCTGTGATACTGTGATACACTACCTAGGTAGACATATCTCTCTGCCTACCGTAGTTGAACGAAACTTGATTGGGCAAATGGCCACGCGAGATACAGGCTCCAGTGGGACGCGCCATCGTGGAGCTACGGATTTGAGCTGCATCCAATATACTGATGCTGCGGTCTAGTCAGATAGGCGAATTAATAAGCCTAGTTAACGTGTATGTATGTAAAACATCATACGTCTCGAACGATCTTGAAATGTGTTGTTCGTGAGGTGAATAATCGGTGAAACACACCGTGACAATTCATGGACTTAGCTATCCTACCTGAACTCGGTAATCATCCTCTGCCCTCTGCTCTGGTAATAAGCATTTTGTGCTAGTTGAGCAGAATAATTGAAGACGATGTTCATACAAGGCCTGGAAGATACCGTCTCTTATCTCCGCGGTTTCTAGACAAAGGGGGTGGAATTAGCAGGTGTTGTTGATCGGTTACATGTCGCGGAGAAGTACCATAGCTCTAATCCCTAGACTAGTCCAACTACACGTGTAGATGCTGGAAAGTTTGCTGTCAAAGCAATATTTCGGATACGGTATAGGGCCTTTAGCATTGACGTGTAGGGAGAGCGCATAACAGAATTAAGGACCGCCAATTCACACCACCCGCTAGGTAAGTGACTCAGGGCGAAACAAAGATCGCGGAGGGCGGAAGGTGAAAGGCCTTGTAGATGTTCGAATCCTGATGAGTTGGTCAGCCATGTGGAGGTGTAGATCGTACTAAGACAGCGTGCTTACTTACATACATGGGTGTGTTCTCAGGCACCGTTCTCATATGGTTTAGGGCATCGGGAGCTAATCGCGGCCTAAGAGATCAGGTGAGACGAGCAGGGATCACCTCGGCGGACAGCAACGAACTCTCTTTGGACGAACATCTTGGTCTATCTAGGTACCCAGCAGGACCATCTTTCTGCCCAATTTTAATCACATTCCTCGATTGAGTTTCAAGATGAAAGAGGAGCTCTATGAAGGCATCGGAACAATCTGAATTCATCATCTAGGAAAACGTACACGTCATTCGAAGGAACTTCTAACAAGCCATCTCCTAGTCTCATATAGTACTACACTGAGGTCAAACAAAGTCGTCTAGAGTGCGAAAGGAGTTTGAAACGCTCCCCGAGAATTCCATCTGCCACGCGGCAAATCCATACTGCTAAACTCATAGAGTGCAACCCAGTCTCCTGCGCAGCGTGAGCCATACTTAGCGCCCAAGTCATCCCATGGAGCCGATCGGCCGTCAACGGCTGGTTAACAAATCGTTGCCATTTTTCGTAGAGCATACTTCAGGAGTTGAAATGAGCGACAGACTAGTCTCCGATCGCCTCGAGACTATCGTTATGTTCGCTAACACGGCGCTTAGTGGGAGGCCGTTTTCGATTCTCTCATCGCAATGAGACCATACATCCATGTGAAGACTTTCCAAACTATCAGCATCGCCCCCACTGGAAACAATCACCTCCAACCGCCTGGGAGACTTACCACACGGGGTTACAGCAACAAACGCGGCGGCGGCGGCAACGGCAGCCCCAGTAGAATTTCCCATGAGTTTAGGGTCCAAGAAGAACAAGCCCCAGTGGTCTGTTGCTAGCTTGCCGATGCCAGCCCAAGCAAGATACAGACCACTTGCAACCACTGTGCCAGCCACATGTCCTGCAACCGGCTATTCCCAGTATCACGTCAGTTCAAAAAATTCGGCCGTTAATATCCAAAGATTCTTCACTTACGCTTTGACGACGAATGCTGTTGAGAAAAACTATCTCGATGAAGGCTATAAGTGCTGTGATGCTCCAAATATTGAGGATGCTGAACGCCTTGATATCATCTTCTTCGAACAGTCCTTTATCTATAATCGTTTTAGCAATGTCGCCTAATTCAAACGGACGGATAGCTGGAAGGCCATAAGGAAGTCTCAGAACTATGCAGTGTTGCTTACTTGGGTCATAAAAGATACCCGTGCTGTTACCCGCGTTATGATGGTGATGGGGAAATTTGGGGGGTGTAAATCCACCATGGCCGGAGGGTACCAGAACAGTCCAGTACAGTAGTGCATTGAGTAAAGGAAAGACATGAGAGATCGTGTAGAATAGGCTGAAACTAAGTCGTTCGATGTTGCTGACTCGATTGGGTGGCGAGAAGAATCGAGCAATGTAGCGGCCATGCACGTGTGAGGACTGGGACTCCTCCGCTCGTTCCCGAGCATTCGGCTCGAAGGTATGCATCCCCGTCCATGTCTGTCATTATATATGTTAGGCCTGAGACTGCTTGAGGTTATAATTATCTAAACAACAGCAGCTTACCAGAGTCAAGAGATGGTAGGTCCACTGCAGAACAAAGGCAACGGTGGAAAACTGGAAAGGGACACGCCAGCCATTATGATTGTCCTCACTCTCGAGTTTGTACTTTAGGGCAACTCCAGCTACCGACGTCAAGTAGCTTGTTAGGATTGCTCGAACAGACAAAAGGAGCTTCTGATTGATCCAGGGCGAATGGCATGCTCTCAAGGTAATAGGCTGTACGTGGTCAGAAGCATCGTGCCATTTAACAGTTCTACAGAGCGCTTACATGGCTGTCTCCCTGAGGCGCCTGAGGCGCCTGCTCCCTGGAGGACTGCGGCAAAAGAGGTGTCGTATCGGAGGGCATGGCGAAGGTAATACCGCGATGATATTTGGTGGAAAGAATAGGGAGAGCCGGTTTGGTATGTTGATTCAAGGAAAGCTATTCAATAGGCCATACAGCGGAGTTAGTGCTACAACTAGGAGGGTCGGAGGTTTCTGCTGAGGACGTTGGTTATAGAAGATCTGATGGAATAACCAAGTGGGAGGTTAATGATCTAAAATAAATGAGCTGACCTGCGGTGACAACAGCAGCACAAGAAATAAAAGTTATAGGAAGGTCATACCATTGTGTGGTTTTGTTAAGGAAAGCATGCTACCTAGGTAGGTAGACTTTGATTTTATGGTAGAAGCTCTGAGTGACAACTGCCACGACTGTAACTATATGCTAGCTCCTAGAAAGTGCGATCCGAGTTCGGATGTCTCATCATGGCGAAAAAGCTATACGAGAGGCAAAGATGTGCGCATCTAGATTGATATTTAAATATACCTTTACCATTCCGTCTGTCATCGCCCTGCTTTCATACAATGCTTGAACCTGCGTCAATCATTAATCGAAGAGCGCCAGGCCGTAAACCTTAGTAAAAAAGATCGTATTTATAACCTGGTCATGGTTCGTTGATGGATGGCTGATGGTACGCCATGCAAGCTTTAGAGTAAATCAAATGGATTCCAAGAAAAGTCGAAATAGAACCTGGTCGCACGACGCCGCGGCCTACATCATCCTGAAGATAGGAGTGTTTCCCCTCTTCTTAAACCATCAATTTACCGGGTTCCACAGGTGCCATCTCCGGGCAGTTTGAGGCACGATGCTCAATTTGATGGCCATCTTGTCGTGGAAAGGCTCGATGCTCTGCTCGGCTGCTTCGCACACCGAGAAGAGAGCCATGAGATATTCTTTCATGAATTGGACGAGGTCGTCGATAAGATGGAGTCAACTGTATGGCTGGGCTTGCAATGTCAGTAGGTGACGTTTCGTAGCCATGTTGAGGTGTCAATACTGTTCCAGCCGCCCCAAGACCTTGCGAGGCACCAGAAAGATTTAACGGAAAAGAGTATCAAAAGAATCATACGCAGATTGATGATGGGCCGAGTACGTTTGGGATTGAACCAGGTGAATATCATGAGAAGAAGCTGTAGGATGGTGATTATCAATTGTGTAATGGCAACTACAACCTGAGAGGGGAGCTGAAACGTTGTTCAAACCTAGGTTATAGCGTCGTAGGGCCGTTGTCAGGCATTCATCCCAAGCCGAATGGGCAGAAAAAAAGGAACTTGGTATGAGCGTACTGTTTGTGTTTGAGAGGGGGATTATGCCGTTTATATAATGGATGTTGTAGATGTTTCGTGGCTCTCACAGCCATTGTATATACCTAGGTATCCTTCTCAAAACTTCCTAATCGGGAACGATTTTTGTCTTGGTGCCGAGCGACACATTCTCATGAGCTTTGAGATATGAGCGCGCGAGGGTCTTGCATGGGTACATGCGTATCACTGCAGGTGCTCTCTCGCCCTCTGCCGTTACCTACCTACGCGCGCTAGAGGCGGTGGCGCATGCAGTTGCCGATGGAGGCGTTGCTTGTTTCCTGGTGGTGTTGTGAGAAGACAAGAAGGCCATTCCCCGTCCAGGTTCACATGTTCATGGGGCATGAGAGCGAGAGAGGCACACATCTTGACTTATATCTAAAGCCTAGCACTTCCCGCCTTTGAGTCCCCCTTCTCATGCGGTGTTTAAATGAGCTCTTGCTCTCGAATCTTGCCGTCCAACTTGTTCCATATTACAGAGTGCATTATGTGATCGCCGTCCTTTGTTATATATAGCTATATACCTGTTTAGGTATATACGTCATTAATGGCTACGGTTTTAGTTGACAAGAGTCTATCGCTAATGTGGCTTAGCCACGAGCAGCCGGGATCATTTGCGGCTGATGCACCATGACTCCATAAGGTTAGTCTATTTACCTACCTAGCTACTACCCTGGGTAGTGCATTAGGTACGTACAGTTGCATAGGTAACAACCTGTCATTATCGGTGGAAGGCTAGGTAGGACCTCAGCTACGGACAACATCACGATTCGAGCTGGCCTCAAATACGTTTCACAGGTATTCTCACCGAGGCCAGCAGAGGCTCGATCCGGACCGTGCACACACCCGCATAGGACTAATTCAATAATCGACAAATTAATACCTCAACCAACTAGATTAGCCATGTTGTCAAGTCTCCAGAACCCGCGGCAAGCTGCTGCTCAGCTGCTCAACTTCGCGCTCATCCTGTCCACGGCCTTTATGGTAAGTTCTGTTTCTCTCCTCACCACTCATGCTAGGCATGGTCGGTTCGTGCCATTGACTGACTTTCTACTCTACGAATAGATGTGGAAGGGCCTCTCGATAGCTGCCGACTCGCCGTCCCCTATCGTCGTCGTGCTCTCCGGATCGATGGAACCCGCCTTCCAACGTGGTGACCTTCTCTTCCTGTGGAATCGCAATCTGCTGGCCGAGACGGACGTCGGCGAGGTCGTGGTGTACAACGTTAAGGGCAAGGACATACCCATCGTCCACCGCGTCGTGCGCAAGTTCGGCATGGGCGAGCACGCGAAGCTGCTGACCAAGGGAGACAACAACGCCGCCGACGACACCGAGCTCTACGCCCGCGGCCAGGACTATCTCGAGAGGAGGGACATCATCGGCAGTGTTGTCGGCTACATACCGTTTGTCGGCTACGTCACCATTATGCTGAGCGAGCACCCGTGGCTGAAGACGGTTATGCTGGGGATAATGGGTCTGTTGGTGGTATTACAGCGAGAATAAAATATTGATTTTCCGGCGCTTTGCGTTTCCCCGCGCGCAAAAAAGGATATCCTTTCCAGAAATCGTCCACAGTGCATATTCGACCTTTGACCACGTCTCATCTTAATTCTTCGCTGATTGAAAGTTGGCGTCGTTGTCACTCGAACCATCCCGCGTAGGTTCGATACGAGGAGCTGTTCTTTACGACGTTCGAAAGGGACCGAAAAAGCTACGATGCCAGAGACTATCACCGCATTATCACCAAACCGCGCGGGGGCCATTGTAAGAGAGCCCTGTGGGAGAGTACTAACTAGAGGGAAGGGGGCTTGTTTCGCTTCCTAGCAGGTCGGTATGTTAACGAGAATCCAAGACCCAGGCCGATTGTCTACCGCGAAGTGACTGTTTCCGTGCCCAGCACTGTCAACGGAAAGTAGCTGGAGAAGACCAACCATACTCCGATAGCCGCCCCAGTTCTACACAATTAATCATGAATTGTTGTGTTAGTTGCGCTAATCATTTCATCCCGCATTGTTCTGACACGTACGCCCACTAAACTATAGAGCCATGCTATTGAGCATATGGTAGGTAATCGCAACACTCCTTCTGTACCTAGAACAGAATCCTTTGTTCGCGAACAAGGATATTGTTTACTTTACAGTAGCTGTAGTGGCGTCGGGATGCTGCAGTATACCGACTTCCTGTTCTGCAGCAAGTGGACTGTGTCGAAGATGGATATGGATATAAATATCAAGCAAGATATCGCTGAAGCTCAATCTTCTGCTCACCATCCCACAGGCAACACTCTAGTCTAATACAGGTACCATCCTGAATTACAACAAAACTCTCAAAAATCCACAACAAGATGGCTCAACCTCAACGAACCGGTGACTCTCTAATCTTTGGCGTTCCAGCTAGGCTCACCACAACCGGAGACCCACGGTTCATGTGGTCCGTCGATCAGATTCATACAATTGTCAATTGGATACAAGCCAACCCTGCCGGCTACAATGATTTGCAGACGTTACTACCGGCGCTTGATTTAGATGGGTTTACGAACGACATCCTCGATGCGCGGGGTCAAAGAGTCCGCGTCACTATCGAAAGGAAGGTGAAGGAGAAGCTCCGCCGAGTTCGAAAGCAACTTGCAAGCGGGTGGGTCCCTCCGGCGCCTCCTCAGAACGCACATATAGGCCCTGGTAATGCGTTTATTCCGGGTTATAATATTAACATTATCAACCCCGATGGGCCATAGTTAGGTAATTATTCGAATAACTACAGCACAGGGAAAGTATGGGCGATGATATGCAACCCTGAAAAAAAGGAAGAAAAAAAGAAAAGAAAAGAAAAAAAAGAGAGACAGAAAGGGATGAAGGGTTCTTTAATTGGTTTCATTGAATAATTGGTGTGATATAATGCTATAATTCACCGTACTACTAATCTAAAATATTCCACGCCTAATAGTGAACCAATAACATGATAGTCTCCTTTCAACATTAATTTACCATCGCAACCTCTCCAAGGTAACATCGATAACGCTACCATAGGGCACTGGTTACTCGTATAGGCAGAAAGGCCGTATTAGCTGTATATATTGATTTTTCTGTGCGAGGTTTGAAAACACAGTTCGTTGGCTAGCCTCTATGCATATATACGTTGCCTCACTTGCTTAGTAACAGGGGTGTTCAGAGCTAGGCTTACGATCAAGTCCTTTTTTCAACCCTCGAAGATGAAGAGGGGGAAGGTTGGGTTGGAAAGGGAAGAAACACATCAAGTTTGTAGAAACACATTGCTAAGTATCCCGAATAAATAGTTTACACATAATCCGATTGAAAGCAATGTGCCTAATTGTAGAGAGATTAGTAATGACAAACCATACCTGGTTAACGAGGTTAGTGTCGTCGAATTGTTTTAAAACATATGTTCCCGAAATTCACGATGCTGGTGAATTTGCTCATGGGAGGTTGCCGACTGTTTATTGTCCTACAAGTTCTCATCTTGCCGAGGAGCCAAGAAACACGCTGTGGTACATTGTAGCTATGAGACCAATTCCTGGATGGTGATTCCCGAAGAACGTCACCAATGCAAGCATTTTAGTACACTTCACCTTCTCCATCATCATAGCCATCACCATCGCCATAGTCATCATCTCCATAGCCATCGTCGTAATCGTACACTACTGGAGCCGGCTCTTCTTCTTCCACGTCCTCATCCTGTTGTTCCTCGGCCGCTTTCGGAGGATTCCTCTCGACTGAGGGCTTGGGGCTATTGTATTGGCTGGGAGGAGACCCGGCATCTGATACACTCGCGGCGCGAGAGGTCATGCGACTAGCAGCCTCACTCTCCATGCGAGAAACGACAGAGCCTGGTCCATGCTTCTTGCTACTCCCAAAGAGATTTGCAATGGCATCGTAGTTGATTCGTTTTGACACAGTATTCCGCTTCTTCATGACGTCGATCGCCGCTTCGCCAGGAGTAGAAGCCGGAGTCAGCTGGCCTTCGCCGATTCGTGGTTTTTTGATACGGTTGCGCCTCCGCTTTGGAGGCCCTAGATCTTCCATCTGTTGCCGATACGATTTTTCTTGCTGTTTCCGCACCCAGTCCTTATTCGCGTTCAACCAAATTTCTTCCTTGATAAGAACTTCCTCTGGTTCAAGCTCGCAAAATTGCACTTCTGGGTCGTCCGCAAATTCGTCTTCGCCAATGATCTCATCCATCTTCAACTGTCTCTGAGGAAGCAACGAGCGTGCCCATTCTGCTTTGATGTGAGCAAGATGCGCCGCCGTTGCCAGAGCCTTGCTGTGTGCGGAACTATGAGGGTCGTTGATCACTTCATTGATCTGGTTTTCTAGCTCGGCTTCATCACGCTCCCATTCCTCGTCAAACTTGAGACGCTCTTCTTCCGATCCCTGCTTATTGCGCCGACCCTTCTTCTTTGATTGCTCTTCCGTCTGTTCATCTTTGTTGGTCTCATTGCTTTCACCTCCATCATCAGCCTCGGTAGAACCATAGATCTCAACAAGCTCGTCGATAGCTTGATTACTAGTGGGGTCTTCCGCGCTAAGACCTTCTACAACGTCCTTTGACCGTTTGGGAGCTGGATTGAGAACTTGAGTTGGGTCAAAGGGAACTACGATTTCTCTACTTTCTGTCGTGTCGAAAGACTTTGGCAGGAACTCCGTGACTTGGCGTACTCTCGAAAGGTCTGGTGGTGGAACTGGCCTTGGCGGAGGCGGCATACTTGCACTAGCAGAAGAAACTCGACTTGGTGAACCTGACTCGCCGTTTGCTTGGTCCAAGTCATCATCATCGATGTCCTCCAAAGCACGTTTTCGCTTCCTTCCACCAGCATCTCTTTCCTTTTCCATCTTCTCTTTCCACTCGTCACTCTGCTTATAGAAGGAAGGCGGATCATGGCGCGATTCGAGAAATTCTTGGGTTAGAAAATTCTCAATAGAAAGATTGCTGCTTTCGGTGACAGTGAACTCGTCTAGACGTTGTTCGATGGTGTGTGTCGTGACCTTTACAACATAAACAATCTCTCTGACAGTCCGTCGAAAATTCCACATCCGGGCGGCCATCAAGAGACAAGCGCCACAGATGCCTGACGGACGACGTCCCATGACCATCCAATCCCGGCCCATCCTCTGACAGAGTCTTGTTGCGTCGGCAGCGATTTTATTAGTAAACTCGCCAAAATCTAGCTTTTCGGCAAAGCGCATCATGAGGTCTTCAGGTATAATCGATCTCACGTTGTTATTCTGAAAGGAGTAAATGTTGCTCAAGTCTTTGAAGACATGACCCAGCTCATAGACATTGATCTAGCGAAGATCCGATTAGTTTATATTTCAATTGACATGCATGGCGATGCTCACTTACATGAACAAGTTCTGCAAAATCAATTAGCATAACGTCACATTTGTCTTCTCTACGGCAAGCTGCGTAGAGACAGACGGGAACTACCTTGTCCATGCCACGACCTTGCAGCCAGTTCTCATTGAGAACCAGCTTGAAAATCATGATAGCGGACTCGATAGCGCTTTCGCTGACATTTCTCAGCCGTGATTTGAAACCCCACATCATATTCTTGGCTATAGTCAAATATTAGCAACTGCGAAAGGGTAGTGGCGGGTAGCCGAAAGAAAACTCACCTTCGCGGATCGTCTTTTCCCGGTTGTCGCCGACCAGTCCTCCCAGTCGTCGAACTCCCGGCGCCATATTCCGGGTTGTGCCTTGGTCTGCAGCCACATAGCTACCCTGAACAATGGCAGCGCCCGAGGAAGTTTCACCGAATACCACTTCAGCGACAATGTTGGAGCTGTCGATTTCACGACCACAAGCGGAACAGAAACCATCGGTGACAGGTGCCGAAGGGTTAGGACATCGCGGATTGGGACATGACGGGCGATCCTTGTTAGTAGGACGAGGTGCTGCGGGAGGGGAGGAAGCGGGTTCAGAGCTCATGGCCCGTTCATTTTCCATCCGGTTCCTGTTCAGGACTTCTTTGATACGATCGCTGGAGCCAGCTCCTTTGGGACGTATATGAAAGCCCTTGGGTCCTCTAGCAGAGGGTCTGGCGGGTTTGATGAAGGAAGACATGATTAGCCGCAATGGTGATATTACGATATTGTTGGGGTTTTAGAGGATGGTTCTGATTATGTGAACAAATCTGCGTCGAGACGTTGGCTGAGACGGGTATATTAGGAGGACCTGCGTGTAAGTCGCCAGTGAAGCTAGTCTCGTCGTGAAGGACTCTCATTCTCTACAGAATGGGCCGGGAGACATCCACAGCCCCCTCCAGCAGGCAGGCGGACAACAAATCCTGAGGAGTCGGCAGCGGCAACTTGCCTGTGCCAACCGGTGATGCACTGAGGTTTCTAGCATAACACGGCAGACACCACGATGCTATAAGATGGACGAACGCATGTGTAAGTGATGGACGAATGGGAATATGGGGCGCGAGCATATACTCGTGAGGAAATTTGGGAAACGAGCGTCGCGTGGGTGCAATGGAGTGGGGAGAGTTGGAGTGGGGGGGAAGAAAGGGAAAATGGTCGAGTGGTAATGGCAGTGGCTCGGAAAATTGTGTAGGCAGCACGGCGGTCCACATCCCTACCTACCTAGACTTTAGGGCGTGGATGCTTGCACCAACTTTGTCTTGAGAAGACGGTTCGAGTCCGAGTGTCGGCTACTTCCAAAGGTTTTTATGAGACTGTCTGCGTTGTTTGCTTACCTAGGTAAACCAAGGTATCTATCTACCCAGGTAGGTGCTTAGCCAAACCAACTTTGTCGAACAGCGTGCTATTTAAAACAACAACAATTCAAGGAAGTCAGGCACGAAAACTAGAAACAAATATAATTAATTTAGTTTCACCATTAAAAATTGCATTTAAAATGTACACCTAAGTCGCCATGCTTTTGCAATAGGAGCTTACCTTGGTACGGTAGGATCCATTGTACCTGGGCACTTGGTCCAGTCGCAACTTAAAGTAAATGCATATATCAAGTATATAGAAAAATGCATAAATGCATTTAACATAAGCTCTGTCGTCATTAGGTCCCGGCATTTCAATTCAACTTTAGGACTTGACACTCCTCGCATCTGTCATTACATACAGGCCAAAGTAGAATATCCGCTTCTAACACTATGGACGGCCTCGATGAGTTTGAGAAGACACTCGCAGCCGAGAAAGCCGAGAGAGAACGGGCAGCACGAACTTCGGACGAGAAATACAATCGCAAACATCGGCATCACCACCAGCATGGACGTGACC
This sequence comes from Xylaria longipes, assembly GCA_025201785.1. NCBI lineage: Eukaryota > Fungi > Ascomycota > Sordariomycetes > Xylariales > Xylariaceae > Xylaria > Xylaria longipes. Next base: position 1,018,487 of record MU619687.1, read on the forward strand.
GCTCTGTAGACGGAGCTCGAGATCGTGACCGCCACAGGCACCACCGTTCGCGTGGAGATGAGGAGCACGGGGATAATGGACATCGACACAAGCGGTCACGCCACTCGAAGGACGATGACCGCGACGACCAGGACCGCCGTAAGGAACGACACGGACGTGACCACCACAGCGAGCGAGCGGCTAGCCACGATTTGAGCAAGGAAACCCGAATGAAGAGCTCAGATGCGAAAGAAGATTTACCTTTGCCAGACGAGGAGATAGCTGCCGAAGACTACGAAAATCACTCCCGTTCCGCACCGCTCGCCAGAGACTCGTGGATGACGGCTCCGTCTGCTCTTGACATTGACTACGCTCAAAAGGGTTCTAAAGCAGCCAAACAACCGCCGGCCAAGGAAGAGCCGAAGAGGACGATACACGCGAGAGAAATCAACGCCACCCATTTGCAGGGCTTGAACGATGGCAAGACGGCCGATGAGCTTGAGCTACCCGCCAAGCATGAGGTTAACTACACCTTTGGCGACAGTGGGGCGCAATCAAGGATGACAAAGTTGAATGGCATCTATAGTATGGCCGAGAAGACAGGTCGTACTGTGGAGGAGGTTGCCCTGGATCGATATGGGAATCTACGCGATTTCGACGATGCTCGTGAGGAGAAGATTGAGTTAGATAGGCGTAAGGTCTATGGGGAAGGCTATGTCGGCAAAGAGAAACCTAGCGGCGAGCTGTTCCAAGAGAGGAAACTTGCTGCAAGTGTACACGAAAAGCGACACGTATCACCACAACCTACAGAACTAGACCAGGGCGCAGTTATTCCTGATGATGCTGCCTCCCACCAACCGACACAGCTGGACCAGACAACTTTGAACAGACTGAAAGCCCAAATGATGAAAGCAAAACTAAGGAAGGCGCCGGATGCTGCTAAACTCGAAGCAGAGTACAATCAGGCTGCTGCCGCATTCGCAACCAAGGGCCCTGAAGCCGTAGTTCTGAATGTGATGCAGAATCGTATGATGGCGGGCACACGAGCTGAGGCTAAAGCTGTTGACACTAAGCGGGGCCGAGAAAGAGGACTGGTAGAACAAAACGAAGACATGACAATAGAAGATATGGTTCGAGAAGAGCGGCGCACGCGAGGACAGACCGGAGGTGAAGGACTTCGGCTTGCCGAACGGATAGCCAAGGACGTAAAATTCGACAATGACCTCGAGTATATGGACGAGAACGCCGAGAAGTTGGCGAAGCGCGTGCAGAAGTCAGAACTAAACCTCAAGAATGTCGCTGTCAACGAATTCCAGAAGATCAACAAGATACTCGATAATTGCCAACTTTGTCACCACGAAGATCGCAATCTGCCTCCCGTGGCGCCTGTCATCTCGTTGGGCACGAGAGTATACCTGACATTACCAACAGAACCAGAGCTGAGCGAAGGCGGGGCTGTCATTGTACCTATTCAACACAGGACCAACCTCCTGGAATGCGATGACGATGAATGGGAGGAGATACGAAATTTCATGAAATGCCTCACCCGCTTATATCACGACCAGGGAAGAGAGGTCGTGTTCTACGAAAATGCCGCGGCCCCTCAGAGGCATATGCACGCTGCAATGCAGGCGGTACCTATTCCATACGAACTGGGAGATACGGCACCGGCCTTCTTTAAGGAGGCGATGCTTTCGGCGGACGAAGAGTGGACGCAGCACAAGAAAATCATCGACACAGGCGCGCGGGCGCGTAATGGTCTCGGCAAACTGGCATTCCGGCGGTCCATCGCCAAAGAGATGCCATACTTCCACGCCTGGTTCACACTGGATGGCGGCCTTGGGCATGTGGTGGAAGACTCTAACCGATGGCCGAGGGGCGATTTATTCGCTAGGGAGATCCTGGGAGGCATGGTAGATGCGGAACCGGACGTGATCAAGAAACAAGGGCGGTGGCACAGGTCGGATAGTAGGGTTGATGGGTTCAAGAAGCGATGGAGGAAGTTTGACTGGACCAGAGTCCTTTCTGACGGCTAGAAACAAACCAGTGTTTCCCAGTACTCTCGGCTCACAATTGACGGATGAGATGTAGGATTGACTTGGACGTACGTGGGCGGATATCATGGTGGCGGCATTTGAGATTCAACGCCGTCCTTGTCTTATTACCAACACATGATAAGCATAATAATATGTGTACTTCTAGGACAAGGCTATCAATAATCTTGTTTTCTAGCGGAGAATATCAAATGCCTACGAAACGTCTACTTACAAAGGGATATGCGAATGCGAGTATTGACACGTACATGCCCTCAATACACGTAGTTGACACCTAATAAGATGTGAATCTCTTTTACAACAATTGCCTAAGTCAACTTTGATGGTAATAGCCCATTTCATTGTCGCATCCGAGACATGAGCACCAGTACCTAAGTAAAGGCGTGCCAACAGCAATATTTGTAACATTGTTAGACTCTTCATAGTGGATGCCTAGTCACTTACAGTACTCCATTACTTCTGCAACATAAAACATCCACCTTGCATTGCAACATGTCTACAGAGCATGTAGGCGAGAGCACGGCAACACAGATGAAGTCATGGGTTTATTTCTCGTACCCAAGGTATCTGAACCGCATACCCAAAAGGGAACGCGGGGTGGCCAGCAAGAGACGCTGATAGGCTGACACGCCTGCGGTACAGCTATACCTTTTGGGTAAAGAGTGCAGAAGTTGTTTCGCCTGTTGTTCATCAAGGTCTCCACAGGGGTTCGTGACGTCTGCCCCTCATCAGAGGCAACCCAAGACTGCTGGCAGCTTGCCGTTGCATCTTTGGTATCACCTACACCCGTCCAAACATAAAAAGCATCCCACCCGCCTCCCAAGTCGCCTCGGGTTTGAGGAAAGGGAGCAGTCCGGGCTAGAAGCTGAAGCTACCCAGAGCTACTTGCCGACTCTGACCCTGACCCCTCTGATCAAATAACCCCTCCATCACCGTCTTGCACAATCTACCAACCCAACTGCCACTTGAGCTACACGTTGAGCGCCATGGCTGTTTCGCAGAAACGAATAACAAAAGTATGCACCGCCCATTCTCATACATATCCTCACACGTTCCACACATCTCCGACTCCAAACCGGACAGACCAGGCGCTAACCCCACCGGCCGGACCACAGGAGCTCTCGGAGTGCATGGAGTCGCCGCCAGCAGGCATGACGATAAGCCTGCCGTCCGAGGCGGACCTGCACAAGTGGCGCATCGTGCTCGCGGGGCCCCAGGGGACTCCGTACGCGGGCGGGGTCTACAACATAGCCATGGCACTGCCCCCCGACTACCCCTTCCGGGCGCCCCAGGTCAACTTCGAGACGCGCATCTACCACCCCAACATCACCAACGACAGCCTGGGCAACATCTGCCTGGGCTTGCTGAAGCCCGAGAACTGGAAGCCCGCGTCCCGCGTGCGCGCCGTGCTCGAGGCCGTCCGCCACCTCCTCGTCGAGCCCAACCCCGACGACCCCCTCGAGGCCCGCATCGCCGACGAGTACAGGACCAACCGCGCCGAGTTCGACAAGAACGTCAAGAGCTACGTCGCCCGCTACGCCAAGGGCTCTTCGAAATAATAAGAAGAAAAAATAAGGATTGTTTTCTTTCTCGCGATGGAGAGAAAGAGATGGGTTAGCCAGCCCATGTATGCCATATCACTCTACTCTCTCCGTCTTCTTTCCCATCGCTAGTCACGCACAGGGCGAGAGAGATTTCGCAACGGGAAGGGGGACCACCAGCTCTACAGCGGGATTAGAGTGGGCGACGAATACCTGGAGACACAGCACATGGGAGATGATCAAGAAGAGGATAGGAATTATCACTTCGAGCGTTTCGAGTCTGTGGTACCATGTACTATGCGAGCGAGAACTTGAAGAAGATGAAGGGATAATCATTGACACATCGACATTAAATCGGAGCTTACGACGGTCTACTTACCCACAGCAGTAGTAGAAGACCACTGCCTTCCTCTCACGGGAAACATATCAGAAACCGCAGACGGAATATGCGGTTAAACATAGCCTTACCGGCCATAAGGAAGGGGGTCAGGTAGATAGATTGGTAGGCATACTCAGATACCACAAGGATTGGCAATATCAACAAAGTCTAACTCATGCAATTTTCTGTGCTCAAAGAGATGACCAAACTTAGCTTTAGTTCCCTACTTCTGTTGGATCATACATAGGTGGCTAATTGTGATATATTTGATGACCCCAACACCTTGCGCCGTCAAGTATGCTGATGCTTATATGCTAGTGCCCTTTCCCGTTGTGGTCAAATGCAGTATGCTTTCATGTATACCTCTGTACATATTTCAGCAAGTCCATCGTGCCGTATTCCCTCTCCACGCCGATGCACCTTGGATGAATGGTTACAGTAGTCCCTTTTTTTGTCTTTTATGGGTTTCGCAGGTCTACCCTGATGGTTCTTGAACTCATCCCGCCCAACTGTTACAAAGCGCTCGAGGAACCATCTGTTTCCACGCCGAAGCTGAGTCCTGGTAGCCTTATACACGAATTAATGTGTCATGGCACGACCATGCCACAAACCGGATCTTCCAGCAATCCCTTTTACCGAGTCCTAATTTTTTTTTTCAGTGATCATCACATCGTTATACATCGTTAGAAAAAGACAAATACAAAAACAGTAGCCGTCTACGATCGGGCTACCAAATGAAGGAATTGCGGACGCTATTCGGTCAGAATACTGACTGGAAGAGTCCAAGCAGACTCCATGCCGCCTAGCCTAATCGATCAATCGTCATAAATTGCCATGCCGATATCGTATTATCGAACCTTAGCAATTAATGACCGGCAAAGAATCACGTTGCGTCGCTGGGCTGATTTCGGTCCCTGGGCTTTCGTTTGAATAATGTACCTTTTCTGCCCACGTCGGCGTCCGCTGACATGATAGGTCCACCCGCGAGCTTCTCTTTTTCTGCCTTGACGTGTTTCCGTCGTTCATGACGCTTTAGCTCGATAGTCTCCTGGCTGAGATGTCCGAACCCATTGCGCCGCTTGAAACATGCTTCCATCAGGCCGTTGGCGTCGATAATCTTCCGAGGTATAGTCTGTACGACCTGGAATATCTCCATTGGGTCTCCTACTTTCTTTATCTCGGACTCACCAAGTTTGAAGATGGTAAGCGCAATACGAAATAAAGTCTTTGAGCCTTCATAGAAGAAGACGTCCCACACACGTAGGGTGCTCTCGATTGGTAACGTTCCGATAAAGCAGCTCATGAACCAGGCTGTCATGCAAAGAGTGATGGGTGGAAGACGAGTTGTCAGCTCGACACGCTGTCTATAACGTCGACTTTTGGGCCGTGCAACATCTGTGCCATCTAGCTCACCACCAATTTTAGCCCACACGTTAGGCATTGTATCCCGAATAGAAGACATCAGCACACCCAAGTCTACATTCGCCCCCTCAAGACTCATCTCGTGTGTACCGGGGAGGTAGATTCTTGTGATAATGTTGAGTAACCAGAATGCGTTCTCTTCTGATTCGACAAAAAGCAGCAGTAGACCAGCCAGGAAGTTAAGAGACTGGCAGTAGCCAATGCGAGGGTTGTAGATAGCGAAGGCGTAGAGCACGCGGCGTAAGGAAGAAATCATGGCTGTTTCACCTGGTACAGCAGCATTCTTAGCTGAGCCTGTCACCGTCTGCTGGCTGTTGCGTGTCGAAGCCTCGTCCTGAACTGGAGTACTGGGTACCGCCGACGAACGAAATCTAATGTTGTCCGGAAACGTACGGTGCAAGTCACGCTCAATGGCCTCAGCATCGACATCTTTCACTTGACGATCTAGGAGATCATCATATACTCCTGCGTGCTTCGCTACGATAGCAGGTCCACCAGCATAATAGAACCAGGCGGCACCCCTCCAATCTGGAGGGATGCCCTTGCGAACGAACCGCTTGGCCTTGGCCGAGTGGGGAGGAAACCGGTTAGGAGAGTCCGTCATGAGCCCATTTTCTTTCAAGAAGACATTCCATTTCTTCCGTCGTCGAGCGAGATACTTGGAATAATCGCTGTCCCACCGATCATACTCTTCACATGTAATATACTGGTTACTTTTCTTGAAGCCATATCGATCACGCTCGTCTTCCCCGGTAGTTGTGAGATTCGTTTCATGGCGGATTGGGGGTGATGGAGTGAATTCTGTGGGTGAACTGGGTTGGTCGACCTCATATGTGTTGGGAAGTTCTTCCCCCCTTGGAGTGTTCTCGGACGATGTATGTTTATGATCGGAAATGCGGAAAATGGCGGCCGAGTCGCGTACAATTGGACTACCATTCGCAAAGACAAAGGGTGGTTCAGGGGTGATAGCGGCAACTTCAGTCACAACATCCAATTCTGTAGTCCCTCCCTTGCTCGATTCGGATTTTGCTGTAGGCGGACGTGAATCGTTTGGGTCCTCATCTTCTGGTGCTGAATCATCGTCAAACCCCTTATCGTACAGTCCCAGCACATCATCTACACTGAGACTGTCGTCCACGTTCTCATACACAGATGTCACAGAGCTACCCTTTGTCAGTACACTGCTTCTCTCCGTTGCAAGCGTTCCTTGGGCAGTCGAAGCAGATAGTTGGGACCGAAAACTAGATCTGAGCTCGTCGTTGGGCAGCGAGGCCATGCGAGGAATAGGATCCCGAGTGAAGCTGGGTCCGCTACTCTCAGCTCGAACGTAGGAGAGGGGTGGGCGAGTGGGTGGAGGGAGAGGCTGTCGAGCCCTCCCGCGCGGATTATCGCGGTAAGAGTCTTGAGACGGCCTAACAGTCAAGGAGGCATATGTAGAAGCAGACTGGTTAGAGGAAATGGACGGGCCACGAGATCGAGGCCATGGGCCCGCAAGGGCGTTGGTGGGATCGTGCGGACCTGGCTCTTGAGGTTGCGTCGGTGACCTTAGTCGTGGACCATCGTGGTAAGATTGCTTGATACTCGGAACGCGAGGCCGCGAGAAGTTCTCAACGAGCATAGGGTTATCGGTAGTGGTCGATCTAACTGAAGGTAAAGCAGGGAACTCGTCTCGAGTCTCCGAGGTAACTGAATCGATGCTTCGATGCGACTCATTCGCCGAATAAGACGACTCGTTAGCAAAACTAAGGGCCACAGGTGAGCTGGGCGCAGACGTTTGGCTATAGACGGCGCCGGAATTTTTTGGGAGGGAATCCCATCGCGAGGAAATGGGCGGCGAGGGTATTCGCTGAGATGAGGCGGGACTGTCTCTCAGATAGCCCGTACGCGAGCGGCTCGGATTGCTCGTCGCATATGTCGGCGAGGTTGGGGAGATTGAAGTCTGGTTGTAGCGCTGGTCATATGGATTCTCACCCGAGTTGTGCTTGGGTGCTGGGTGCGTGGAGAAGGAATACGACGGCGAGGGGGGAGGCAGAGTAGGACTCCAGTCCTGCTTGTGCTTCGGATTCCAGTCCCTGGTAGCAGGATGCCCGGCTTCTCTGAAGTTCAAGCTGTGCTCTCGCCGGGGAAAGCGGACCGGCCCATCGCCTGAGGTCAGCACTACACCTGAACCAGAATCCGCAATACGAGCATCGACAGGCCCGCTAGGATGTTGGCCTAGGGGATTCGAGGGTACATCGTCCAAGTGCCGAACGGTCATTGTCCTTTTAGACATGGGTTCAAGATTGCCAGGTTCTTTGCCGTATGTATCTCCGCCAAATCGTTGCAGCTAATCCTTTGTAGCCCAACCCAGCGCCACTATCAAGCCCTCTCGAGAGTGCAAAATCAGCGTGGAATTAGATCAAAGCGGTGGCGGTACGTATTAGATCGGCCTCGATATAGAGAAGTGCAAGAATCTAGGTACGCCCTTCAAAACTCAGCGCTCAGGACTTTTTGATCGTACGTTCACTAGTTGCAGGCGTACAAAATCGGATCGAAGGTTTCGCGCAGATGCATAGGTCGGATAGGTCGAAGGCAGGGTAAATAGGTAGGTATGGCGGAGGTGGGTAATGATATTGGCAGATGTCAAGGACCATCCATACTCCTGATGGGGGTTTGACTCAGGTGATCTGACTTATGAGGTCGATGGTATACGATAGACAGACAAATAATCGTATGCAAATAGGGAAAGAGAGTGGGCGCAGGAGATTGGATCGGGACGGGCGTATGTACAAAGTCGATGCGTTGTCTCAGCCCAGGACTCGGTCTTGCAGCAGGCGGCTTGAGACAAGGAATGACGGGAGTAACGAAGTAATGAATGGGTGGAGGTCAAGGTCACGAGACACCGAGGCAAGGTGAGGCATGCGGCGGCGGTCGATGCAGACTAGGTGCCTAAGGCCTAAGGCGGGAAAGAGACAAATGAACGGACGAGTAGATGAATGAACGGATAGATGATGGCACGGCTGGACGAATGAGCGACCGAATGAGTAATGCACGTAAACGTAGGTACAGAAGGGAGAGATGTGAGAGTGGTGGCCGCTGGATCCCGTCGCTACCACCACCGAACACACAATTGAAGCTGGGTGGCTTTGACCAGTTGACCAGAAAAATGAAACGAGTGGAAAGAAGTGAAGCCACAGATACGCACAGCTGATATCTAGACGGGTCGTCCCAAGCGGTTGCAGGGCAAGAAAACGGGGAATGATCTGGTGCACCTGGTTGGTTGGTTGGTTTCCAGGTAGGCAAGTAGTGCGTGCAGATCAAATGGTCATGTCATACAGCATACAGCTGCCTCCTCCCTCTCTGCAATCTCTATCGCCGGCCGGACATGCCGTCCTAGATTGGTCAATGTGTCAATGAGCTTGTGCTACTCAGCTTTTTTTTTACTCGTTCTTTTCTTTCCGGCCCAGGCACTGTCTGGGCTGAATAAGCCAAACAAGGTACTTGGTTATGGGTACCTGGTCTAACGGTAAACCTTGAAAGCTAGGAGCGTGCCTTGGCCCCGCCAAGACTTTTCCAGGTCTTGTGCTTAAGCACATACATCATTCCAAAAAAACTTCGATGACAACCTTTTTTCTGTAGTGCAAATACTCTGCCTTGTCATATATCATCCATATATCTACCAAGTAAGTTACAGGAAAACACTCAAATCGTATAAATGTTTATGTACTACTTCTGGTATGCATTTTAGGTGGGTAAGTACCTACCTAGAGAGGTACCCGCCGAGACCCGCAGTTTCACATGGCGGAAGTTAGGTAGAGAGGCCCGGAAATACGCGCCCCTGTAAACAGATAAGCGGCGCTAGAATCGACAGTATGAATATTTAAGCCGCTGTAGCAAACAACTTGAGGCCTGGATATAGCAACAAGCACAGATCCGACGCAAACAAGATCATACTTGCCAACGCAAGACATCTTGTAGCTTATCGCCGTCTACCACCGCACTATCTAGTTATTGGGATATAAGTAGACTTAGTCTGCCTAGTGTACTGTACGCTACAGTTCCAGCTCGCCAGGTAGGATTCCGGTCCACTGCTTGGCAGTACAGTAGTTTAGGCCGGCTTGATTGGCCAATTATCTTCGAAATGTACCGATGAGGAAAAGAATTCGAAGGGAAGAATCAGTCGCCAGGCCCGTCCAATCTGGCCATGCAAATGAAGGAGTCGGGCTCTCCATCGTGATTCCCGGGCCTGTCCCGAGGATTTATTATTGATGACACCACTTGATGTCATCATTCCAGCTAACTACCTAGCCTAAGTACTACAATGGCTCAGGTTTCTTACTAGGCGCGCTAGGTATTACGCTATATAGCTAGTACTGTCCTTGTTGTGTATGCGCATGAATTACCTAATCGAATTGATGAATCCTGTGAAATCACAAAAAGCCAGCAAGCTTCGAAAAGCCTTGTTGGGGGATACAATTCGGGTTCACAACCTCAAATTTCTTCAGCAGAGCCAGTGTCTTGCTGGTTTAGTACCAGACCCCTGCGCGCGCATGATGCCCTCTCTATTATTAATAACGCATACCGGTGCAGCTGAAATGAAGATGGATGCTAGCTTTCACTAACTGTTCGGGGCGTCGGGAAATGTTTCCATTCCAAATCTGTTAAGAATTAGAATCCCATCTTGTCTCAATCCCATCTTCGTCAATGGCAATTTCTTCATCATCACAAGAGAAGCGAGCGACACTCTCCTGCTGATTCAAGCCGAAACTCCCGAATCGTCCGAATCGTTCTTTACCATCCGACATTAATGACGGTTACTTAAACACTCTTGGTTTTGATGCCTTGGTCTGTCATCTACGGTTGTGACTAAGCCGTAACACAAGGTTAGATATCATTGCGCACTCATCCGAGACAAGATGCAAAATGTTGTGGTCATTGAGGGTAGGTTGTGTCAACGTACATGGGCCTTGAATAACAAGGCGGAGCGCAGTATTGCAGCACTTTACAGCTGTTGATATCAATGACTTGATTGATCGAAAGACAACTTGCCTGGTACTTCGTAGCCAGCCGACTTGTTGCTCATGGCGTCGACAAGGCTGCTAAGTGGATCGCGAACTGCAACCATGCTAGGCGAACACACGTTTTCAGCTTGCTGGCTTCGGCCACGAAATAAGTCTTTCGCCATCAATCGCACCTTCGATCCATTCCACGGGACTATACGCTCACAAGAGGTAGCAAAGTACATTGGTAGCAGTACGGAGGGCTCTACCGACCCAATCACCACAAGTATCATACAATCTGCTATGACATGCATCTTGACAAGATCCATAAGAGAAAAGCACAACTTACCTGTCAGCTTTTTCTACAAAGAATCCCATCGACGATATCGGCAGTATAATAGCCAGATTGAATCCCTCGGGAATTCGTTTCAGCCCGCGTTGGACCTCGGGGGTTAAGGTAGCTAGAGCAAAGTCGGTTGTTGCTGTTTGCGGATCGTCAAGGACAGGTTCACCACATCTTCGGTTTGTTTCCAATTATTTTCCCCGGAGCATTGTTTCACGTGGTGGCCAGATACGAGGCACCAGCCTTCACGATTTGATCAGCTTAGGGTGCCTGGCACAGCCAGCATATGAATCATTATTAACATAGTCGTTGGACAAAGCTCGACCGGTTTATTTCGGTTTATTTCCGAGCACCTCTTGGTCACTCTAGGACGGATGCCTAATGACTACGTTTAGGTGCGCGACCTCGGAAGAAGGATGCTCCCAACATCCGGTCCGTCTCTGTCTGCCTGGTGCGCGTTTGACAAGGGGCAAGCCTGGAACCCCCAACACATTATCACACAACCCCAAGAGGCCCGAGCTCCTTTAGACAACGCCAACCTACGCTACAGACATTATGTAGACAGGGGTGCTGTAGATGTACAGTTGGGTCTAAGTTGGGGTTGGAGAGGTACCGCAGTACACCGTGGTAACGAAGTATCTATACAGTATGCCGGCCAAGCAGCGGCTTATTATTCTCTTGGCCCCCTCCTCTTCCTGAAGACTGGAGCCCGTTGGAACTTGGAGCTTCCCCTCAAGAGGTCAAGACCCAGCGAGCTCCCATCGCAGCTCTGCCAGCTATCTTACCTACCTACACTACCTACTCCAGGGGCTAGTCCATCCACCTACACATCGAAGGTAGGGCAGGATGGTAGGTAATGCGAGGTACCAACCCATTGCTTGCAGTGCTCAGAGTGACATCAAGTACAACATGGCTTCGGGCATTCCTGGGATGTTTCTGACTTCCCACTGCAACAGCAGTCGAAACTTACCTACCGATTTGCGGGTCGAATGACGCCTGCTTTGTGGCTCTCACTTACACGGATCTCACACTCCCTCCCGCACACTCCCTCCTCCATCTCCTCGTCCTCTACGACGTTCACCCCGGGGCTGCTCCAGCCTTCCCACTCTAGCCCACGGGGCAGTCGGATGAACGCTACTGGACAGTAGGTAGGTAGGTCTAATAAGCAACCAGACAGGCAAGCTAAAGCCAAAAGCAAGCTGTAGAGCTCTCTCTAAGCTCGATCCCTCGCCCACTCACCCTGGCGCTTGGTCTCTCCCCCGCTCACTTCTCCTTTCTTCCATCTCTCCTCGCTCGCTACGCTCTCTCTGCGCCAGGTCTCCCCTCCAGCCCAAGCTCAACCTACCTACCTACCAACCCAGCTTACCTGCCGAGACCCCCCTCTGCCCCCTACTCCCTCTCGCCCAGCAAGAGCCTTCCTCAGGCACGACAGCTTAACACCCCCTACCCCCCAGCTCCCACCCGTTCCTCTTCCCTCTGTTCCTTTCTCTCTTTCCATTCTGTCTTCTCCTGTCCCAATTGCCTCCATCCATTTCTTGTCTCACCAAATAACATAACCCTCACCAACCCAACGTCATTAATTTCGAAAACCACACCAAAATGAGTGCCCGTAAGAGGAAACAGGAGGAAGAGGAGGAAGAGCTTGTTGCGCTCCCCAGTGACGAAAGCGAGGAAGAAGACGAGTAGTAAGTATTCCCATCTCCCTGCTCCTTTTAAAATCATCAGTGCCGTCTTGGCTTCGCAAGATTGGGCAGCTGTATCTTCCATGCAAATAACGCGTTCACATGCGCCGATGTCGCTCCGTGTCAAGGAATAATTGATATTTTGCTGTCATGCCGTGGCGGATTTCCTAGCCACTATTGTAGAAGCGGTGCCGAATAGTTCGCTAATGAGATTATTGTTAGCGTTTCTGATGAAGAAGACGATGACGACGATGAAGATGCAGAAGAGGATGAAGAGGAATACGACGATGAAGGCGAGCCAGAGGTGAAGAATGGAGTAAAGCGTAAGTTAGTTTGATTCGTCGCTTCCCTCAACTGATGCGGCATCACAACACCTCCAGTCCTGTCTTGTCAGATAATGTCGTATTTTGCTGACATTCTGGTTCGTTCTAGCCGAAGCTCCCCCTAAGAAGAAGCAGAAAACGACAACCGCTTCAAACGACGCCGTCCCCATCGTCAATGATGGTAAAGGTGAAGAGGAAGAGGAAGATTTCGACGAGGAGGAGGCTGAGGCAGCACTTGGGGAGGAGTATGACGAAGACGAGGGTGTCGAGGAGGAGGAATGGGACGATGCCGATGAGCCAATCTCTAAGGCTAAAGTTGGTGTTGGTGCCCCTGCTGGCGGTAAGAACAGTTCCACAACAGTTACCGCTGGTGGCGATGACGAAGAAGATTAATGTGACAATCAACTTTGCATCATCTAGCCAGTCTCGTGGACACTCCGCCTACCCTCTATCCGACCCCTTCTTGTTGCACTCTCTTTCCCATCTCCTTAGCTACGTCATTCTACAGTTCCTCCCATGCCATGTTAGGATCAAGGAAGGACATAGACGATTTCCTTGGGAGGATTTTCGGGGGTAGGATCTGACGAACTCTAAAAAGATATTGATCCGTAGTAGAACAGCAATGTACTGCGTCCCCCGTATACTCAAGAGTCAGTCGACTCTAGATAGCTCTGTTATCAATTGTAGTGATTTGTAAATATACTTCTAGGACAACTCCAAAACTGGCCAAATCGTGCTCCAGAGAGTCGCGGTATTATTCAGTTTGGAAGACGGCGAGCGGAAAGCACCAAATGGAAAATTAAAGAAAAGGTGAGACAAGAGGGAGATTCTACATGAAGGCCCGTGTTAATCAATAACGAGGGTTTGAACTTCACTAATAACCCCACAACCCCACGCTTCTTTGCAACCTCCTCCCTCTCCTTGACAAGTGTCAGAGCACTTCCGGTTGGCTGCTGTTCACTACGACCACGGCCCATGATTGCGGCCCAACTGTGTTCAGAACGTTGTCGGGCCTTTGAGGTTAATTCGTTGTAGATAGATGATTGAACATTTGAGGAAACCAGGCGAATCAGCTCGACTAGGTCTCGGCTGTATGCTTTCTCGGCTCCTCACTTAAGCCCCTTACCGCCGCCTCCGCTTTTTCTTCGGCGTCGGAGTCTTCGTTGAGCTGATTCAGACATAACTTCGAAGGCAGAAAACGTCGGTCGCGTCGGAGCGTTGCAGGTCTCAATGGAAATTACTGATTGCTAATTTTCTTTTTCTGGCGAATGAGTCGCAACCCCCCATCCGATGATCTGTCTACATGAAATTATCTACATCGAGATGTCTTTCACGATGTCTCACTTAGTCCCCGCGGATTGAATTACGGGAATTACGGTGTTCTTCACACAAGACAGAAAACTACTAGTGGTTTGTGTGTAGTCGGTCCTACTATTTTTCAATTCTCGGCGCCTTGTCTTTCTTCGTTCTCCTCTAGACCGTTCCCATCCAACACTACGAAGACGCGACTAGCGAGTTCACGTACACCTCGATATTGGCATACCCAGAACTGCCGATTTTCATCGCATCACTGGCGTCATGGGGGTTCAGCCCATTCGCGCTCTCCCAAGCGTCCGGGATCCCGTCACCGTCCGTGTCGGTTGGCTTAGTGCCGCCGGCGATATACCCTGGCCCGTACATGGGACTCACCGTCTCGTCGCTGATCAGCTGGCCGGTCTTGCCCCAGCTCCGAACCTCGGTCACGAGATGCGCATCGACGGCGTCTCGTGACGGGTACGTGGTCCCCACGTTGTCGAGCACGTAGGTCACGGCGTCCTCCGGGCTGCGCAGCGTCGTCGGCTCCGGGTAGTCGTATTTCGTCGCCACGATGTCCATGTCGCTGTAGCAGGTCGTACTCACGCAAAGCGCCGTGCCGTCGAGGACGCCGTTTCTATCCGAGTCGTAAAAGTTGTTGGAGACGTCTATTGGAATCGGTTAGAGAGACGGTCATGTTTCTTTTGCAGGTAATATAGACTGGGGACCGTGCCAGGGAAACTAACATCCGTGAAAGTTAGCATTGCCTCGCGTGAAGGCTGTGACGCTCGTAGTGGGACCCGATATAAAGTAGTTGTTGATGATGTTCGCATAGCTCTGCCCATCGCTGTCGCCCGCGATATAACCGCCGCCGCCACCCCAGTTGTAAACCACCTAAGGTAAAACCGTCAGACTACTGATAGCCCGCCATCGAATGTCAATTCGGCGTCAACTTACGTTATTTTGGAAGTCGTTCACGCCCTTGACCTTGGGGTTGCGCGTCTTGTTATCGATGTACAAGTTGCGGAAGAGGCTGATCCCACCATCGGTCTGCATCAGCCCGCCGCACGAGTGCGTATCCAGCCCCTGCCCGATGATAGAGTCCTGGATTGATACATTGCTCACGTCACCGTTAATCGAGAAGGTCTCGTCGCGACCCCACGTGACGGAGACGTGATCGAAAATCATATTCTTACCATCGGCTATCGTGATGCCGTCCTTGCCCGAGTCGCCCGACTTCCCCATGCGGAACCGGACGTACCGGACGATGGCGTCGTTGGCATTAGACCATGACAGTCCGTTGCCATATACAGTTATCCCGCCTCCCGGTGCCGTTTGCCCGGCGATGTAGATGTTCTCTGTTAGGATTCAAGTGTTAAAACTTGCCGTTTATGGTGAACAGAATATTATCTGGACTGACCCTCAGGGTCTCGGAAGCATGCAGCACAAGTTGATAGCAAAAGCAACGCCGAAGAGGGGAAGTGAAAGCTCAGAAGTGCGTACTGGACACTACTACCCTATCCGTGATATTAATCGTGCCACCCACATCGCTAGAACACTCAAGGTCAGTTATCGCCATTTTGGGCGTGATTTGTGAGGGTTTCAGAAGCTTTCAGATGCTGTCTTTGCCCATGAGGAAAGCTTGTACTCTAAATGTTGCCAAAACAAGAAGAAAGTAAGAGTAACTCACAAGACCACAATGCGATTAGATTGAGAGACTGCATCCCGGAACGAACCTGTGCCCGTATCGCTTTATCTCGGGCGCGGTTAGCTTTGATACTCGCTTTCCACACCGTTGATAGATGGTGCTGTTTGTTCAACCTACTCTAGATTGGTAACATGATAAACACTCCCAGTCCGGCCGCCGACGGCTTCACGCCCAAAACCTTCGGCGCCGGGAAACGCGAGAAGCCCGGAAGCCCGAGGGACGAGCGCCAGCAATGAAGCTGAGGCAAGACGCTGTAGCCAACCCATTGTAAAGTGGCGAAGAACTTGCCGAGAAGATGAAGTGAGAGTTGGTCGTCCTCACGGGACTTGTCGGGCGCCATTGTGAAAAGACTCATGTATATAAAACCAGATTCGGTGTAGATTTCTCCCTGGGTCCCCGGTCTGGGGTTCTTGATGTCAATCGCTGTTTGATGGAAAAAATCGACGCCAGGTACCCGTCGGAGTGCCAAGGATCGTTTGGGAAGATGGAGTGTGGTATTCCGAAGGCGCCTATGACAGCAAGCTACTCCGAGAACCCTTGCGACCTCTCGACGGATGTTGTAGGTGTTGAACGAGGACAGACAACCGAGGCGATAAACACAGCGCCATCTATATCTTATCTAAATCGCTTACAAAAATGGCACATTTTCATGTGTCTATTGCTATCGGGACAATAGCTATGAGACATATGGAAGCAATATCATTCTACACTACCGGCAAAACCACAGTAGAGTATATGCCACTGACACCACCAACTCCTAATAAGTGATAACACCTATCATCAGGATAACAACACATAAGTTCTGGAATGCAATTTCTGTGGCGGGAACCAAAACTCGCCACCCGAACATGACAGTATAACCATTTTGGCGGTTAAACAAATGAAGCTTGATCTTTCAGCGTCCTGGATCTTCTGCTCCACGAACTCAATCGATCGATTATGCGCCGGTTTTTAATGGGTACCTACACACCTTCGATAGCGCTTTGCTCTGTTTAAAGAATGAAATCTAGGTACCTAATGTTGTATGACATCTCTCGTAGGTACCTAGGTATTTAACCTTTTTTCCTTATCAAAAAACAAGCTGCCTTATGACCCTATCCTCGCATACAGTCAAAATCTTAGGGCCCGAATAACACAGTAAATAACAGTCGCTTTCTATACAGTCTATTCTATACAGTTAAGGATCCTGTTAAGCTCTGTAGTGGTTTACAGTAATGTTGTAGAGGCAATAGAGGCAATTGACATGAGCCACCCGTGCGGGGTAGTAATCTAGGCACTGTCCCATCGTCCAACCTTTGCCGATACATATAATAAAGCACCTTGACGGTCCTCACTCAATAAGCTTCTGCTGGCCCTTGCTGCCGCGTCTGTGGCAGGTACGAGGGAGTAAAGCTACCCCTTACAGTGACTGCTTTGTCCTTGCTCCATCACCTCTACGACTTTTTAACCCACCAGTCAATTGAACAAACAATACGTAGTTAACGCCTTAAACTTTCGCATACAACCCTAGAAATCGAAGGACCTTTGCAGCCGAAAAAACGAGTACTTAGAGCCTGACCTTCAGAAACACCATATTGTCAGGAAAATAACAGTTCGATCACTTATTTCCATTCAAACCCATCTCTATCAACCAACGCAACGACCAGGAAGCCACTACAGTATGCCGAAAGCTCCCCAAAAGCGTCAAAAACATCTCTCGTAGGTATCTTTAACGGCTATTTTGCGGGCCTGCCCCTCTATCCCCCTCACCGCTTACCTAATTAGGCCCATAGATGACCTTGGTGGCATGTGTTTGTAGCGGCAGTTCTCAGGTTTGCGGGTGTATGAAAGACATTTATCTATATTCGAGTACGACTCTTCAAGCAAATCATGACTAAGAACCCTGTCATTGGCCTGCTGGGCGGAGGTAAGGAGCCTTTTATATCACCTATCAACAATTACTGACGGCAAACTGAAGGCCAACTTGGCCGCATGCTCTGCCAAGCTGCTGCCCCTCTGGGCATCACCGTCGCAGTCCTAGATGCAGAAGATTGTCCCGCTAAACAGATCAACCACAACAATCTTCATGTCACAGGATCATTCAAAGATCCCGAGAAAATCAAAATACTGGCCTCACGCTGCGACGTATTGACTGTTGAAATCGAACATGTTGAATGCGACGTGCTGGAAGAAATCGCAACGAAAGGTGTCGAGGTGCCTTCTGCAGACGGCAACGGCACAATCATGAAGCGGGTGCCGATCCACCCTTCCTACAAGACCATACGTCTAATACAAGACAAATTCCAGCAGAAGGAGTATTTCGCCCAGAATGGACTCCCCGTTGCCCCTCAGATGGCCATCGAATCCGGCGATGCTCGCGTCGCATCAATCGAGCAGGCCGCTAAGCGCTTCGGGTTCCCTTTCATGCTGAAGGGTGCCAAGGGGTCTTATGATGGCCGTGGCAATTTCAAAGTTCGTGGGACTGATGATTTTGAAAGTGCTGTTTCGCAAATGGGTGACCAGCCACTCTATGCCGAGAAGTTCGTGCCTTTTCGGATGGAACTGTCAGTTATGGTGATGCGGACTGAAGATGATGAGGGTAATCTGAAGAAGGTCTACCCGTACCCTGTCGTTGAGACGATCCACGAAGACAGCATCTGCACCAAGGTAGCTCACTCCATCTCATATGACGATATCGCGGTTCACCATGTTAACTCCGACCAGGTCTTTTTCCCGCCTCGTAACATCGCCGAGAGCATCACGCAGAAGGCCCAAAAAGTAGCCTGCGACGTAGTTAGTCGTCTTTGGGGAAGAGGTGTATTTGCTGTTGAGATGTTCCTTGTTGGCGACGAGATCCTTGTTAATGAGGTAGGCATCTATTTCCATCACTCTTTTACAAGGCACTACGGTCCGTTTACTTAGATGCTAACTAAAGCATTAGGTCGCGCCTCGGCCGCACAACTCTGGACACTTGACTATTGAATTGGTACCGCAAAGGTCCCAGTTTCGGGCCCAGCTGGACTCTATATTAGACAGAGTTCCATCACCGGAGTTTTCGTTTGTCCCTCAATTTCCGTCTGCCATCATGTTGAATATACTTGGCGGCGCAGAGCCTCATTCCCACGATAAACTCGTCAACTTAACCACTAGCTTCTACCACCAACACGCCAACGCCGCATTGCACTTATATGGTAAGGAGTCGAAGCCAGGACGAAAGATTGGGCATATTACTGCTTGGGGGCAGTCCTCTATCGAACAACTATCCGACAGGACCAGTCATCTTATCCAGTGTATGGACGAGATTAGAGCAGAGCGGGTCGGCTCATCAGAGAATATCGCGCAGTCAACATCACAGTCGGGAACTACTCCATTAGTAGCGGTCACAATGGGTTCTGACTCAGGTTAGCATTCCGCCATATTTGATCACCTGATTCAGGACTATCTCTGCCTCTTACTCCTGCATACTTCCGAAGCATTGACAAATTTCCTCAAAACCCTGCAACTACTGACTTCTAGCTTCTGTGTAGATTTGGGGACGCTCACTGCGGGACTTAAAGTGTTGAAAGACTTTGGTGTCCCTTTCGTGGTTCGAATCACGTCAGCACATCGTACACCTCATCATATGATGCAGTTTGCCGACGAAATGAGCAAATCTGGTTGCAAGGTGATTATTGCAGCTGGTAAGTGGTTACTCTTGAAACCCGACCCATTCTAGGTCTGTCCTTTCAGCGAGGGACTGGTACACAAGTGCGACCACAATCCGCTCTACAACGCTCTTATTACTTTTTATTTCGGACTTATGCTGACTTGGAATTTGGGGACTTAGCTGGAGGCGCCGCACAGTGAGTACTTTTTATCTCGACCGGCCTTGGAAATTCATTAGGAATCGGACTTGCAGAGCGTTCTCAGCAAACCTAAGAAAACCTGTCAAACAGCCCCAAGACAAATTCCATGCTCACTCGCTTGGTTCATCTCCAATCTTCTCCAGCTTTCCCATCTCGCGCTTCCCTCCCGATGTCGTTCAAAAGAATCATTACTGACTTTCGACTTGCTAGCCTCCCTGGAATGGTCGCGAGCGAAGTGGCACTTCCCGTGATTGGGGTTCCCGTAAGAGCCAGCGTGCTCGACGGCATGGACAGTCTACTCTCCATTGTTCAAATGCCCCGTGGAATTCCTTGCGCAACGGTACGATTTCGGGCCCCTTTCTACTTCCTAGCCTCGTAGCCTTGAGTTCATCGAGACCTCTACGAAATTATTTTCATTAATGCATAGAAATAGCTAACTCCGATTTGTGTAATAGGTAGGGATAGGGAACTCAACGAACGCGGCACTCCTGGCGATTCGGATACTGGGTGTTGCGTTCCCCGAGTACACGGACAAGATGAAGGCGTACCAGGAGAAGATGAAGAACGAGGTTCTTGCCAAAGACGAAGTCATGCTCTCCGTAGGCTGGGAAAAGTACTTAAGTGATAAAGCTTGAGCTGCTAAATGGCTCAAATGATCGATGATCTGTGTATATAGTGGTTTTGGGCGCGGGAAAAAAGAATCGGACATAATAGAAAGGGTTAAACTAGGACATTCTGACTATTATGATGCCTAGTTTTCTTATGGCTCGAAATGAATTGACACAAGCAAAAATAGGTAGTAATATTGGTGTGAGATGAAAAGATCGGTATTTACATTACTCTCGCTCTATCCCACTCCCCTCCTCGCGACTTGACGCCATAACCAGCAAAGAGGAACATCACATTACAACAGCGACACAAGTTGACGATATCATTGTACAAGTGGTATATTGGCACGGCAGTCAAAGAAAGGCTTCAAACCCCAAAACCCAAGGCCAGCTAAAACAGTTGGGTAATTGCCTT
This sequence comes from Xylaria longipes, assembly GCA_025201785.1. Taxonomy (NCBI): domain Eukaryota; kingdom Fungi; phylum Ascomycota; class Sordariomycetes; order Xylariales; family Xylariaceae; genus Xylaria; species Xylaria longipes. The sequence goes on from MU619687.1 coordinate 1,039,037, forward strand.
ACATTATATCTTTAGCGTACTTTTGAGTATGTTTTTGTACAAGTGGTGATATTGTGCCTCCCCTGGTTTACAAGCGCATTGCCAGAAAACCAGAATGAGGCAGGCACATCGCTATGCAAGACCACCCTATTAGAGTGCCCTATTCCGGCTAGTGCCTATGCCCAGAACCGAATGATGATCCATCTGGTTGAACTCAACCGCAATGGTGGCTGGAGGATTAGGGGGCATGCCGCGAGAGGTGGGGATCATATGGCAGATACCCAGATTGGTAGGCAACATGACTGGTGATAGGACTTTCTTTGAGTAGGTGGTTGGACTTTACCTTTTATATAAGTACTGATGAAACGCTGTTGTAAGTCTACTGCGTAGACTAGATCTGTCCTATAAGATCTAGCTACGGCAACCCTCCACAGTTGCTTTGTCTTCGCAACAGCCCAGCGTAAACCAGATATCGACCGGCGCGTAGTCGATATCCACGATTAAAAAGAAGGCCTGATTTACATCAAACCTGTAGTGTGCTGAGTTGATATCATAGTCAGCTAACGGGCCCAAGTGAAGGTAGGAGCAGGAAGGCGCATACCCAAGGTAGTCTTCCTTGATGCTTCCTATGGCCCAGAGCTCACCAACTTCGGCTCGGGTACCCAGTATCTTGACGCGAACATGAGTCCCTACCTCGATGGTGGTGTCCTCATTGTTGGTGAACTGAGGAGGTGTGGCGTTGGGATCCCATTTGGTATCTTGGGGGATCAACTTGATGGGGGCTTGTCAACTTCTCTCTCGACTTGGTCGCGTGTGGACAACGCATTGATACTTACGTGGGTTGAGACGAAGATGCGAAGAGGACCGGCTTCAGCAAAGAAGCCGTGCTGATTCACAGAAACAACCACGGCATCCACCTAAATCCAGTAAGAAAGCGCGACCAAGCGACAGTGACAAAGAAGCCCTCACCGTCTCGCCTTTGAAAGGCCGCCAGACCACAGCACGGTAGCCAACCGTGAATTCGGCGAGTCCACTCCCCGGAAGAATTCGCCCTTCGGAAATATCGAATGTGTCCATGATGGAGATAATGTAATAGCTGCCGGTACACGTGCCTTCGACATCCTTCAACAGCTTGCCAGTAACCAGCTCATGCATGTTCTTGCCAAAGTACGAGGGATGCAGTGTTACCCTGCGCTCGAGGTTGTAGAGGAAAAACATGTTTGAATAGGCAGGCCAACCCGTAGATGGACCGTTTCGCTTGGCTTATTGTCGCAGCAGGGGATAGGCGTGCAGCTTCGACTGGGCGACGCGAATAGATGGTGAAGGGACGATGATGGAGGTCGCAGGAGTTGTCGAAGGCCCGGGCGCGCGTTGCGCCAAGGTGCAAAATGGTTGCGGCAACTCTACTCAGGCTTGCCACTCCATACCAGGGGGATCGTGAAGCGAGAGAACAGTCGGCGACAGGTCGGGAGCAGGAGATGGGCAACGGAGCAGCGGCGCGACGTGCACTCGTGGGGCCGGACGTAGTGACGGATAGGGAGGTCGGGGCGCACGAAGTATGGTTATCAGATAAAGAAAAAAAATAGAAGTAATGTATGTATTAGAGAAGGAGCTATGAGGAGGGCACGCCAGGTTAATAGAACCCGTCGGATCGCAACGAAGGCGAGTTGCTTGACCTTCGGCTGCTGTGCTGTGGTGGTGGTGGTTGTTGTGGTTGGCGGTGTTGAGTACGGGAGAGGATGCACAATTTGGCTGGACATGGGAAGGCTGCCTGCCTTTACCAGCACTCGATGTCGATGCGCCAGCCTCACCTGTATTCAGGTCTTCGAGGCATTGTGATTTGTACGGGACTGTGCTTGGTGGGTCCAAGTGCTAATCTTAGTGTTAGAGCCAGGTACCTAATTAGGTACAGTAGGTAGCTTGAGCCTCTCTAAAACCTCTACAGTAGGACTGGAGCCTTAGTACCTACCTACGCTAAGGTAGAACAGTGCCAGAAATACGGTGTGTATCATTTCCTATAGAGGGTAGAAACCCCACGGGCAGACTGTACATTTTCACTCGTAACGGGGCCGGCCTGCTAATCTATGTCACCGTGCACATCTTTAAAAATACTGTACCTAAGCCGACGGGAATACCTTAGGTAGGTACATGGTTTCATCCACCTCCTAACTTTAAATCGCCTGATCACGCACGCAATAAGCAGTCAATGCTTGCAACTATAATGCACATACAGCCATACATCTCTCTACACATGTAGCTGTACACTCCACGTTTCACTTCGCAGTATAGGCCGGCCTGGCGCCAGGAACAGCAACGAGAGCATCCGACACCACCCACAATCCTCACCACTCCTCAACCCGGCTGACCCTGAGACTCCGAAGCTCCCTCGCGCCCGTCATTCAGCATGGCTCTCAATCTCGAGAAACAGCTCACCTTTGTAAGCCCCAGCGCCGATGCCTGCACCGATGTCTGCACCCATCGTGTCCTCCCGTGTCTTCCGATCCTGCCAGTTCCCGTCCCTCATCGCCGCTGCTGCTGACCCCGTCTCTAGTACGGTGCGTACCACGACAACTCCGTCAACGTCGCCATCCACATGGTCTGCGTTCCGTTGATCCTGTTTAGTGGCTTCACTCTCGTATGCCGCCCCTCTCCTTCGTGCCGCTCGCCGGTGCTTCTTGTTCGACGTCTGACCGCGCTGCCTCTGTCCTGTAGGGTGCCAATACAGGCACACTCATCCCGCTCCCCGATGCCATAACGATACCCAACCTCGACCTCAACCTTGGCACTCTCGCTGCCCTGGCCTGGGGCGGCTTATATGTGCTCCTAGAGCCGGTGGCCGGCACTATATTAGCTTTCATATGCCTGGGTGCCGCTGCACTGGGGAATGTTGCCTTGTCCCGGGACCCCTCGCTGACCAACCAAACCGCTGTCGTCGTACACGTCGTATGCTGGCTGCTTCAGTTCGTCGGCCATGGCGCCTTCGAGGGACGAGCGCCTGCTCTGTTCGACAACCTAATTCAGGCTGTCTTTCTCGCACCTCTGTTCGTGTGGCTTGAGTTTCTGTTCAAGTTTGGCTACAGGCGCGAACTCCAGGGCCGGGTAGAGAAGGCTGTAAAAGTAGAGATTGCCAAGTTCAAAAGTCGCAAGGCGGCTGGAGAGGTCAAAAACGGGAAGGCCGAATGAAAAACTCCCTGACCAAAGCTCGACAATGATTCTGATCATCAATCCAGCTGATGTTGAAGCGACGAGCCATCTTCTGTCCTGCGGCTACTCTGTGTGAGAATCTGGAAGGTCTGCGAGAATCCCACAAGGAGCATTCCGGGCATCTTAACCACATGTGGACCAAGCACGATATGATAGTCTCTGCGAACAGTACTGAAGAACCGGCTAGCTGATGGTGTCCATTGTGGTGAGGATTCCTCATTTCGTTCCCGTAATCACTTGTTGATACCCCTGGTGCACCACGAAGTCCATAGAGCGTGTTAGATCGCTAATTGCTATACTCAATTCAAAAAGATAGTTATATTATAGTATTAGTCAAGCCGCAAGCTATACCCTTTTCTGTCGCGCTTGATTTTTCAACCCTGAATCTGATGAAGCTTGGGGAAAACAACACGCTCACCGTTAGTCACCTCGTTTATGTTGGGAAGAAAGCTACGTCACGGGTATTTCGAACTCATGAACTACAGTTGGATTTGAAATAAATGCGGAGACGACTTACAGATACAAGCGGAACTACTGATCGCGGTATGCGGGAGCGAGAGGAAGCCATAAGGAGGTGACTGGGTGCTTAGGGTGCTTTTGGGATCGGCCAATTTGGCCTTATCGAGTATACGCAATGCCTAATGACGGCCTCCAGACCATCCTGAGCTGGCTGATCACCGATGACTGCGTCTTGTGCCCCCAACCGGCTGCTGATTGCTGATCGCCTTCGAGGTCTGGCACACAAAGGAAATATCAGAGTCCTCGTCGACGGGTATTGAAGCTCTCTCCCCCGTCTTGTTTCTATCGATCCAGCCGGACATTGCGGCCTTTCTCATCTCCCAACGACTTGGATCTCTTTCCCAGTAGGGTCTCGGACCCCAATGGACTATCTCTCGCGGTGTGCTGGGCTGTTGCTTTGCTTGGGACGCAGCCTCGGTTTTCACCTCCCCGTTCATGTAGGCTTGGCGGGGGGAAACTGGCTGCTCATTACGGCTCCTTGCAGTGTTATGGATTTGACCTGTCTTGCGCCGTAAATCAAGACGCCCGGTGGCTTGAGTTCTGGTTGCGAACGACCGATAATCCCGTGGAAGATGCGGGGAATAACCGACTGCCGGTGGAAGACTTGGGGCATTGTTCGCGTAGCGGCTGGAGTACTGGTGTGTTGGTGTTGGTTGGACTGGTTTGACCATAGGCTGAGAATAGCCGTAACCTGGCATCCACTCCGTTCTACGTTCAGCATGCCTGGTCTCTTCTGCGTGACGTCCTTGTGTTCTTGTTCTAGGATTCGCGTCTACTGCTCTTGGGCGACTCTCTGTCCGGTGACGAGAAGAAACCGGAGGTGCTCTGGCCGCCGAACGAGCATAGGCCTCTTTCCTGGCCAATGTTTCTGGGTGGTGATAGAGGTCGGTAAGCCAAACACTCGTCTGTGTTGAGACGACCTCGTGGTTCGATTGTTCTCCGCGCCGACGACCCTTCTCTGCCTTCTGTAGTGCGCGTCTGGCAGCCTCCTTGTTCTCTTCGTGGAATATCTCCTGGAAGCCCTGTTTCCGTACCTTTAGCGCACCATGGCCGACGCCCTGCGCCCTGAAATGGTTTTCCCGGACACAACAAGCCTGGCAGTAGGTCTCGTTCTGAAGATGGTGTGGCACGACTTTACCGCAGTTCTTCTTTTTCCTAAGACTCCGACGAAATATGCATCCAAAGAGTCCGTTTGCCGATTCCTGCTGTTTATGGTGCGTAGGACATGTTGTTAGGGTCGTGAGCACATGGTCACATTTGGTGAAGTGTAGGTACGACTTAACGCACATGTTGTTGGTCTACTAGTTCTACTAGTTGCTGTTCTCGCTTTTCAACAATTTCTCAAATACAATGGCGCGCCTTGTGGTGATACTTTTCTTGCTTTTCGCTTTCTGGGAATCCAAGAGATTCCGCTGAGCTTCCAAAATATGATACTTTCCAACCTCATTAAAACATACTTGTTTTCACTGCGCCAAATTGACTCTTTCTAGAGGTTCAGATTTATAAACATGCTTCACGTTTAACCTTTGTTGACGATTCTTATACAGAGTGCGTTCTTTCCAATGGCTTTCTCTAGAAGCCTCATGTCTCTTTTCTCCGTCTTGATTCTGGTGGAACAATGCTGTTGACTTTTACTTAGTCTTTGAAAGATCAATCGAATTATCAAACAATAGAGTGAGTGAAAGAAGGTCCGATAGGCTCGCGCAACTCACGAGACAACGGCTTTGTCATAATAGATCCCAAGGCTGCTGTACACAGTGAATGAATACTTAGTAGTGGGCGGGGGAGCCAATTCTGCTTTTGAACCCATACTATACGCTCAGTTCAACTCGCGCGTAGCATCTAATAAGCTCTATAGTCATTCTAAATCACTGTACGAGGGCGAAGTTTGCGGTGAGAAGCATGCCGTCGCAATCCGAACACCGCTTATTGGCCGCTTACCTTCTCCATCTCAGCGTGTATTCTCTCATTCACACCAGGCACAATACCCGCTAACCCCCCTCAACGGTTTCCTACACGGTCTAGGTACCTATCCCCTTAGGGATAGCAAGATCTCGGGCCTTTATTGAGCTCTAGACTAGCGTAAGTAGGAATATCTGCGATCCAGCGCACAGCATACCTTTCTAAGCAAGAGGACATCGTGAAAATGGTTAGGTAGCGTCCAATACATCAAATACACTAGTCCCAGTTCAAACTAATTACACAAATCTTTCCCCTGCATTTACTAACAGTCTTGGTATGTAGTGTGTTTTATATTACAAGGGAACATCCGGGAGTCCGAGCGCAATGGTGATGCGGCAAACCAACGCCCAAAAACTCGACCCATCACCGACGCACCATCGTGTTAGTATCGCATGTAGCATTTCAAACCTCTTCTTATTACTCGTATGTGTAGAGCCCAGGAAGTGATGTGGTCATATGCGGCGTAGCAAGTAGCGGATAGATAGATAGGCGATCCGCATCGCTTCCGTCGCTCGTCACGCTGGGAAGAGAACTGGCCAGCAAGGTAGGTATTTTGCAATCACCTCTCGTAATGAGACCCTAGCATTCGAAGCAACTTGAGTTAGAAGAAGGCCCCCCACGAGGTAAGACCCTCGGTTCGGCATCACTCTCCGAGAAAACACATGGTGCGAATATGGATCAAGACGCAGGACCCCCAACAGAAACCCCCCGGTTCTGTGGCTTTCATTGGGAAACCCGCTCTTATCTTCTCACCGTCATCCCCAGATAGGTCAAGTCGTCTCGACAGCTATACTAGATAGAGAGGTCCGCGACTACGATTTATGATAACCATGCCGGTTATTATGCTAAGATCAGCATCGATATAATAGGCTCACATGACCGGAGAGATGGACCGGTGTTGGTAGTTGTGTGGTAGAGACAGCACCACTCCCATGACGATCTGAGGGGCGGCTCTTTCTTTGGACGTTGCAGGGGTCCACGATATACTGCGAAAATTATATAGTATACTAATGTAAGTAGCACCTACTTACAGATAGTCGGGCTCTTTTTGTGTCGGGTCCAGAAAGATGGTGGGTAATGCCACGCTTATTGTAACCAAAAAAGTTAACCATAACATAGCTCGGCTCGGCCCATCCCACCCCAAGGTGCACATACGGTAAAGGGTCCGATGCCACGATCTCGACACAACGGAAGTCATGCGTCTTGACGCCGCCCAGATGTTTCTACGCTCTTGGTCCTGCAGCGGCGGCAAACTACATCCGTTCGTTACCATGTAGCCAGTCTAGGGACCGTAGCTCGATTGAGGGAAAAAAATATATTTATTTAGAGACATTACAGGTCAGAATGGAGAAAAATGCGCCTCGTCGCGAGGGAGTAGAAAAAGAAGGCGGGGTACCCGTGTGGACTCCACTTCGTCACACCCGTAAGCAGGAGCGAGACTGGCCCTTACGTGTGGGTCTTTAAATAGCATATGACCAGTCAATTAGCAAATAATTAGTAGTACTTTTAAATAGGTGAAGGTCTTACCAAAATAGAGGTAGCATCTATTACCTGCAATGTACGGTTAGCATTATATTTTTTTTACACTATAGAGGGACTTAAGAAGAAGCTTTACAAGCTGTTTTCGATGAATTCAATAGCGATAACGAAGAAGAGCATGTAAATCGACGATGAAGCGATTATTAAATTAATAGCTTTTAATCGATACGGTTAAAAATAAGGTGTGTAAAGGTGTTGGAGTGTGTAGATTAGTAGTAGTGATCTAGGGTGCCCACCTGGGCAGGTGGTGGTGGTTGGTTAAATAACTAGCTATAATTGCATCTTTGGCAAAATTTATATTTTCATACCTGATGTATGAAGTTACAGCAAAAGTACATCCATTTTAGTGTAATTTGTATGGTAAATTAAGTACCTCTGTTTTTGCTAATTGACTGGTCATATGCTATTTAAAGACCCACACGTAAGGGCCAGTCTCGCTCCTGCTTACGGGTGTGACGAAGTGGAGTCCACACGGGTAGGGGTAGTATGGCATGGGAAAGATGCCCGGCCATCGGACATCGGGTGTAAGTAGAGGCAAACGTCCATTCAGCAGCACAACCAGTAAAAAGACAACGGTACCTAAGTGTCTGGCGTCATACACCTCTTATCTCGGTACGAACCTCTTGTCCCAGATGCACGTATGCTGTCGAATGCGCGCGTTTCCCGCCCGCCGACGACGAGCCAAGACGGCACGGCAAAGATGCCGCACCAGTAGATCTCGCAGGCAGTGGGCGGGCTTGCCGGCGCTGCACTGCTGCGTTGACACGCGAATCTTGCTGCCTAGTGCATCCGGCGCGTGGTCGATGCTTATTATTAGCATCGCAGCCGATCTGGCCTTCTCTCACTCCCTCTCGATGCCTGCCTACGTCTCTCGCTCGCTCTCTGGGTGCATGTAAGTACTGTAAGTTGAGGGTGAGAGGGGTTTTTTTTCTTTCCCCCCCAACCAACGGTTCGTGCGCGGGATACGGGCCACCCAGTCAGTACCTGTGCGCACGGCTAGGTCTCTAATACCTACCTTCGCCCATTGGTGCATTCGCAACATCCCACCTGCAAACAGGCTGGGCCAACAATATCTTGGCCATATAAGCCTCCGCCAACGTGGCCCTGGCGGCAGAGACGAAGGTGGCAGAGTCCTCGCCTTTGCATCCGATGCTAGGAGCAGACCTGAGCGGTCTTGGGCAGGAAAATGACTGGCACTAAGGTAGGCAGGTATTGGTCCCCATCCCGTTGAAACTAGACTACGGTAGAAAATGAGGCCGCAGCCCGAAGAGAAGAGCGTAAACGTGGTTCCATCAGCGGTCATGCGGATGACAGAAAACCGGGTATAATAAAGGGCTCTTGGGGCCTTGCCTTAACCGACGCCCCACTCTCGACTTTGTGAAAGCGTGGCCTCGCTCGAAGCTTTTGTCGTTTGTAGTCATGTACAATACAACAATATGAGCTATCTATCTATCTCTCTCTCGTGGGGGCTACTGGAGCAGAGGGGACATACTTACAGTACCTAGTGTAGGGCTATAGTATGGGTATGTCTAGATACCTAGTGTAGCAGGCATAGCGCCTAGGTAGGCCATCTATAATAAAGGCTATTATAACCACTATAATTGTATATCGGGAGGGGCCCAGTTGGAATTGCTGACCAACTAGGCCCGGGGGGGTTATAGGAAACCAGGCCAGTCGAGGGAAAATCGAGCTCCGTGTCTTGGTGCGTGGCCGCCATGATTGATTAGGTGATGCCCAGGTGAGAGGGAGCCGCAGTCAGATGATATGTCCTTTAGATGACTTGCTTCCCGTCATATAGGCAAAACACGAAAGTAAACAACTGCTGACGCCTGCCCCAGACTTCCCTTGGTCATGGCTCGAGCCGTGCGCGGCGCAGCTGATTCGGCGAGCCTCGCGAATGATAGAGACGAGAGAAAGTCTAGAGGAGCCGGTTTGGTGTGTCGGTCATAGCGCGCAAATCATGTCCATGCCTTGGTATTGAGACACATCAATGGGGGAAGACGTTGCGGGGTTCTTAGTTCAATTGACTCAATTTGAAGAGCTTCGAGAGACGACCTATACCGTGATCTACCCCCTTAGCCACGACCCCCCGATAGTGGTGCCCGTATACTCCCTCTATCGCCATCCATCGCCGTCTACAGCCCGAGTGGTGTAATAGAAACCCTTATCTCATGTTCACATCAATCCACCAAAACCCCTTTCTCCCGGAAAGGCCCGCTTGTGTTCCATCACTATGTCGTTGAAGGCGCCATAGCAAAGGTGTGATAGCAGAGGCGGGGATTCTAGATCTTGCTCTTGCTTGGTTTCCTGCATATGCGGTCTGATCTACGCGCATTATCGTCTCGCCTCTTCCTATATTACGCTTCGCCTCTGGTACGGAACCCTTGTTGGTAGGTCATCCAATATACCGGAAACCTCCATTTACCCAACCAGCTGTTGCCTTGGTGTCACCACGCCAAGACTCCTTCGAGACATGATAATGGAGGTGCAGATTAGGTTCTCTTCCTGAACCAACGCCTTGCCCGGGAACCCCAGATGAACTCAAAATATGTAGAAGAAATAGGGAACTCTGCATGAGAAGAACGCTGCCGGTTTGCCGTCGTACCAGGGGGGCCCATGAGTCATATGCAATATAAACGCACAGAAACCCAGGGGCTCAGAAGCCTGCTCTCAGACCCCAGACCAAAAAACTACCAATTTGCAAGCCTATATGCTTATGACGTAACAAGGCTGCTGTTATCGGCTAGCTGAGCTTTGTATCAGCCGCATAACGGGCATTGCCCGGGCTGTACAATATAGCGCTCGTGTGGTCCTCTCGGGCACGCGGTTTTACGACTTCCATCTATAGAAGTGCGGAAGAAGTGCGTGCCTGGATCAAGACAAGTTGTGTATATGTAGTAGTTCTTGGTATACTCGCACATCGTGGGCGACTTTTGAAAATAAGGTTATGGTCGATGCAACTGTGAATGGTGAGCCTCGTCCGGCAGATTGGGGGCCGGCTGGCGGAGGAGAAAATCAACGTACGTATCTTCAAGATGGTAGAAGGTTAGAGACGGGTGAGGAAGGCGACTTTGAGAATACCAAGTTGATATTTGTGTAGATTGTGCTATCACCATTCGTCGAGAATGGAATGTCAGAGTGAAGCTTGAAGCATGAGATTATGATGGCAAGGCAGCTTGGATCTTTATATCTCAGTCGAGATGTGTGCTGGGGCCAGGAGAAGGAGACGTCAAGAATACAGGGCCTCCCTGTCCTAGTGTAGTCTGGAGGCCAGAGTGGGCAAGCTACGGTCTGGGAGTTCCATACAACCCGGCCATTGTAAATGAGATACATCGTACGGTAGAGGCAGGTCCCCATTTAGCCATCGACAAGAAATCGCGGGTAGGAGACACACTAGGGGACAGCATGCGCACCTGTAGTCGACTACGCACATTAGAGAGTCATATAACAAGCTCTGGATGGTTACGTCCGATGCCTGGTCCAAAAGGCCGAGAGCCCTGTACATAAGTGACATGGGTTTCTACAAGGCCTGTCCCTGTCAACGAAAAGCCGCGATGGGGAACGGGTTGGCACGTATGATGTCGAGAAAGACACATTATCATTGTAAAGACGATGCGAGCCGGGTCTAGGTGCTGCCGACGAGGGTTGCCCTGCCCGTATGCTGTAGAGGGGCTTAAGCAATAGTTGACTCTATAAGATCATCGAGGGAGGGCAGGAAGAACCGTACTTAGTACTTTTGCCCGGCGACAAGGGTGGTACATCGTTTTGTTCTTAATACTAAGAGACTCCGCCGGAACACACCATTTCGCCAACATTTTGCTCAAGTGGTGGGCTATAAGACGAGACGATACCACCCTGGTACCACAGGTAAGGTCATACCGTACCGTAGATCGGTAGGGATAAGCCAAGTGACGGCGGCGGCGCCGCGGAAGGTGAGCAAAAAGGGACCGAAAGGGACCAGGGGATCGAAAAACCCGAAAAAGACGAAGAGAATGCGAGAAAGGTAATCCTTGACGAAGCCAACGTCCCTACCTGACTTACATGTAGGTACCTGGGCAGACCTGGGTAGCTAGTACTGTATAGTACGCACACGACTGTACCGCACGGTAATACCCCAGGCACAGCACACACCTACATTCTATGTATACGAGTATGAGGATACACCGCAGGTAGTCCATGGCTCGCCTTGAAAATGATACTACCCAGTTAACGGACTCTCGGATGTGGCATAGCCGCAGCTTGCAATGGCGGTAAGTCGACAATACTTCATGGCAAAAGGCGAGACCAAGAACTTTGTGATCCCATGATTATACAATTGCAATCATATACTCGTAGTATAGACATGATGTGTGTTCGCCGTTGTGGCTGTTCGCTGATTGGCTCAATATAGCATGATGGCATGTGAAAAGGAGGAGACTTCTGCAAGGTTGACGGAAAGAATTATTACATGTACCTCTGGAGGGTCTCGGGACGGTCGGTCGGCTACTGCAGGTTGAAGTACACATGTGGCGGTATGCTGTCTACTGCATTAGGTATTTGTACAACACCTTGGAAGTGCCAGACCTTACCCCTATTAGTATAGTCAGCGTGCGCACTGATCATGTCAGCCCTTATGAAACGTCGTTGGCCGTGAGCGAGTAGGTATAAGTCTTAATAATCCACCCATGCATGTACTAGGTATATGTAAGCAGAACCTAGGTTGGCTATTAATCAATTTTCCAGCTGTGTCCACGGTACTGCACGCTATATCGCTATATCGCTATATATACCCATTCGCATCCGTGTAATAGATTACCGAGCACGCCTTGAATACCGACTACAACGGCAATTGTCAGCTGAGGAGTGAAATAATAGCATCGGAATATAAGCCACCGTTAAGATGGTCAAGTTGCCGGCAATGTCCTTCGCGTGACTTAGTGGAATGCGATGTCTCGTTAATTCGCTCCATCGACGCGGAGGCCCCGCCGCATCACATACCTCGTGAGACATGTATCTGTTTTAAATGAAATCAAGTTTAATATCGGATGGAGATGTAATATGCGACCCTGGCGTCTGTCAGCACTCATCAAGCGGAGGACCAGGCAACTCAAGTCGCTATAACAATGGGACAAGAAATATTCGGCCTTTACAGCCTCGGTCTGGGCCCTATGGGTGAGTGTTCAGGCTTGGCTCAGACCCAGCATGCCATTTTGAATTCCGAGGGCCGTATAGAAATTACCATCGGGTAGGTTCGTGGATTCTGCATGTCCACCGGCAATGCTAGTCTTTGGGCGCCCAAGCCCCTATGATGATGTAAGCGGAGGCAGATTTCGACAGTGTCGTTGCAAGGGCACAAGGAATGCGCAGGTAATAATGCGGCTCTTCTATAATGCAACTACGCGCCGAACATGTTATTTGCCCAGGCGTCCAGTCAAGCTCCCCGTGTACTGGCGAACCTACATCATCATGCCTTACATGTATGCCAAGTTGTCTACTTTGGTCTATACAATGTCACATATATTGTACGTGTTATCGTTCCTCCTTCGGTCTCTGGCCCCCAGCTCGTGTAGCCGCCCGAGTGGGACCTGGTCGTGAAAAGAGCTGCGTGCTGCAGTGAATCCAGGGTACCTTGAACGTGCAATGCAGTTGTCGAGTGGATCGCTTGTCTTTTCGAGTGACAGCTATGTGATGCTTCGGCAATATAGCCGTCCTCGCCTAAGTATGAACAGGACACAAGAACTGGACCTGAGCGCTGTTAATTTTGACTTCCACATAGGTTAACCGCAGTAAGCGCCAGATACACGGCCTTCTCAGGCTTGACTGTTCCCACGCCGCACGGTAAGGGTAAGCTGCAGGGATAAAGGTAGATTGACAAGGTAGATTCGACTGCCAACGATCTAAGATCCGGGAAGGCACGCCATCCCGGCCGAGCCCCGGAAGAGGGCTACTCGCGCATTGCCGAGAAATAGCAAGAAGCCCTCGCTCGAACGTCTGTGTGGTAGTTATGGGGGGGGGGGGGGGGGGGTAGGCCGCACAATGAGCTGCAACTCCACCGGACGAACACGATAGTGTATATCCCGATCCGTGGGTAGCATCACGGCCAAAGGCAGAACCAGACTCTTGTTGACGACGGTGATGTGTTCTCGGGCTGATGCCCCTCGCTTATCTCGATCCCGGGACTGCATGTTCACCCTATTGCATGCAGGTAGGTAAGAGATTTGGGTCCTGCATGTTGCATACTTAGGTAAGGGCAGATCTGCCAGCCTGCTCGATGCAATTACAGTTACCTTGTTCTAGAAACTTTCTAGCTTCATTACGATAGGCGGCGGAACATGCCCCTCATTGCCCGGCAGTTGACCGTACCATGAGCTAAAGCGGTATCGGAGTGTGCCTAGATCACGAGAGAGGGCGAGCTTCCCCGTGTGCTCGTTAGTCAGGTTCCTGACATATACTTGCTGTGATATAAGCACAAACATGGGACGCACTCATCGGTACGCGATTGGTTTCGGGCCGCGTGCGCACGGTCTCGTGTGTGACGGCAGATCGCGACAAGGGCGTTCCATCGTTGGGTAACCTGCCTGCCCTTGGGCCCCATGCTCCAAGTGGCAAGGTCTTAGAGCACATTGCCATTGCCGCCTTATGAACAGCCTCGCATGATCGCACCTTAAATAGCAATTAGTTATCGCAACCCCCACGCGACGTAGGAAGCCGGTCCGTCTACCTGTTCGCCATAGCCTAATGTGGCTAGTCGCAGCTTCTCGGCTCATTCCCCGAACACACAGACGTTTTCTTCAACCAGAATGTCAACGAGATAACCCATCAGTACGAGAACTCGTGGGAAACCCCTCTTCTCAACCCCTTCACTTGCAATCTCGTGCCATGCAAGACTACCTGTAAAAGGAAAGCATAGCCCGCGACAGCTCGAGCACGCTGGTGGTCAACATACAAGGGGTGTTGGGCAAAATGCATTGGACTTATACAATGCTGCGGTGAGTAAGCGAATAGGTAGGAACACCTCTAAAGTGTCATTTAAGCTAATATAGGATTATTATTTTTTTCCTGCCATTCTCACCATTCCTATCACCCTAACCCTTTCCCAATTTCCCGGACCATCGCGAGCTCCTATTGAATAATCATGCGAACCCAGAAGCACATAATCTCCATTTCCTATTACAGACTGTTTTACCCCTCCTTAAATGAACTGACATATAGTCACCGTTGCTTCATAGCATTGCTAGCGCGGCGAGTAGGCCTCCGTAAAAGCCGGCACCAGAAACCAACCCAGCTGGCGACCCTGCGTTCGGAGTGACCGTTGCTGCCGGTATCGTTGTCGATGTCGTTGTCGAAGCCGGCCCAGTTGTCGGTGTGGTGGTTCCCGACGTGCTGGCGCAAGTCACGGACTGAGGGAGATCCGTTACGCCCTGCGTGCTGCAGAAACTACGGGCAAAGTCTACAGCTTTTTTCTGGTCGTCTGCGTCACAGACGCCGGCAAGACAGCATGCAATACCGTTGATGAAGGCATTGTTAGCGCAGATGCACTTGGCATCAAGTCTGGCGCAATCCCCGATTTGGCTGCCCGTGGTGAACTCAGCCAGGCAGCCCTTCTAGTCAAACGGGTGGCTGATATTAGCTCGTGATCGGAAACAAATAAACCAGGAGGCGACCAAGGTCTGGAACTTACAGCACAGTCAGGGAGCGCACCGAGATCCTGGGCGACGACGCCGCTAGCAAGGGCAAGGGTGACGATAGCAAGCTTCATGATGTCTACTTGTTAGGGGGACAATGAATGAATTGCGAGGTAGGATTTAGTGGTTCGTACTCATGTCTTCTTTGGAGGTGGGGAAGACTAAGAAGGCAGGAGGGTTTCAAAGTGTGTATGCGATTATATGCGATGAGTGAGGAGTTATAGTAGGTAGGTACCATCCAAGGTTTGAGGGACGAGCCCTGTGGATACGTGAATTTCCCCACGATCTTTCTCCATCATTTAACATTTAGTGGCGATCCCAAAGGGGTTGATGAGCGTTTGAGGGGCTAGTTAAGGTCTCGGGAATGCTGGAATTCCCCCATCGGGAATGCCAAGCCTATTTACTCTACGATTTGCCTACTAGATCGGGAATGGTGGCTCCTATAAAGCCAAGGATTAGGGCTTAGTCTAACAGGTACTTACCTACGTATAGGCTTCAAACCCACCTACCTAGGAAGTAGGTACTTACTTAATAGTACATAGTATAGTAGTACTAGGTATTATAGTAGTATAGAAGACAGGGAGGCAAAGGAGTGTGACCCGCCAATCAAGCGCATTAGAGTTAGCTGCCTAGTTGTTTCCACTTTCGCTTTAAACTCTTCGATTCTATAACATCTTGCGCAAGAGGTTCGAGCAAATTGTCCCTGGCCCCAGTCGTTACTTCTCACTCTACCTAGGTAGAATCTGATATCGGCCTCAACTATCCCACGAGGACCATCTACCTGTGTAACATAGCATTAAGCATTAAATCTCCACATGGGAGACTGCCCAATGAACAGGGCGGGTTAGAAGCCGCGTTTAATTCGAACCGGCGTCTTCCCTGGCACACCAGACATATTGCATCCTTTCATGCCTCACTCGGATTTTGCGTGTTGGATGATCGGCCAGCCTTACAAACAGGCTTTTCGTTGCATATAGTACGTATGGAGACAGATGACTTTAGGTAATGATGCCATTACGATAAATCACACGCATTGTACTTATCCTAGCAATATTAACATCATATATTGACTTTAGAGGTTTATGCGTGCTAGTATGGATCGGTCAATTTATTGTCTTCTCGTCCGTAACTTACTTTCCTATCTAGACAAGCCGCGCATCATTAGGCAACGATCCATAGATGCAGGTCTCTGTTTCCGGGAATGCATGATAGTTCGAAACGGCGCAGGATTCTACCCCGGTTCTCAATCTACGAAATATCTGTGCCATGCAGCAGACATTTCAGGATCTCACCTGCATTGACCCAATAAACGATTGCAGATCCCTAAGCTATCGGATGCCTAGGATTTCCTAAGTCGGACGGGTATTGTTATTTGATGGGGCTGTCGTCGACGGTCTAGGCCCTAGCATAAGCACTCCTATCTTGCTACAGGTAGGTGTACATCACCGGGCAGATATGGGAAACTGAGTGTTGAGCACACTCCAGATAGCGCCTCTGTCTGTATTAGATGAACCTAGAAGCGTTGGCCGTGAGGTAGTGCCGTGTAACTACCATGTAAGTATACAAGCGATACTCAAACTTAAGACCTTCTTGTTCCGAGACCTTGAGCCAGGTCTTATCAATGCATTCCTGGTCTTAGCCGTAACCCCAGAGAGTCAGACAATGTAGATCAAAAAGTACTACGTACCTACCATTCTTGAGAAGTAGGTAGTTTGCAGCTTCGCTACTTAGATAGGTTGTAAGTGACTCCGAAGACAGTTGGCATAAAACAGCTAAGCAAACATCCATGGATATGTATCGCAATGGCGATGAAACAGTCGGCCATTTTGAGGGAAAACAACTTTCATTGGTGGAGCGAAATTCCGATACATTTCCACGAGCCGCACTCGTGCTTTAAGGTTCAGCCTAGTTCGGTATCGTTCATGCACCCCGCAAAGACCTATAGCTAGCTACCTAGGTTAGGTACCTAGGTAGCCGGAGCAGCCCTATACCTGTACCGACCTGCTTTGCGCCCTGGCTCTTCGGAACATCAATTCGAAACCATACCACCATGTCCTAGAGCCGAACAACAGCAAGATGGGGTTAGGAATCCTAGAAGTGCGGGACCACGTACCAGGTGAGGACACACTGGCTCACCAGCTATTCACTTCTGATGGGCTGGGCACGCATGTCGTGCATTGTTGACGTCGGGTTACCGAGTTAGGCACAACGCGATACTTCGATGACCCGGATCGACCCCAGACTGTCGAGACGGCCGACTCGCGAGGCTTGAAGTGTGATCGCAGCGGCCCAATCCCGATTATACTGGTAAGAAATAAGCTAGCCATTCTACAATCCGACTCTTAGCATAGGAGAACTCTGAATCGAGCTCGTTGCTGAGAAAAGTCGCTGTAGAATCCCCAGCCGTCTGACGACCCCAACGACCCGTTGAACTGGCCAATATGGCGACGTGATCTCATTACCTTTCTACTTTCGATGACGGCCATCTTCGCAACAGCTCTTGGGCCTATCCTCGCCGCTAACACCTTGACACTGTCGTTGTGGTTCTCGCTGAACTTCACTTACATCGCTCTTCTGACCGGCTACTATCTCCTCGGCGTAGGCGTTGCCGGCTTCTTCTTTGTGCCCTCGGGCCGGATATGGGGCAAGCGACACTTGTTCATCGTCGGGTTGGTCATCTTGGTGGCCACGAGCGCGTGGGCGGGCGCTGTCGGACATAACTACACCAGTCTGTTATGGGCACGAATTATTCAAGGGGTCGGTACAGCGCCATTTGAAGGTCTTCTTAATGCTGCCGTTGGCGACTTATATTTCGTGCATGTCGGTGATACCCCGTATCTTTCAAACATAGACAGGCGCCGAGCTACTGACACCAACATTGTCTACAACAGGAGCGAGGTAAACGTATGGCCTTCACCAACCTGGCGGTCTTCGGCGGTGCATTTTTTACCCCTATCCTCGTCGGAAAGATAACACACACAATCAAATGGTGGTGGACCTTCAATCTGGTCTCCATCTTCTGCGCCGCATCGCTGGTTGCTGTCTTTCTGTTCTGTCCTGAGACTGCTTATCGTCGTGATGCATCATTAAACACAGACATTGCCGGCTTCACACCTCCGGGTGATAACCATGCCAATGACCATGAAAAGACGACCACGGGTCAAGACACGTCGAGCATCCCCATAACGGCCGTTCGACCCAAGAAGACATTCGCCCAGTCGCTGGCGCTCTTCGACGGCCGCAAGACGGACGACAGCTTTTTCAAGCTCCTATTCCGTCCACTACCGCTGTTCGCACAGCCGGCGTTCTTGTGGGCTGCCCTGATACAGGGCACCAGTGAGTGATCCTCGGAGTCATTTTCCTCTTATTTTGATGGCCTTTCCAAGGTCAAGGCTTCCTTTTCGGGTTCAGAACGTGCCTGGAAGCTTCTGAAAACCCCGAAAATCACGCTCCAACAACCAATAGCTGACTCCAGGTATTGTAGTGATCGGATGGACGGTTTTCATTGGCGTCATTTTGGCTGCCATCTTCCTTGGCCCCCCCCTTTTCTGGGGCGAAGTTCAGACAGGATACGCCTATACAGGTGTGTATAAAAACACCCTTGCTTGATACCTTAGTCTCCTTGTTTCGTATGGTCTAGCAAGTTCTACAATGCCGAACCTAGAAATCTCGACTAATGTGTTTCTACGCACGCAACAGGGCCCTTTGTCGGGGCCTTGATTGGTTTCTTCACTGCGGGCATTTTTGCAGATTGGTCGGCCAAGGCGCTTACCCGTTTGAATGGTGGGATATATGAGCCAGAATTCCGCATCGTACTGGTTATCCCACAGCTCGTGTTTGGTGTAGCTGGCCTATTCGGCTTTGCTATCACGGCCCAAGGGACCCTAGAGGGCCAGTTTCATGTAAGTCATAGTCGTTCTCATACTCCCTCTGGTGTCGCCCACGAAGATACGGCTCAGGTGGACGATAACGATTCCAATGCATTGAATTCTAACTATGCAGTTTCATCTAACTAAGTCGGTAGTGGGTTGTCCCAATCGTATTCTTCGGTTTCGAGGTGGCCGGCACCGTAATCGGTGCTGTAGCGAGCTCGTTATATATCGTCGATGCATACAGTAAGTCTCCTCCCTCTCCCTCCGTAGTAAATTCGTACGTAAGAATGTGCTCTCTGATACATGACCATCAATCGAATAGGAGACCTCTCCATCGAAGGCTTCACATGCCTTATTATCTTCAAGAACATGTTTAGCTTTGGCCTGACGTTCAAAGCCTACGACTGGCTAGTACACAGCGGCATCAGAGAGCTCTTCTTCGCCCTCGGAGCCGTGCAAATTGTCGTCTGTTTCTTGAGCGTTCCTATGTGTAAGTCGGCGCCTGATATTCTTATTCACTCCGCTTGCGCTGTTTTAATTCTCAGTGAAGCTTTTAGCATTCATTATGACTGACGAAACAAAATTTGGTGCAATAGATATCTTCGGAAAACGAAACCGGCACTTCTTCCATCGTCATGATCTATTGGCGCTATTTAAGCTAAGGTAAAAAGTATAGTTAGTTTGCTACCTAAATGTTTGCGGTGATGATTGTGCTTTCTTTTTAGCAGCGAGCTGTTCGTTGCTGGTGGTGGATAGTTGACGTGTATTGCAAGTGCAAGGTACGTGAGTTTACATTTAATAGAGTTGCGCAATCACCGGCATGCAAGTAATGAACTATGACATCTTGAGTTTACTGCACCATTCATTGCTTTAGTCTCACCCGCCTATAACCTTGGAGTTTGGATCTTCGTGAAGTACGGTCTTGACCTCATGGAGCCAGGATTGGTGCCGACAAGTATCCATCTCGCTTCGGGGGCTCCCGCTTTGTTTGTAATAATTGCGGCTCGATTTCTATTGTCTCCTAGCGATACCATTGTTATTGAATCAGGAGAGTGGGAAGAATGTAGTGGTATCTCATTAAAGGCAGAATATATACTCGCTACGCTAACTTGCTTTTCGAGCATTGTTCGTTTATACAATACTCATATTACATCATGGCTCATGACTCGAAACATGAAACATCCAAAACGTAATAACCGGGTACTTCAGTTCCACGTTTACACATTTCCGTGGAGTTTCGAGCGTCCACCAGTTACTTCTCGGACTTTCCAACAACCGACCTTTTTTGTTTTTTTCTTTCGATTTTATTGATCTTCTTTTAAGCCTTTGTCCCGGGAGTAGTGGCAGCTAGAGTGGACTTTTTGACCAATGTCACACCCGAGATGAAGTAGATCAAGGCCTCGGCGCCGAGTACAACGGCGAGAGTAACCAATGCTCCGATTACGCCCGCCACGGGAAGGGAGATGTTGTTGCTGTTGCCCGACTTGGTAGTCGACGCGCCGCTGCCGGAGTCGGAGCCCGAGGATGTGCTCGCGCACGAGCCGGTGGTGACACCGCAGACGCGGCACCAATCGGGCGTGTCGCCGACGGCGAACTTGTTCATCTCGGAGACGAAGGTAGTCCAGGGCAGGACGGTCTCCTGCTGGCCGAACAGCGGGTACGCCGCGGGGGCGACGTCGGCGGCGGAGCCGTTGGAGAACAGGAAGCGGACCGAGATGTCGTCGGCGCCGGGGTAGCCGCCGCCGCCGCCGACGCTCGCGTTGGTGACGAGCTCGAAGGCCATCGACGCCGCGTAGTCGACGACGCCGGTGAAGTCGTCCGACACGGCGGGCAGCTGCGCCAGGCCGAAGAAGGACGAGAAGCTCCCGTACGCGCCGAACTGGATGTGCACGGGCTGCTTGCCGTGGCCGGCGATGGTGTCGTTGAGCGCCTCGACAATCTGCCCGGCCAGCGTGGCGCCCGCGATGGCGCGGACCGTGTCGCTGCTGTTGTACGCCAGGTTCCACTCGTGGAGGTCGGCGAGCACGTTGAGCTCGAACAGCGTCTCGTCGGTCAGCAGGTTCGAGGCCGGGATCGTCTGGTTGTGGATCGTGGCCACGTGGACGTAGTCGAAGATGGAGTAGGCGTTCTTGAAGGTGGCGTCGTCGGCCTTGAAGGTGCTGTCGATGACGGGCAGTAGGCTCTTGTAGAAGTCGGCGCTCTGAGAGAAGCTTGATTTGTATTCGGTGGACGAGAGGTAGTTATTCGAGGACACTACGGCGTTGTCGCATCCGCTGCTGCCTTGTAGCCACGGGCTGTTCTCCGAGTTGGAGCCGGACGAGGCCGTGGACACGGCGTTGACCGGGATGTACTGGTATCCGCCTAGCGGCGCGGTGGTGTTGGTATCATTCCGGAGCTCCTGGGTAGAGAAGTCACCGGCCGGGGGATAAAGACCCTGAAGGAAAGCCTGAGCAGAGCTCTGGAGAACATTGTCGACGGGGGCAGTGACGCTCAACTGCGTCAATGCAGCGATGTCACGGCTCAGGCCGAGGATGGGAGAAGTGGCATCGGATGCAACGTATTTGCTGCGATAGTAGCTGCCCGAGGTATAGACTTCCTCGGCTCCCAGCGATGTCAGGTTTGTAGGCGCGAGGGCCTTGGGTGTACGGTCGCCGTGTCGACTAAAGATGTAGAGACCGAGCACAGTCTCAGTCTTGACCAACGGCAGAGCTGCCAGCGACAGCAGAAGGGCCTTCGACGCCATTGTGCTACAGTGTATAGATGTATAATGCCAAGCTTTTCCTTCTACGGTAAGTCGAAATGTGAAGCTCTTCTCAACAAGCCCGACAGCTTGAATTATATAAGAGACGAGAAGCAAGGATGGGGGCAATCAAGATGGTACTAAAATCGAATAACCCCTCAACTCTCCCACCCACCTTGGAATAGTAGGCACTTACAGATTCCGTATTGGGTAGTATCGGCTACCTAGATAGTGAAAGATCCAGAAGCTGAACCCCACGCTGCAGCATATTACTGTACTCCATGGAAATGCAGACATGGCCAAGGGTAGTTGATAGCTCGGCTGGGTAGGCAGCGAGCTCCGGTCAGTTTTTCTCGAAAAATTCCTCAATTTTGAAAGGCGTCGTTCGGTGAGCGAACACATCGGTGTGCGAACTTGTCTACATCCGGCTGGGCTGGTCCAGCCACCCACTATCCGGAGATATACACTAGCTAACCTACCTGGTAGTATACCTACATGAACCCGTGCGCTATTGTACCCGAATACACTTAGGTAGTCTGAATCGTTAGTGCTAGAGTTGAAAAGTGCTGTATGCCGTTGGCCTTGTCCTGACTACGGTATCGTAGCCGACACTATTGCTGCCCTGATGTGGGTAGGGTTCGAAATAGCCCCGAATTATACATCTCCGGAAGCGGCCGCGGAGTTTACAGGCTTCTAAGCAGAGTTCCAAGGTTGGTAAGTAGCATTGGTTATACATTTGTCGATTAATCCGAACGCATCCACACGGTTATAGATAAACTCGTTCAATACATTCTCTCTTCTTCGATTGCCGGAACGACGATATCTTGTCTTGAAAAGAAGCACTGTTTGTGGGATTGAAAGGAAGCATAACACCAATGCATAACAATAAAGTTTATGTGCATAATTCCCTCCGAGTGTGTGCTATCAGCTTTCTTGAAGAGGACGAGCTCGCAGATGCAAGGGAAGCTAGAATCATCCCGCGGTATCAGAATTAAAAGTACACAACTGTGATGTTTCCGTTGCTATCTTCGCCAACCACCCATCTCTCGTCGCCCATAATCTTGCCCTTGCCCAATAATTGCTTCCACATGTCATCGGCGAACTGGATCTCATGGGCATCGTCCGGCTCGGCACTGAGACTTATCTTGGGAAGCACAAACGACGATAGCGTCTCTATCACGAAGCATTGGCGAGCCGCTATGCGTACCCCGGCCCGCTCGTCCACCACGTCGCTAACTGTTAGGTAGGGGAATTCCTCGTGTCGCCAGCAGGGAGCCCATCCGGCCCACTTCCCGTTCAAGTGGTCTGGCGCGCTGGTATGGTTGCCGTTGCTTAGCCGTGCTACGGACCCAGCTCGTGGGCAGAAACTCATATGAATATCGCCGTTGGCGCAGCACTCGTCGAACCATCGTGGCCCGACACCCGAGAACGGGATGCCCGTGGAGCGGACATGGTGGTGGCGGCGTGGTGGCGGGGGTTGGGGGGCTTGTTGACCTGCGAGCCACGGATGTTCCTCTTCATGCACGTATACATTTGCTTCGTCGAGCAAGATCTCCCGGAGAACAGGTGAATTATGCTGACGAATTCCGAGGAAGTCCAGTGCTCGCCCCGTGAACATCTTAATAACTCTCGGCTGCGGCTGCGCAGTGTCCTGTGTCTTTGCAGCCGCGGGACCCTCCTCAGGGCGGCGCGACGGGGTGCACCCGATTTCCCAGATTGTAAGCTGCTCCACCAGGAGTTCTTCGTCCCCGAGAGAGCCGTGATGCTGCCAGAGACTATAGTTCGCCGGAGTCAGTAATTACTCATTTAGGAGAATTAGGCACGGGTTTTGGGAGTTCTGCATGCTCCCGATACATGTTCAATGCCCTAACAGGAGATTTTTGCCTCCGCAAGTGGCTAATACAGGAAGAAAATGACTCCGGGGATAGCTTACTAAAACGCGTAGTGTGTTGACGTATGCGCCGAGAAGAAGCGGGCGCGACGATTGACAGGGAAGCCAAACTGATGTAATTTCCACTCAGATCGAAGTTGAATCTCCCATGAGCCTGGCGTATCAGAGATCCTGGGTTCTGTTGACCGCCGCACATCGAATGCTGTGGCAAAATGCCGATGAATGTCTTCTCCATCATCTGACTGACAACATGGTTCCCGCTCGCACCACTCGATCACCAGGATACCTTGTGCTAGCCGTAGCCGTCTGACTGTCTTATCGATTCCATCAAATGGAACTGGGAGAGGAATACCCGTTTCTAAGTCGTAGGCAATGTACTGCCCAGCGCTCCCCAGGTAAATGAGAAGACCATCCTCCAGACACCAGTTCAGATCTCTATGGTGGAAGATACCCACGTTGTCGTTCCACCTTAGCCAGCGACTCCAGGGCTCAACCTCGTGAAACAAAAAGTCCTCCCTTTGCTGGGGAGCGATATCGATCTTCTTAATCAGCCTGGGTCTGGCGGACCGTAGGTAGAAGTAGCGACGGGCGACCTTGGGGAATATATGAGCCCAATCCGGAGCTGCGGCCGCAATTCTCATCTCTCGCGCGCGGGGAAAGTGCCACCTCATGAGATTCCATGATGCGTCATGACTTCTAAAGGCTGCATTCCAAGACCGGCTTACACGCCGGCAGAGTATGCAATCTGTAGGTGAAAGATAGGAGATGATAAGAATAAAAATCTCGTGGGGAAGGTCCGTAAACCCGGATATGGTGCTTTCGATGTCGGCACCGGGATTGTCGAAGAGTGTTGTGTTGTCTCCAATGTTGGCGAGTTGATCCATGCTGAGTGGCGACTGGGGCGACCAGGTGAGTGGTGAGTGGTGGTGATTAAGAGACGAGAGGGAGACTGGGGAAGCAGGTGGGCTGCTTTTGGAGGTGGTGTGTGATCTCAAGGAAGAACGTATTAATCAACATACCTAGGTACCTTCCGTGCGCCAAATTTGAAAACGCTTGTGAGTACTAACCTTTTTCTGGTTCATACCTAGCAACATATAGTCTAAATCTTTATAATGCGCTGTTTATAAACTGTCTTACGTTCATTCATTATTTCAGGTCGGAGCTTTGTTGTGTATTAGGTACGGAACTGATCACACCCACTTACTAATCAAGCAGTCCTATATAATGCTTTGGCTTGCGCGGTGCAGACCACGGTGAGATGATCTGACATGCACCAGACGCGTTTACAGTTGGTCAAAGCGCAAGAATGAGGAAATGGCCAATGACCGGACGTTTCAATTTATTACACGCCTTACTCCCATCATTCTAACTACTAGCTGTGTGTTGGCATCGCCACATCTGCCTTTTTGGAGATGGCGTCTGCGCTTGACCACAGAGACGTCACTGTCTTGAGCTGTGTGTAGAAGCCGACACCGGGTCTACCGTAAAAGGTGTTGGCACCGCCACCAGCGATACTCTTCTTATTACCCGTGAACGAGAACATGGGTAGCGGCACTGGGATAGGAACGTTCACGCCAACCTGCCCTGCTTCGATATTTCTCCTGAACCTCTCCGCCGTAGGCCCTGACCTTGTGAAAATGGCAGTGCCGTTACCGTACTCGTTCTTGTTGATCAATTCAATAGCCTCATCGAGGGTATCCACATTGAGGCAGACCAACACAGGACCGAAAATCTCCTCCTTGTAGCATTGCATATCTGGTGTCACGTTGCTAATTATCGTTGGTGCAACCCAATTGCCGTTGGGGTATTTCTCGGGCTTGAAGCCGCGACCGTCCAGTAAGATAGTGGCGCCCTCCTTCTCGGCGCTCGCAATCAACGACTCGATCCTCTCCTTGCTCTGAGGGGAGATGACTGGTCCAAGATCCGCCCCTTCTTCAAAGCCCCCGTTGACCTGGAGCTTCTTAGCACTCTCCGCCAGCTCGGCCAACCACTCCTTTGTCTCGCCAACCATCACTAGGGTACTCAAGGCCATACAGCGCTGACCAGCAGCACCAAAAGCAGCACCAACAACCGCGTTGATGAAATGATTCTTATTGCAGTCCGGGAGAACGGCAGCGTGGTTCTTGGCACCCAAGTTGGCCTGCACTCGCTTCCCATTTGCGGAACCCCTGGTGAAGATGTACTCGCCAGCCTTATTGGAACCAACAAAGCTAATGGCTTTGATGTCCGGTGCATCTAGAAGGAAGTCTACTGTGCGGTGGGCGCCATGGACGACATTAATGACACCATCGGGGAAACCAGCCTTCTTAGCCAATTCAACGAGAATCATGGCGGCACCCGGGTCTCGTTCAGAGGGCTTCAAAATGAGGGTATTACCGGTCACTGTGGCGATTGGAATACACCAAAGGGGAATCATAGCAGGGAAGTCTGTGGGATTGTCAGCGACTCTGGATGTATTTGAAGGGCCTGGCTTCACGTACTAAAGGGGCAAATTGCAGCCACGACACCCAATGGCTCCCTATACGTCCGCGTTTCCATATCCTTGGCGACCTCGAGCACCTCGCCCTTCAAGTACTCTGGTGCGGCGCACGCTGCTTCGGCGACCTGGAGACCTCGCAGAACGTCACCCCTGGCATCGGCGAATGTCTTGCCTTGTTCCAACGTGATGCTCGCCGCTAACCGATCCCAGTTCTCGCGTATTAGGCTGACGAACTTGAACATGATCTGCTGGCGAGCCAGGACGCTGGTGTTGCGCCAAGCGGGGAATGCCTTCTTGGCGCTCTGGACGGCGGCTTCCAACTCGGCATCGGGCATTTGGGGGACGCGGGTAACGAGGTTGTTGGTGGCTGGGTCATGCAACTCGATGAACTTCTCGGCCTTGCTGGACACGAACTGGTTGTCCAGAAAGTACGGCGTGTCCTCAGGTTTCGAGATCTGTTCATGTGTGGTGGGATAGCTGGTGGCGGTGGATGCCAGCGCGCCGATGGGGCGGATTTGTTGCGCCGTGGCCGTCAACCGCGTCGCAGCAGCTGTTGTGGAAGCCATTCTTGGTGTGGCAGATAGGGAGGGCGTTCGTAGGGGGGGAGACGAGGAACACGGCAAAGAGCACGAGGGGGAGGAGTAGAGGCGAGCCGTGGAGCGACTAGCGCGGTTAGCTCTGGCGGTGAGGTTGCGTGTTCTGGCAAGACGATGCATGGTCGCGGCCCTTGCAGTTCTGTCAACCAACCAGGAGCAGTTCCCTTCTTCGAGTGGTGTGCGAAGGGAGGGTTGGACGGAAGGGGGAGCGAGGCGGTCTTTATCCGAGCTGGTGACTACCTAGGTACCTTAGGTAATGACGAAGCCGCCCTTCCGCGGTCTCGGGAACCCGTTGCGTTACCCGACCTACCAAGGTGAATACAGCTACGTAAGGAACCCAATCACGGACAAAAGCAGCAGCTGGCGATTACTAACTGCTGGGGTAACTAACCAAGGTAAAGTGTGGGGTAAGCGGGCAGAGCTGTCTCCGCTGCCACCTTTGCTCCACAGCCGCTGCAAGCCGAGACAGCGTCTTACTGAGCGTCCGTTCATCTCTCCTATCATCGGCAACTAGTTATCTAACAACTAGCAGGCTAGCGCTCATCCGCCTTACACCGGGTATCATGCGTTTGAGCCTGTGCTAGGTAAGCTGGAAACGGTAGCTCATGAGTAGGTACTTTGAATTGGCTACCTGCGAGGATTGGGTAGGTCTCTAAAGAAAGAGTTAGGTATATTACTGGTCCATAACACCGGGGCCAGGAGAGTTCTGAGAGTTGGAGGAACGTAGCGGCTCTAATCCTTGATATGGTCACCCTGCATTGGTCCCTCACACTCAAAACCACCGCTCTTCATGATAGGATGATGTTTGAACTCTTTGCCCCCCTGCTTTGTATCATCCAAACATTGGGAAACCGTGGGTCATCTCTATCTTGCCATTTGTCCCGTCATTCTTAGGCTGCGGGTGACACGTCTGCAACCGCTCCCAGGGTTGCCATGAAGACCGCGGAGGAATATGATCGAGCCCACCCTGCACGGCCAGGACCCCGAGTCGCTTAGTTATTCTCGAAGCTGTATTTCAACCAGCCGCCGAGCGCACGTAAACTTTCCCACCGCACATTCTCGTCGGAGTCTTCCATGAGCTCCATGATACGAGTCTTCAGTCCAAGCTTCTCCAGCTGGTGCCTCTTCTCGGGGACTTCCTTGACCAGGCAGCCGATATCATTACAGGCGATGGCTAAGACAGCCTTGTCATTCTCCCACGCTTTTTTCATGATATCTGCTATCTTCCTTGGAATCTCCCCGGTCTCATGCTCGAGAATCTTGTGCGCATTTTCGGTCCAGAACACTTGGTGGCGATGAGGTGGCGACCATCTCAGATGTCCCGACTGGACCTCGGCTACATACTCGTCGAACGTGGTTTTTGTTTTCTGGTATTCCTCCAGCATTTCCTTGAGCTTGTCGAGGTCCTCCTGCAGGTCTGGGTCTGTCAGGTGGCGTCCACCAACATTCTGAAGCAGGGCCGGCAGTCTCGCAAGAACAGCTGTTGGTAGTAGTGTAGAAGGATTAGCTTCGAGGAGGTTGTGCAGCGTCGATAGAATCAGCCGCGTGGTCTTCTCTTTAGGCGAAAGCCGTAATAACTGGGTATAGAGAAGAATAATGTCATATTCGCTACTTGCGAGTGAGCTAAATGAAACCTTTAGTTTGGACTCGTACTTACTCGTTCATGTCATCGCCGATGTCCTCTGCTTCGAAACTCAACTGCCATAGGACTAATAAAACATGATAGAGAAGTTGAATCCCAATGCCACCACTCAGACCTTCGAAGCCACCACTCCTTGGAGCGGAGTTTCCACTCCATAGACTCGCGGAAGACTCGGCGCCGAACCCAGCAGCTTTCCGCAGAATGTCGATCAAAGGGGCAACGGTCTCGCTTCGTTGCTTCCAGAATAGTTGTCTATTAGTCTGGTTGTATAGCAAAGACGAGTAGTCCATGACGGCAATATCTTGCAAGCCCGCATCGTTCGAGTTGTTGGTGAGACCGCATAGGTAGCTGAGTATTAAGGGAAGGGTGTTCTCCGTGGCGGGAGATGCATCCTGCGCGGACGCCATAAGCGTTGCTAGTACGGTTGATGTGAGTAGAGGAATAGGATCCTCGAGATTGTTAGAGTGCGCTAGCAGTGGTATGAAATGTTGATACGGATCCGAATCTCGATATAGTGCTTTCGCGAGAGCTGGGACACCTTTGACAGCACACGATTTAGTACAAGAAACGAGGGAGCTAAAACCAAGGGTATGAGAGAGGAGCAAGGCGCGCACCTTGTAGGAGATCGCTCAGCAGGACAAGAATATACTGCACGACATCGGAGCGCCGCGATGCAGACTCGAGGACGCCTGGGTTGCCTGGTTCTCCGACAAAAAGTATCCGGTAGCCGTCAAGGTCGTTCTCAACGACCTGCTTTCTCTGCTCCTTCCGGACTTTGTCAACGGCTCTGATCTTGGCCAGCTGGCTCTCTGTAATGGTGCCAGCCCTCGCTGCACCGTCCCAGGGAATGGGCCGCTGACGAATGTTGTTCTGTAGTGAACCAAGATAGGGGGGCGGGTCGAGGGACATGATGTACCACGTCGGTGAGAGAGGGGGACACGACAAATGTTCGGGAATAAGGAAGATGACACCGACGTCGAAGATGGCCGAAGCTGGGGAAGCCTTGTGGTTTGTAGGTACGATGGACTGAAAGAGGGTGCCTATTGGATGGGCGACATGAGCTGTGCAGATGCTCCAATCAAGTGGAGAGGTTGGAGAGGCTTGGAGGGAGAGCTTTAGCTTCCCGCACCCACACACAATGACATAGTGCACTACCTGTACCTATGTTTTAGTGGGCCATCACCTCCCTCCAGGCTACAGATATGTAGTACCTAGGTAAGTATGCTGCGGATCTACAGTAGGTAGCTTGTCATGAGGCGCCCTCACGACTAGATTTTAAATCTGAAGCTCGTGTGAATGTTTTGATTCTGTGTATTCTTATGCTATGTTACTTATTGGGTTTCCTGGGTAGATCCTGGGGCGTTTGAGGTACTTAAGGCAATAGCTATGTATCTATAAGAAGATTGTGTACTACGGAATTAGTATCCCGTCTCTTATTAGGCACTTGTAACTCATCTCGACACGAAAGGATACACGTAATTGGCGAATAATTGACTGAGTAGACTTTGCTGGAAACTGACAGGTTTTCAAATGGGAGACCACATCCAAACACACAGTCGAAGATCCGGATGAGCGTAACGCAAACCAAATGTCTCATGAAGCCTTAGACCTAGTATTTCGTGTCCAAGGTAGGCCCACAAAGAGATAGGAAAAGCCCGGTAGCTTGCCACAACTGACCATATCTTCAAACGTCCTCTCTGGATTAAACTCTAGGCGGCGGCATCAACTTTTCCACTACCGGATCCGGGCCAGCGCGCAATTACACTGAATTACATACTACCAGAATCTGTGGCTTCGAATTGGTTGAGAATGATTGCTGAGCAATGACAACGCCACTAGTACCATTTATCGCGCCGTCTCGGAAGGGCGACGCCTGGTTCTTTGCCGGGCTTGTATCAAGTTTCCCCAATCTCACCGAATCAGGAACCCATGTCTTGGACGAACATCGAGTCTGTGGGAACGGGGAATCTCTCACAGGTTGCAAAGTCTTTCATGTTCCCTCGCATGATGCCTCACAGGCAGAGCAGATTGAAGGGGACGCGATAACCTCCCACAACGGCGTTGCGTTCCAAGATCAAGTACTCATATTTCAATATAAAGGCAAGATTCATGCTGTCGACAATGTGAGCTGGCGCCGCCCCTTTCAGATGTTTATATGCTAAGTTGCTTCACAGAAATGCCCGCACTCGGCGTTCCCGTTAGCTAGTACGATATGCGGAATTCTTCATTTCTGCCTTTAGTATTCCCTCGACCTTGTTTTGGGTTTATACTCCTCGGCCTGGGCAGCAGCTTGGCTCTTTACGGCAAACACTGACTTCTGACCGCGCATAGAGGCTACTCCGTTTGATATCGAAGACTTTGGCGTAGTATTGAGCTCTGGTATAACTTGCCCGAAA
Organism: Xylaria longipes; assembly: GCA_025201785.1. Classification (NCBI taxonomy): domain Eukaryota; kingdom Fungi; phylum Ascomycota; class Sordariomycetes; order Xylariales; family Xylariaceae; genus Xylaria; species Xylaria longipes. The sequence goes on from MU619687.1 coordinate 1,069,520, forward strand.
CACGGCTGGTCATTCGACTTATTTACTGGAAGAGCGGACCGCAATAATTATATGCTTCGCACGGTATGTAAACGATCGAAGTTCGTTATTGACAGCATTTTTCGACATGTAATATATAAAGCAAGAGGAAACCGGTACTAACTGTGAGTATTACAGTGGGAGGTCCAGCTAAAGGACACCGTAACGGAAGTTGGTCGTGATAAAAGTCGGCAAGAGGATAGAGACGATCAGGAGGTCTGGATCAGGAGAAAACAGCGTATGGGATAAGTTAGAGCACAATGCTTTTAGTTCAGCTTATGTGAGTAGTCCAATGGCTCTTGAGATCATGATCATCCAAGCTGCATGCAAGCTCTTAAAGGAACCCCTGTTCTGCCCTATTTGACAGTTGCTCCCACCCTTGTCGAGTCACCCGTGTTCATTTCATTTTGGGCCTATCGATAATCACTCAGCACAACGCTGCAGGGGCCAGGTAAACAACCTTCCCCAAACGGGTAGACCGTATAAGTGCGGCGTCAAGCCGACGCCTAACGCCTAACACTGCTGCCAACTCATCATGCCATGCGTTGTTGAGCTCGTGATCTTACTGCCTCGAGGATCGAGAGCCAACAAAACCACCCGAGAGAGTTTTTGACGATTGAAAAAGAGAAGTCCACCTCCCTTTGAAACTGTCATCAATTCGGCAGCTAATTCTCTGAGCTCCCAATTCTAGAATACTAGAGCCAGGCACCGTACGTTATCAGCCAATCCGCTGGCAGACTCACCCCTGCTGGCACCCAACCAACCCCCTCTGTTTTTGCAGTCTTTCGCGCCCGTAGTGACGAAGTACACCAACCCCGCGGCTTTTTGCGCGATTGCAGCTTGTCACTCGAGAAAAAAAGAGGCTGGGAAGTTGACGTCTGTAACACACGTAAAAGATGATGCATTAAGGGTCTCCCATTTTATCACATTCCTCTCTCAATTCTCATCTTTTTTCCACAATCCCAAGTAACCAAAGAGTTAAGACTTGGCGACTTGACAATTAACTAAGTACCTACCTACTTGGGTACTTCTAACACACCTACAGGTACTTAGACCTGCCTACCGCACCTCACAGCAGTACCATTCTTCCCGTCCCACCACAGTCGGCGATAAGAGACGCAGGTCAGTCGGGTGGAATAGGCGACCAGCTCACCCAGACCAAAACCGCATGCAACCACTCGACAGCCACCCCGTTTCCATTGCTTGAGACCCAATTTAGGCGGACGGGCGACGACGATAAAAACTCGAGCGAGTCTCCTCGCAACGCTGTTGCTGTTGTTGCGTTTGGGAAAGGAAAGGAAACGAGCCCAACTCGACTTACACGACAACAGTACGGCAAAATGCGACTCTCTCAGCCCCCACTTCCGCTTCTCTCCCTCTTATTCACCTCCCTCACCGCTGCCGTCCCTTATCCTCGCGATTCGCTCCGGGACAATGGCTTCGGCTACCTCATGTCACAAGAATGCTCCGAGTACTGCGGCGCTAAGAATGAATTGTGCTGCTCTGCCAATGAGGCCTGCTACACATCCGCTGGCACACCGACATGTACCGGCCTAACCCATCTTCTTGTGGACCGGGATTACACCACAACATGGACCGAGACACACACCTACACCAGCACAATCAGCTCGTGGTATGTCCCAACAACCACCGCTGGCGTGGGAAGCGACGGTGGCCCCTGTGTTCCTCCCGCGGGATCCGGACAAATTGAGTGCGGTCCCATCTGCTGCGCAAACTGGCAGTACTGCGCCTATGAAGGCCAGTGTTTGGCGAATCCAGGCTTCAGTACATGGACGGAAGTCGTCACTACTGGCACCTATGTCACCACTCAGTTCTCGGCTCCGTACCGGCCCACGAGCGGGCCCTCTGCTACCCAGTCCTCGCCCACCGGCACATTCGCTAGCGCTACCGAGTCGGCCTCTAATACGAGTCCGGCCGCCGTGTCTACCGCCAACAACTCGCTGAGCGGGGGCGCCATCGCTGGAATCGTCGTCGGCACCATCGCGGGTGTCATTTTACTCCTGCTGCTCTGCTTCTGCTGCATCGCCAGGGGATTGTGGGGTGTCGTCGCCGGCATCTTCGGCGGCGGCAAGAAGAGAAGGGGATCGGAGCGCATCGAAGTGACCGAGGAGCGATACTCACGACACGGTAGTGCCTCAGCTGCTGCCAGACCCGCCCACCGCACCTGGTTTGGAGGTCGTGGCGGTCGACCCTCGACAGCCGCCTCCAGGAAGGAGAAGAAGTCCTCGGGTAGTGGTCTAGGCTGGCTCGTCGCTGCCATCGGCGCCATCGCCCTCCTACTCGGCCTCAGGAGGGGCGACAAGCGCAAGCCGAACAACAGGCAATCCCGAAGTGACTGGAGCAGTTCGTACTACTCCGACTCCTTTACCGCGACTAGTCCTAGTGAGTTTATCCCTGTTCGATAAACTCCAACGGGGCGCATTACTGACTTAATTTTGTGTTCACAGGTAGTTTTAGTTCGGATAGGAGAACACGTAGATCGAGACAATCGCGCCAGTCGAGACGTTCCCGACAATCTAGAGGCACGCGAGCCTCGACACGTCCCTCGAGAATTTAGTGTCACCAGGACCAGGATCCTAATGCCTCGGTATTAATTCTCATAACTCGATTTCAAATTGTCGAGATGCCTTGCTCCTTTTGATTTTACACCATGTTTATATTTTCGACGAAGATTATCATCACATTGCACGACCCTGGCGTTTTAGGAAGATTAAGGATACATATGCTTTTCATTTCCGGCATATTGAAGAGCACCGTTTACGAGAGACGCAAACGAAGATCGGTGGACAAGATATATTGAACGAGGCCCCATGATATCATGATGAGGCCAAAAAAATGGGGACCTTTCCCTACTTAGAAGATTCCAACATCGAAGTTTCTTCCGGACTTGTATATGCGAGAATGTACTTACGATTTTAATGTTGAAGATGGACACGACTTCCCCCGTTACGTATGGCTAGGGAGCCTGAGTAGAGGTCGCGATGAGGGCGCCTGCTCGGGAACACAACGTATATAGAACCGATGAATGAAAGGCCGGCTGCTTTTACAGCTGCATAACCTCAAAAGGCTTTGTTCCATTCTTGTATCTGATTTCGTCTCATATATTAAGACCGACTCTTGCCCTACACCAGCTTATCATTGCTAGGTTACAACAAAAAAATCGTAGAGGCGCAAAGGTGATCAAAAAAAATCCTACTATATTACTAGGTATTGTTCTCATAAATAGAAGACTTCCAGGTTCTAAGGCACCGGCTCTAAGCATCGATTCGCCAGCACAATCTAGCAGATGTGCTTCTCCGACTGTAAAAGCACGCGTTACCTTCCCGAAAGAAAAAAAAAACATTTCCGTAAGCATAGCCAACAGCACACCTATCAACGGAAACCGTTCGTTCATCTTGCTTAATATCATGGCTCTTTTGCCGTGTCTCAAGTGCCTATGTACCTAGGGTTGAGTGCTTTGTTGAGGCGCCGGTGGATTGCATAAGATCCATGCCGCCAAACAGACACGTTGGATATGCATGTGCCTACAATTTGTGAAGGAATGCCTAACTACCTAGTAGGTACTTAGGTAGTATTTCATGCCTAATAGCGCAAATAGGCTTTAAGCGACTAGATCCATGATCTTGGAAATTCCACAATGAAATCTAAACTATATTAGTTGCTTCCTAATCCCCGTACTTGTTTTCAAACGCCTTCACCTACAATAGTCAAGATCAAATGATTCTCGGTTATAAGGTAGCGGCCGATCTTACGTAGTAGGTAAGACTAATTATGAAGGGCAAGGAAAACGGTGCGTTAGCATGTACAATGTCTTAGATCGGAAGGGTAAAAAGAGGCTTTAATAGGATCTTCAAGATATACGAATGAGTAGATTGGGTCTAGACTGTCTTGAAGAGGCGCCGGAACACTACGAGAGGTCGGCCTGGTTTTCATAGTCGGTATTTGGCCCATATCTGGAATCTAGTATTTTCGTAATTGCGAAGCTCCCATTGTAGTGATAAGGACGCATTAGGTTCGTTTCCCGAAAATTCCGTTCATTCAGTATTTTGGTTCCATTCCGTAGCTATTTTTTCGCTACGTCACATGCAAATGAACCCCGGCGACTCCTGATAGGGACCCAGAAAGCAATAAAGAAACCCCCCGAATGCCCGTTTACACATCCTCAACAATGTTAGACTTCTCCGATACGTAGATACCGTCCAAGAACTGGGATTACAGTTAGTCGACATGGCTCAAATGAGGAAAATGGGCAGCCCTGAGAGGTCCGCACCTTTCGGATATCCTTGTTGCGAACGCGGCAGATCTGTTGGATATCGGCTGCGCTTTGTGAAACGGCCTCTAGGGAGTTGCCGAGAATCAGCAGCTCATCCTTCTGGGCCTTGGAGACCTCGACATCGACACCGGGTTGCATAACGACTCTGCGGACGAGCTTCTCTCCGACGAAGTTGCTATATCCCAGTAGTTAGAATCCATCATTCACCATAGCCCCATTTTCCTATCTTCCTTTGCGAATTGTAGGATGGCAACCTACCGGATCTCGACCTCCCACAGACCGGTCTCGCCGTTCTTGTCCAGGTTGACGTTGATGGGAAAATGGGCGTAGACGTAGCGCATCTTGTACTTGTAACCCTTGGTGACACCAACGATCAGGTTGTTGATGAGGGTGCGGACGGTTCGGAGGGTGGCGACATTCTTTCTTGAACCGTGATGGATCTCAATGCCGATAACGTTCTTCTGGGAGTGAGAGAAGTTGACGGCCAGATGGCTCAGGTCCTTGGAGAGCTTGCCTGTGTCGCTGCATTAGATTCCCTGCGCGCCCTGACACTGCTGATGGTGCGGGGGGTCGTAACCGTACCTCTGGGACCCTCGACGGTAACCTTCCTGGACTTGATGGTAACCTTGACTATTCGTGAATCGCGTCAGCAACCGTTCGGCCTCGTATGGTGGTTTGAGGTTCTCGTGTTCCGCCCGGATCGTCCTTGTCCCATTCCATCGCGTCCGACCTGCATTCTTGAATCCAACTCTTACAGGGCACCACAAAGCAACTCGGGTCCAATCTCGATCACGTACCTCCCTCGGGAATCTCCAGGGTCTCCTGACTGTGAATGTACCGCATCTTGACGAATGTTCTTCAGGTGGGGGGAGAATCGAGGGCGGAGTCGACCTGGGAGTTGGGTGTTAGGATGCTGTTCAGATGGAGAGACTCCAAAGTAATGGCCCAGGAAAGGAAGGCTGGGAGATTAAATCAAAGGTAGGGGCCGTTGGAATGGAATGGCAGCATTACGTACCTGAAGAATTGGCGATGCGACGATTTGCTGTGAACTTTTTGTCGGATGCACCAAGTGCCAATGTCGAAGAATTTCGTCTAGAGCGGGAAATTTCCTGTGCAGTCGCTAAATTGAAGGTACCTAGGTACCTCTTGCACCTTGCCTGCCACTCACTTAGGGCTTGTGGGGTGGGCGGGAAAAACTCGGCCGCCGGATAAGTTAGTGGGGCCCGACGCAGAGAGGTGTCGGACCAGCTGTCTGAGGCTGAGGCTTGGGTCAAGGAGACCCACCTGGGCACCAAGATGCATCGCCACGTTTTAGCCACAGCTCTTTCATCATAGGTACCTAAGTAGGTACCTAAGTAACTTAACACGCAGAGGTGCGAAGCGTGGGGTACAGGCAGATAACGTACCTACGCTGAAGCTGATAAACCTGCCAGGCTCATAGCATCAACATCCCCCATCCCCTATAATCATAGCTCCCATCAGCCCCCACAGCCGCGTACCAAGGCTCCAGCTACCAGGTACCTATCAGCTTGGCCAACGCCCGCATACCTGGGTTGCCCACCATCAGCAGCAGCAGCGAACTTGACATCAGCTTCAATCGCTATTCTAGCCTTGACTCAATTGGCATTCGAAGCAGCTGCCCAAGATGTCGTACTTCTTCTCGACCCCGGTCGACATCGACATTGTCCTCGACGATACCGACTCGAGACAAATGGTCGACATTAAGACCGACAAGAACAGGCGCGAGAAGGCCCCCCTTTATATGGATGGGGAGAGCGTGCGAGGTGTGTCTCCCGATGCTTGACGGGATTCTACCCGGACAGTATCACTAACGCGGGGGTGGTTTTCAGGACAAGCTACAATTCGGCCCAAAGACTCCAAGAAGCTGGAACATATGGGCATCAAGGTCCAATTCATCGGCACGATAGGTCAGTGCGACAATGGCAGGCATGAGAGGGGCTTAGGAGAAACAAAGCTGATTCATGTCTACTATATTTCAGAGATGTTCTTCGACCGAGGCAACCACTACGAATTCCTATGCTTAAACCAGGAGCTCGCAGCCCCCGGCGAGCTGCAACACCCGCAGACGTTCGACTTCAACTTCAAAAACGTAGAGAAGCAGTACGAGTCGTACAACGGGATCAACGTCAAGCTACGATACTTTGTGCGCGTGACGGTCGCGCGGCGCATGGCCGACGTCATTCGCGAGAAGGATATGTGGGTGTACAGCTACCGCATCCCGCCCGAGATGAACAGCAGCATCAAGATGGACGTCGGTATCGAGGACTGCCTGCATATCGAGTTCGAATACAGCAAAAGCAAATACCATCTCAAGGACGTCATTGTCGGCCGCATTTACTTCCTGCTCGTCCGCCTCAAGATTAAGCACATGGAGCTGAGCATCATCCGGAGGGAGACCACGGGTGCTACGCCGAACCAATACAACGAGAGCGAAACCTTGGTTCGTTTTGAGGTATGAACCCTTTGTCACGAGCCCTGCTACCTAGTCTAAGAACGTATGTTACAGATAATGGACGGCTCTCCATCCCGTGGCGAGACGATTCCGATTCGACTCTTCCTCGGTGGTTTCGATCTGACACCAACATTCCGCGATGTCAACAAGAAATTCTCAACACGGTATTATTTGAGTCTGGTGCTGATAGATGAGGACGCCAGACGGTACTTCAAGCAGTCCGAGATCGTTTTGTACCGGCAAGCTCCCGATGCCGTAAGCAATGAGACGCAAGGCGTCGTGACGGTTCCAGAGGGAAATAGATCCATGCCATTACCTGCGGCAGCATGAAACTCAAAGTGATTTGTATCGTTGGCCGAAATGTTAGCCTAAATGACCTATTCTGTACATATTTCTATTAGCGACCTACGAATTTCTTCGGAGCATGGCCGGATGGCGTTCGGTTGTGCGGAAGCACGATGTAAGACTAAGAATTGGTGTTTCTGGAATTTCAAAATTTCCCTCATCGCCGTAACCTAATTTTCTATCTCAAGGTATCATACGTCCAGCACAATTCTCCGTATTGTACATTATAGTCTCTTAAAGGTGCTATTCCTAGAGGATTTCCATTTCATCGTCTGCAGTGAATCCAAATTGGTTGTTCTGTATTGCAGCGATGCGATCGAGCTCGTCTTGGTACTCTTTGCGAATATCAGCCAGCGTTACTACCTTCCGCTTCCCACCGACAGGCGCTCTTTTCCCAGCGCCAACTGGTGGATGTGGAAACTCTTCTGCAGTGACCCAAGCTTGTTTCTGCTCAACGCAACTCAAAACATTGATCAACATTAGGTATTGCCGTGTAATCACGGTATCGAGGACATCTTCACTGGTGAACTGGTCCCCTTCGCCTAGTTGTCTGAGCTTTTGGATGCGATCGAGTAATACAGCTGCTGCGCCACGATAATCGTTCCGTTTGATCCGCCAGGAATAGAGAATTTGATGATAGGGAACACCGGTTATGACATCCACTGTGTCTTGGCACTTCTGTGCTAAGATTTCATCCACCGTACCTTCGAGACCAGGGAATGGCAGCTGCATCAGTTCGGCATTGTGGAGGTTATCGCACATGTGCCGAACGAGAAGCCGCAAGCATGAGTGTTGCAAGGCACGGTCCTTCATTGCTACGAGGGTCGAGTGAGCGAGCTCAAACCGCGATATGGCCGTCGCTCCACTAAATAGGCGGCCTTGTACCTCTGTCCGTAATAAATCTGCATCCCTCGTTTTCTTGGTAATGAACTGCAGGGCCAGACGCGCAAAATCCACAACGTAACTATAGGCTTTATGTTTTTCGAACAATGCAAGGAGATGTGCATAGTACCGCGGCATACCGTTGAACAATGAATTCCATTCGTCGTCATCAAGCAAACCACTGCTGTGTCTTCCAGGGTCGGCTTGCGGTACACCTATATTTAACATCAGTTCTACACTGGATTAATTCTGGGGGCAATAGACCTACTCATGCCATACGCTGCCTTTTTGAAGTGCATGGCTGCACTAGAATAATCACGAAGTGCCAAGGAGACCCGACCTTGAATATAGACAGAGAAAGGTTGTTGGTCTGAAAAAGGGGCCAGTTCTATGGCTAGGTCTGCTCTATCGCGGACTACCAACATGCATTGAATATAATGAGGCCGCAATTCGACTTCGCTATCTGCTGCACAAAGATCGGTGACAATCTTAGTGATGATAGACGTCATCGGCAAGGAATGACCTGACCCAACGTCTGATACGCCGAGAAGATGTACTATGCATTCTTCTAGGGCTGTCTTTGATTTGTATTCTTCGCTTGATCTTTTGGTGGGAACTGAGGAAGAGCCAGATACCGAATTTGATCTATCCATTTTAGAGAGAGGTGTAGTTATGCGTACACTCGCTAACCAGCGGACTAGTTGTAGCCGGCGTAATACCTGGAGTAGTCTTTTATAAACCGCGCCTATGTTGACTCTATTGTGGAGGGCATCTTCTGGGCGATCAAATTCGAATTCCATGTGAACAAGTAGGATAAGTTGGCTGAAACAAACGTTCCATTGTAGGTCTGCGATGTCTTCAGTTGCCTTTATTATGAGCCTGCGCCCAAGTTCCGTGAGGGGATATTCTGTAGGGCGCCTGGGATTCCAGGTCTCATTGCAGGTAGAAAGTATCTGTTGGTAGACGTTTGAAGTTGCGATGTTGAAGTTAGAACCCAGAACATCGGTTACTTGAGCACAATCTTCGTCCGATATTTGACGCCAGAAGCCTGCTTTATCTGAGAAAAATTGAATACGCTCTTGATCGGTTTTCGATGTGTCTTCGAAAAGTTCTGCGCGAAGAACCGACTGGCAAATCTGCAGCATGCTGTCCGAGAACCCTCCGACAAAGTTCTGGCCTGTTATTATTAGTGAAGATAAGTCACTTGGCTGGGCATGTCGAGCCTTTGGGTTGTGGCAAATCCGTTCCAACTTGCTGCACTCTCTGATAACTGAAATACTGTCGGCACATATAACCGAAGGCATTTCTGACATAGGCTCGTATGCCAGAGCGAGTGCCTCTCCCCTTGGTTTGTCTATCTCGATTAAAATCCGATAGAATTTCCGCCATTGCGCTTCACTAGAAGCACGGAATTGTTCATACTCCAAGACACCTGATGAGGTCTTTTTCAATGACGAGGTTGAAGCAATTGCAGAACATATCGATTCGGCTATACTCTGACCAGAGCGATGCGCATTACTCTCAACATGCCCTTTTGCCCGCTCGTATCCAGCTAGGGCCGCCTCCAAAGTCGACTGGGGGAATCTGCCGGGAGATAAAATGAGCTGAAGCCATCTCTCGCTGACATCAACTGAATCAGAAGGGCCGGAGACAGGAGTTGAGGGAATTTTTGTATCGGAGTAGACAGATCTCCAGCGGGTTTGCCAAACCTCTTGGAGCTCATCCACCTGGAAGGTCAACTCCTGGACACGATAGGCGATATTATTTTTCCATAAAATCCATAGGGAAAGATCACGGCTGCCGTAACGTTCAGCCACAAAGAAGTCAGCGAGCGTCCATACGTCAGATCCAAGAGGCGGTATGGGAATAAGGTGGGCATCCGGGTATAGATCAACTACATCGACCGAGTTGCTGTCATCTGATTCGAGCTGCCAGAACTTGATTTCCCCTGAACCAACAGGCGAATAAGTCACACAGAGCCGCTTGCCCTCGACTTGGCCTACTATGCGAATCAAGTTGGTCTGCGTGGGGTCGAGTCGCCATTTGCCCGTCTCATTGGGCTCCCTGGCGGTATTCAACATGTCCATTGTTTTGATAATTTGGCCACTATTAAGATTCCAAATTCGTAATCGATGATCGAGGCAGGCCGTAAGGAGAAATGACGCGTCATCCAAACCGAGGCCGGTCTCGACGGCGGCGGCAGCAGCAGTAGTGTCGTATTCACCCCTGCTGGAGAGAATACTTTTGAAACCCTGTACCCATCCCTTCGCATTGTAAAAGGTCTCCTTCCAAGGGGATTGAGGTGCTAATGGGACGTCAATATCGTCATCACGAAGAGTCGGGGGAACGGCTGACCTGTGTGAGGCGTGCTTTTGTCAAGCCGGATATGCCCACCATCAGTGAGAGTCACGATAAGCTGATCGGTATTGACGGCTGTGAGCCTATACGGGGTCTTGAAGCTCTGCAGAGCAGTGACATTGAATATTTTGCAAGCGTCGCCCAGCCCAGCAGCCTCAACGAAGGAACGTTTGCGAAAAGAATCGGGTCGTAGAAAGAGACTATACAGTTGGCCGGCTTCATCAAGGACGAAGACGGCGAGCGCATCATGGTCTGGTGGATCGGAAAGCGTAACACAAGCAGGCCGTATCGCATGCGGGAAGTGGAAGTTGAGTATGAGGTTGGCGTCGGATGCTCTGTCCGGTTTACAGACATCGACGGTTCGAAGGCTCAGAATGCTGTTGTCTTCAAGCACTCTCCACAGGAAGCTCCGCGGGTAATGGTGGTGCTTGCGATGGTAGATTGCCGATGCAGTGGCACACCCTTGCGCGCGCAGAGCGCCGCCGGAGCCATTTGACCTGGTCGAGCCATTGATTTGACGCCTGCTCTTGGACGAATTTGCTGCGGAAGGGAGTTGCACATCAACGACGAAGGTGGACGAAGATGGCTCGAAATTCAGCCTCGTTTCCTTGAAAAAGGTCGGCGGCTCTCGCGACGCCATGCTGAGTCCATCAACACCCGGCTAAGGGTTGCAGAGGATCAGGGTAGGTGTGTGGTTGTGCAGATGGGAAAAGTTACCACGCGATAGTTGATCTGAGCGCCGCCTTGGAACCAAATTGTCGGTCGCGTACCTAGATGTTTGTCTGTTACCTGGTAGTACAGCTACAGGTATACTACGTACAGCTATAGGCTACCTACCCGTGCTTAGAATAGCGCCAATAGGTACCTAAGATACCTAGAGAGTCAATTTCAGCAGGTGGGGAGCACTGTGAGCAGCCAGCAGCTCTTGTCAGATGTGTCATCACTCGCAGCAGCAATTAAATTACTGTCTGAGTCACGTGCTTCCGCGATTTCCAAGCAGGCGCAGATTTGTTTTCCCCCGCTACCACTTGCCACGTCGGTCGCGTCGACGCGTTTAGGCAGGTGCCGAGTTATACCTACTTACCTTAGGTAGGTACCAGGTATATACCAAGGGCTCCGACCTTTTCATTCTAATTTGTAGCACGTTTATACAAGCATATCAACACATCTCTCGACACATTTCCAACGTCTCTAGCTCTTCAGTCTGTCTCTTTAGGGTTCATTGTCCACTAGTTGTCAGACCATTAGACCATTGGGTACGTATCGTCCACAATGGCGGAAGAATATGAGGAAGAAATGAATGGTGAGGAGGATACCGGCAAGACCGGCCCTGGTGCCCCAACACCAGTCATGGCATTGGAGGTGAGCACTCTTACCATTCACTACTAGACTTTAGGCATACCCGTCCTTACCGAACGTTGTGCACGTAGGGACTTGCTGGCCTCACAAAGCGCGACTGTCAACTCCTGATGGATGGTGGTTACCAAACCGTCGAATCGGTTGCCTACGCACCCAAGCGGATGCTGGAACAGGTCAAGGGAATATCCGAGCAGAAAGCCATCAAGATACTTGCTGAAGGTAACTGTCTCTGATTGTCGCACGATCTTGATCTCTAACGTGTTTTAGCTTCTAAAATCGTCCCTTTGGGCTTTACCACGGCAACCGAGATGCACCAACGGAGAAGTGAGCTCATCTCAATCACGACAGGCTCGAAAAATCTGGACACACTGCTAGCTGGTGGTATCGAGACCGGCTCAGTAACAGAACTCTTTGGCGAGTTTCGGACAGGAAAGAGTCAGATCTGCCACACCCTTGCCGTGACTTGCCAGTTGCCCTTCGACATGGGAGGTGGAGAAGGCAAGTGTCTCTACATTGACACTGAAGGCACTTTCCGTCCAGTACGTTTACTAGCGGTCGCCAACCGTTACGGCTTGAATGGTGAAGAGGTGCTTGACAACGTCGCTTATGCGCGCGCATACAATTCCGACCATCAGTTACAGCTTCTCACTCAAGCAGCATCTATGATGTGCGAGACCAGGTTCTCCCTCCTGATTGTTGACAGCGCCACATCTCTCTACCGAACCGACTTTCTGGGCCGAGGCGAGCTATCTTCCAGACAGACCCATCTAGCCAAATTCTTGCGCAGTCTACAGAGGCTCGCTGATGAGTTCGGAATCGCCGTGGTCATTACCAATCAGGTTGTGGCCCAAGTAGACGGTGGTCCCAGCGCCATGTTCAACCCGGACCCCAAAAAGCCTATCGGTGGCAACATCATCGCCCACGCTAGCACAACAAGAATAAGTTTGAAGAAGGGTCGTGCCGAAACACGTATAGCAAAAATCTACGACAGTCCATGCCTTCCCGAGAGTGACTGTCTATTCGCCATCAAAGAGGATGGTATTGGTGACCCTGCTCCGAAGGATATGGAGAAAGAATAAAGCCAGCATCGTTTAGGCTTTACACCACCTTTCTTCGTTGTTGGCAGCTTCCAATGAGCTACTATTAATCGGGTATGGGGTGTTAGTAACGAAAGAGACGAACATTGTTGCATGACCGGGTTTGCATGGGAGGCGTTACAAAGGGCTTTGATTGACAGTATAGGTATATCGCTTTCTTATACGAGATGTGAACCATGTGGCATACGCATACCGATTCAAAGCTTTTCAATTTAGAGTCAATATCATGAACGAGACGAATATGATTCTTCCTGCTATCAAACTGTGCTAGGTAAAATAAATTAGTAAAATCAGTAGGAAACAGCTTTCCTCGCAAAATATTAGTAACTATTTTCTAAGTCACCATTGATATAGATCAGCAAACTAACTTTTGTGTATAATAAAGCCAACACGTGCCAACGTAGCATGTTATCAGGAACTTCCTCACTTCTTTTCTCTCCTATGGACATGTAAATAGGTGACGGGAACCTCCCACCTTCATCGTTGATTTGTTTATCCCGCATAGGCGGCGTTTACCTAGGTACCTAGGTAAGACAGCCTCCAGCGTTCGATGCAATTACCAGATTTTTGGTATTTATGCGATATAATAGAGATTGGGAATTGTGCCCTACTTGTAAGCGTCGTAGAATACCTGAGAAATCCCGTGCTACCTACTGGTATAAGCAGGTTTCACGGGTGACATTAGGCACCATCGTGGAGTGTCTCAAGCTAACAAAGCTGGCAAGCTGAACCAGGGGGCTGAAGCTGACTTACAATCTATCCCTTTCACTCACTTACTTACTGTCCCTACTCTCGACATCAGTTCAAATTAAGTAATAATTGCCAGAATACTCATCGCATATAACTTCTCGTCACAAAAAAAACCGTTTATCCCGCTGTCTATTTGCCTACCCACAGTGAGGTCGTAGTATCCCTGGCAATACTGAACCTATCATGGCACAAGTTGGGCAAATGCGCTCTGTCTTTCTCCCCCTCTCTGTCTTTCGTATTCCCAGTCTTCATCGTTCGACAACTCTGAAAGGTAGCACCGTAACAAAGTCATCGGTCCCATTCTACTTCGCCCTTTTTAATGCAAGAAAACGCAGTTTTCCAAGTATTTACGCCAGCGTCAGATTCGCTATGTACATTTATGTCTTTTTCGTCAGTCCCTTAAACCACGAAAGGTCGGCCATAAGGGCCGCACAGCCGTGGTCTATCATTAATCGAAGAGCGCGCCTAATGTCAACCTCGGGAGCAAGCCCGGTATCGCTACGGTGAGCACCTCCCGCAGCCACACTTCCTAAATCAAACTTCGGATCACTTCGCCAGTCCCGGAAAATTATCGTCAGCGTTTAAGCGGCCAAAGGTCCCCGCCGGCAGTACTTCGAACCCCACGTTCACAACTCTTGATGATGTATTCTCACGTTGGTCTGTGTACATACGAACAGGAGTCGGCCGTGTGGACGCCAAAGATGGCCGAGAAACCGCCTGAGGACCAGGGCTAGACGTCCTTTGAGTCTCTGGGGTTTCGAACGGGTTCCCTCTCGTCTCCGCGCGCACCCTTGAGCAGTACTTTCCCTGGGCCCTTGACGGCCCAACCGAAGACTGAGACTCGGTATCATCAAAGGGACTCCGATAGCGAGCTGAGAGCCCGGAAGGCTTTCCTCGGACGTCTAGCGGATAGCGCGGGCTAGGAAAGCTGAGCCCCTCCTCGGATGAGATTGACATACGATCCACCGCCGGTCCAGCGCGCGGTGATGGGAAAGAGTTCATAGTGGAGGATGAAGACGTAGGTATATAGGTTTCGATGTGGTGTCGAACCGCTATGCCTTCTGGTGGCGTCGGCGTATGAGAGTATCGGATGACATGTTCGGTATCATTCGCCGAACGCTGTGACGTGTACGGCTGTGAGTATGTCGTTTCCGGTCCTAGCGGTGGCGTACCGCCGATATCTTGCCGACTGCTTTGACGAAAGTAACTACCTGTTGGGCTAAGGCTTGGGCTAAGGCGCGGGCTTGGTTTCGGGGTGGGTTCGACTTCGGTGACGGTCGCAGTTGGCCTTATGACGCGGCCTAGCACGGCCTTCCCCTTATCTTCAGACTTCAACTCATTGTCGATGTCGAGCGTCGTGGAGGAAGCCTTGCTGGAACTGCGTGGCTCCATTGGCGTCACAGGTCGAGAAATCCAGATGCCTTCAATTTCCACACCGCTCTGGATGGCGCGCACGCCGAAGGGGATGTCCACTCGCCTTCCGGCGGGGAGGCCACTCTTGCGCAGTTCCATTTGCCGGACTCTTTTTTCTTCGTCGAGCAAGGCATGTTTCTTAAGAAGCCTCTGCATCCACCACAACTTGATCCACCCTATAAAAAACACGGCGACGATGCCTGCGGCCAACACCTTGTTCCCGTTAGCAGGAGCTTGCGCGGGTTAGAGAGATGGACGGAAAGACTCACAAAAGTCAGCTGCTCCCATAATTCCCAGTTGCTGAAGAACTGGACCATCTTGAGATGTTTGGGCTATTTGATGCCGAAATTGGTATCCAAAGCGAAGAACGAATGTCGTATTTTGGTGGAGTAGACTCGAGGCCAGCCTAAGGACCGAAATAGGAGCGATATCCTTATCCAAAGAAACTGTAGTGAGGGAATGTACTAGATCAGGAGTAGGAGTAAGAGTGAGAGTAGGAGATGCTATGTGCTATGTGCTGTGAAGTGCTCAAGGATATGAGGTAGTCACAGTCGCCACTGCCGACGTTTTACGTCTTCGTCAAGCAAGCACGCTCCGTCCCGGTGGCCAGGCAGGTACGGATTCTTGTGCTACTAGGCTAGGTGCCCAGTCTTGCGGCCCGAATACTGGACTAAATCGTGCTTTATTACGAATCTCGAGGTCGGACAGGTTCGTAGACCATGTAGAATGTAGAGATCATGCAGTCCTATTGCGGTACGTGTGCGATGCCATCGACGCCTTTCGGACACGGGAAGAACTATTCTAGCCACAATAGATGCCCAGCTGCTGGTTGGAATAAGGCTGGAAGCCGAAAATGAACGGCGATCGCCTGGCGTCGATCAGGTCGTGGGGGATTACCCGAGAGGAAAGAATCCGAGTTAACAATTGTAACAATATTAACAACGCTCGTCCAAACACTCGTAGGGTGGACTGTGCAGCAGCAGTCATACATATCCTGCCGGCCAAGCCATGGTTCTCTTTGTCCTGGGGGTCGGGAGCCTCCAACACACGGGTCTGCCGGGTTATACTGTGTGCCTGAGCTGCGAGGATGCGAATATATTAATTGCCAAGACGCACCATCGTCAGGATCTAGAATGGGAATTGGTACAGTGAATGGTGGAAATAGCCGGGAATGCACGTCACGTTCCTGAGCTGGGCACACCCTCTCCAACGGGCGAGCTGAGAAGGCAAGCAAACACCAGTCATGCGATGAAAAACGGATTAAGAATAACGGTTATGCTCAGAGGCGCCCCTCTGCCCTATTGAGCGGCCAAGCAAAAACATCAACCTTACTGGTGACGACAAAACAAAACAAAACAAAACAAAACAAAACATGGGCGACGGATAATAGCAGCCCATATGAGATCTCGCCGAATAATTCCCCCCGCCTACCGCATAATCTGGTAAAATTTATATCGAACCTAATGCAGCTAAGAAGAACCTAAGCTATTTCTAGCCATATTATAGGGAGCTAAGCCATTAGCAAATATTATATAATTTATATACAAACTAAAAAATCTATAGCTTATTATACTATAAAGTAAAAGTATTAGCTTTTAATAGCGCTTTTAGTTGTTTTAGGTTTTAAACTTGTTTAAACGTTTTATTTTTGTTTAAATTGTTTAAATTTATAATAAAAATTAATCGAGTGCTTTTTAATCAGCTTTTTAAATAAGAAATAAACCTTTTTATATAACTATACTTTATAAAAATAATAGCAGTATTTATACTAGTTTATAAAGCTGTATAGTTTAGCTTTAAAATAAAAGGTTTAATAAACTATAAATATAAGCTTATAAAGCTAATTCGAAAAGTAAAAAAAACATATTTAAAAAAAAAAAAAGTTAAAGTATTATTATTTATAAAAAACTATTATATTTTAGTTTAAAAAATTATTTATTTTAATAAGCTAATACTGTTTAACTTAAGCTGGATTTTTATTAATATTTTTATTATTAAAAAAAGCTATTATTAATTTTATTTTTATAAAGTAGCTAAATATTTTAAAATTAATAATAAATTTATAATATTATATTAATAAATATATCGCGAGAAAATTTTAAATAATAAACGTTTAAAATATATGTTAAAATAATTAATAATTAAAACAGTGCTATAAAAGGATTTTTATAATCGAAAGAAATAAAGTAGATTAGTTTTATAAAAATGGTTTTAAAAAATATCTATAGTAATATTTAAAGCTTTTTATTTAAGCTATAATAGTTTGTTTGTTTTTTTAAACGGGTAGTTTTATAGCTTTTTAAAAAAATATTAAATTAATTATTGTTAAGTTATATACGCAGCTATAAAAATATTAAAAAAAATAGTTTATTATATTAACTTGTTTTTATAATTTATTTAAAAAAACTTGTAAAATAATTACTGCTTTTTAAATATTATATTAATAAATAATTTTATTAAAAACGTTAGTTTTAAAAAGTTTTTGTTTTATTTAATTATAAATTTTAATAAAACGTTATTATTTTTTAAGTTTTTAAATAAGTATATATATAATTATAAAAATATAAAAATAATAAACGGAAAATTTAATAAAAATAAATAAAGTAAACAGTAAGTAACGTTAATATTAGTTATTATAATAAATAAATTATATATAAAAAAGTTAAAACTATTAATAATATTTTATAGTAAAAGTATTGTTTTTAATAAAAAATTATTTGTTTATTATTTAAATATTAATATAAAGTTTAATAAAATAATATATAATAATAAAAAATTATTTAAAAAATAAATAACTATAAATTTATTTATATATATTAATAAAAAGAATAGTTTATTAATAATAAATTCGGCTGTTTTTTATTTAATAAAGCGGATTTAAAAAGTATTAAAAAAAAAAAATAATATTAACAATTATTCCCGCGGGTTTAACTGGATATTTTTAACTGTTAAACGTTAGCTTTAACGGCCCGTTTAAAAACTAGCTACGCGAAAAAACAAACTTTTATTTCGAAAATTTTAATAATTTTAATAAGTTGTTAAAATTATAGATGATAGGTTAGCAAAAAGTAATAGTAACTTATATAGTTAATAACGCGTAAAAATAAACTTTTATATTAAAAAATCAAAACTTAATAATTAAAAGCTTTATAAAAACTAGTATTTTTATTTATTTAAATAGTTACGATAATTATTTAATTAGTATTAAAAGCGTTAAATTTAGTAATTTATAGCTAAAAAACTAGTATATAATATTTAAATTCCGCGAAAAAATAGCTATTATTATATTATTTACGGTTATTTTAAATAAATTCTAGTTATATAAAGTTATTAAAAAAAGCTTTAAGATGTTTTAAAATAACTATAAAAGCTTCGTAAATAATTTTTTATAAAAGTTTTTAAAATAAAAAAAGCTAATAAAGTCGGGAAATAAAATAAATTTAATAAAGCGGTTAAAAATATATAATAAACAGGTTAAAGCAACTATTATTTTAATTGTTATTTAAAATATACTAAAAAATAAATAATTACTACTATAGTTTATTTCGCGCGGTTTTTTTGCTGCTAATTAAAGCTTTATTTAATAATTTAAAAAAAAGTTATATATAAATGTTTTAAATATTATTTAATTTATATAAAAATCCGAGCAGTTATTTATTAAACATGTTTATTAATATTTAACGCGATTTTTATTATTTATTATATATAAATTAAAAAAAAACATATTTTAAAAAATTAATAAATAGTTTTATTTTATAACCTTAGCTTATAATTTTATTATTTATATATATTTTTTTACTATTTACGTATTATATATAATAATATTAAGTTATTAAAAACTATATTTATTGTTTAAAAAAAAACCTTTATTAAATATTATGTTTTATTAACTATTTTTAAAAATAACAAGCTTAATTGTTTTTATTAAATAAATAGCTGCGGTAGTAATTTTTATTATTAATAGTAATAAATTGCTACTTGTTTTTTTTACGGAGTAATTAAAGCGTATACGCGTAGTAAAAGTTAAAAAATAAAACCTTACGGTTTTTTAAAAGTTATTTTATATTATTTTTAAATATTTAATTAATAGTAAAAATTAAATAAAATTTTATATACTTATAAATAAAAAAAAGCTAATTTAATTAAATAAAAAGGAACGCGAAGGCTATATTTAACAGGTAGTTTAAATAATTTTAAGTAGTTTTAAGTAGTAGCTATATAAGCTAGATATAGGTAGGTGGGTAGTAGTTAAGTTATAAGTTAAAAGGTGTTAGCTGGTACGCAATATAAAGAGCATGGTAATCCTATATAAATTAGGTAGCTATGCTATATCGGTGTAGTTGTAGCCAAGCTTTTTATACGGGCCACATAACTGGCCACTACCAGGTCAGTTGCTCGAACATCAGCTTCTACTATCTAAACATTAAACTAGCCTTATTTGGCAAAGTCCCCACCACGCATCTTGGCCGCAACAATCTTCACTTAATTTATAAAATCAACAGTTTACCTAGCGAGGTTATAGTTAAGCGGTTGCATAAGCAGTAGCTGCTATTAAAATAAAGTTGGACTTAGTACAGCTGTAGATTAATGCTCTACCTCCCTCTTTTACCTACAAAAATATAGGTGAAGTTCGGAGCAGCCAAGAGCTTAAGTGGGGAAGTTGCTAAATAAGGCTAGTTTAATGTTTAGATAGTAGAATCTGATGTTCAAGCAACTGACCTGGGCCACTACTGGCTTGGCTGCATTAAGTTCGATACGAATTTTACCAGATTATGCGGTACTTCATTCCTTAGTATTCAAAGCGACCGACAAGAACGCCCCGCCCCCCGCCCCCCGAGCCCCGTGCATGGGTTTTGAAAGTGCTTAAGGAGATCCGGATCGCGCAAATTAATGGTGCGATGAGTTGATCCTCCAACGTGGCTGACACCTTTCGCGATGGCGACGGGACCAAATGAGGATCCGATTACGACGCTGCGCTCTGTTCTAGACACTTGGCTACATACAGCTAACCGGGTCGAATAACTGATTTCGCTGGTCGCAGCCAGCGGTCAACCAACCGACCGTAAAAAAACAGCTGCATCCCTGCGCGGGTTGTTGCAACCCTTCACAGTGTTACACCAGTTAGCTGCATCGCTGTGAACACGGGCGCCGCAAGGTCGCCGGGTGGATGGCAAAGCTGGCGCTCTCCCCTAGAAATAGGTTATTCGCCTCTTGAGTGCTCCTAAGTCAGTAGAAATTGCGAAGGCCGTGAAACACCGCTTTTCACTCTCGGTTTCCCAACACTGCGGTCATACCCCATGCAAGCCACGCCGATCGATCGTCTTTACTTCTCGCTCGCTTCCGAGACAGGATCCGAGATACGAAGGTGTGTCCTGTTGTTCATGACTAAGAAAGGCCCTAGTACGTGTATTGCTGATAGGCCAATAAACAAGAAACAATGAGCGAGGGGTACCGATGATCATCTACGTGGGCATGGCGTGAACTCGCCGCCGAATGGAGTTTCTTCTATAATTGGATTGCTGCGTAGTCAAAAGTCGACATCTGGACGTATGGATTTGCAGTGGTGGTACGTAAGGCACTTTGGGAGAAAGCGAAAAGTGATAGTGATAGCGAACCAACGCATACGGCTCCTCTGTGAATCGGTAATGTTGCCGGCTGAATACAGTAGGTATCCTGCCAAAGCTAGGTACAGAGTAAGGCGGGTAAGGGCAGGTAAAGCTTTTCTTCTCCAATCAACGCTGTCCGAACTGGCATCACCTCCTGTCCATTCGCTTCCTCCCCACATTCTCTTCAGCAGCGTTGGTACTCTAAGTGCCGCCCCAGCTGGCTATATTGCAGAAAATCGAAAAACAATAACTGCTCCGGATGTCCGTTCCATTAGATGTACCATGTTCGTAATGTCTCGAGTCTTATTGCACCATGTTGCGTGGCAAGCATTCGTCAGCGCTGCGGTAACACGGCACAGTTTCGTCACGAAGTAATAATGTGCGAATATCCAAATTGTTATTTCGGGGACAGTTGCCCAGACGATCCCAGACTTATTTAGAGCTTGGACATAGAACACTTCGTCCAGGTTATGGCTTTCTACAACCTATCTTGGAGAGAGGCGACGGTTTTCTCCATCTCCCTAGAATACCTACATATGAGTAATAGACATTGATTCGTCTAGACGACCTAGTAGCGCCGATCGAGTTCAGACGGACACTTACATAGGTAGTCTATCTAAACAGGTCAAGGTTCAACGTTGCGGCACTACCTACCTACCTACATAGGTAGATGGCCCCGGGGATCCGACCTTAAGGTTCTGCCGCACAATTCGATAATGACATAAAGACCTATTGGACATATGCACTAATCCAGAAGCCGAACGACGTCCGATGGATGTAAGGTGAAAACCTCTATAGACATCCCACCCATGTTGAGTCCAGTTAGTCACATCAGTAATCCCCAAGAAAACCTCATATTGGCTTACCCCCAAGCCAATTGACAAAATGACTGCCAATGATGATCATATTCTTACACTGTCATGTCCAGATAAGCCTGGCATCGTTCACGCTGTTACCGGGCTGCTCGCCGGTCATGGATTAAATATTCTGGACCTCCAGCAGTTCTCGGATAGAACATCTCAAAAGTTCTTTATGAGGGTGCATTTTGGACATGCTGAGTCTACGGACAGTCTTATCGAACCTATTGGAAAGCTGTCTGCGGAATTGCAGTGGGACAACTATGACTTGCGACCAGCCAGTCAAAAACCTAGGGTCTTGATCATGGTCTCTAAGATCGGACATTGTCTGAACGATCTTCTATTCAGGACCAAGACCAATCAGCTAGGGATCGAAATCCCTCTGATTGTGTCTAACCATCCTGAGTACCGCGCCCTCGCTGAGAGCTATGGTATCGAGTTTCATCATGTACCCGTCACCAAAGACACGAAGCTGGAGCAGGAGAAGCAGATTCTGGATCTTATTAGGAAGAACAACATCGAGCTCGTGGTCCTGGCACGGTACATGCAGGTGCTGAGCCCCGGACTGTGCGAAGCCATGAGCGGGAAGATTATCAATATCCATCACAGCTTCTTGCCGTCCTTCAAAGGGGCCAAGCCATACCACCAGGCCTTCGAAAGAGGTGTAAAGATCATTGGTGCGACGGCCCACTTCGTGACGGCCGACTTGGATGAGGGTCCCATCATCGAGCAGAGAGTTGCACGGGTAGACCATGCGATGAGCCCGAAAGAGCTGGTGGAAGAAGGCAGCAACGTCGAGAGTCAGGTGCTAGCGGCGGCCGTTAAGTGGTGGAGCGAGAAAAGAGTCTTTCTCAACGGCCACAAGACAGTTGTGTTCAATTGAAACTAATGATCACGGAACCGCTCGGTATCGACTGGTTTCATTCTCGCGTCATTGAAGTTGGGCCATCTCTTCGAATTTGAGTAGGAGACCCTAGAGTCGAATATTAACCCTGGAAGAATGACAGAAAACAATAGTGATTGTATCGGCAGCTCAACAGCTTTGGTCATCCATAGCACAGACGGCAGAACTGTATTAATCAGTTACCGCAATTTCAGACGGCAAAATTCGGAGAAAAGGAATAAAGAGAACAACAACTCTGTCTTATGGCTCGTGCGCATGCATCATCTCCCAAGTTTATTGGTAGACCAAGTTTCCAAGTGTGCCCAATGTGACAATTGAATGAAGTGCAATCAGACGTTTGCTTAGACGAAGGAGAGAACTACTGTAACGCGTTTAAAAGGCAAACTTGTTATTGCGTGATGAACAGGACAGCGCAGCGGACCAATCATGATCGCTCTCAGAGCCCTTTCGGGTTATAGAAGATGTTTCCCATTAAGTACCTACCTATATTAGGATAATTGGAATTACCAGCCAGTACCTACTGTAGGTAAGCACACCTGCAGCCACTGTGATCTACCTAGTAGTTACATAGACTTGCTGGTTGGACAGTTGTTGCTGGTTCCCAATCGGTAAAAAGATGATATCTACTCAGGTATACAAGCTCTTTACAGGGTCCGCTTTGACGTGCTATCTGTGGGATGGGAGCAGTGCTCTTTGACATGGGACGCAAGATTGAATCCACCTTAGATCTACTTAGCAGATACTTAGTACGTACGCGGCGCTACCTAGGTAGAGCTTGTACTGGCCGGGGTTTTTAGTACTAGTAAAGAAAATCTCTACATCTACTTACTGAACAGGGGACTAGTTGGTAGCAAAAATATATCGAGACTAATTAACAGCTAAGTTTTTACCTGAATTATATGTCAGCCTTGTTGATTAATAGTACTCTTTCGTTCTCAGTTTCTAGCACGGCGCTACACGATTATTATCCTCGAGGCCTGTAGATAGCAGCATATCAAACTACCTACATACCAGTAGGTAGCGAAGAAACAGGTACAGCCGTACTAGGATCTGACATGTGACGACATTGCTACATTTAGTATAGTACACTACAATGGGTACGGCAGATACTATCTAAAAAGCGTCATAGTGGGGTGACCACGGTTTAGTAGATCGGCAGATCTCTGGTGATTGATTCCATGACAGGAAAGACTTCCAAATCAGGCTGGGGTCGCGATTACTATTCCCGATTCTGTCCACGACGTTGGCCGCAGCTGAAGGTTACCAGTTGAATCATGGAGGGTCAATGTAGGTAGCCAATCACGCATCGAGGATTTTAGTTGGCGCAGCACACTACAGGAGATGCAGGGTCTTGCAACCTCTGCAACACCTGACCGAGCAAAGTTCTATGGGTGGGCTAGATTCTTGGTCCTTGCAGATACACTTGATTCAGGAATAAGGAGAGTATGAAGGTATCTGCATAGTACTAGCAGGACTGGAGATAGGCGGGTTACCTTGGCAGGGGGAACAAATTCACTCCCACCAGAGAGTCCGACTCAATCCGAGGTCCCGTTGGTCATTCACCCGGCCGTCGGCCCAGAATGGTCTGCGCGCAATGCAGCGATTACTCTCGGGCAGGAATTGACGAGTCAAGAGACCTAGGCGCCAACCCCACAATCCATTCCACTGGTACCACCTACCTAGGTACTCTGTGGTGTTTGCTGCGGTACTTGCTGTGTACTGTAGCGTACTCCCAGTAGGTATCGGTACTGGGCATACCTACCTAGGTACCTAACCGTAGCGCCCCGACCAGTGGGCTTACCGCAGCATACCTTAGTCTACCTAGTGCAAAGCAGGGAGCGCCTGTACCTATTTCAATTGTCCACTGTCACAGTTCCCGCCGTTCCGGGCTGCACCGACACTCTCAATGTCCATCGACTGTTTCTTCATTATTGTCTCTACCAAGCACATACCAACATTGTCCAAAGAATCGATACTGCTTCAAGACATAGAGACATAGATCAATTGGAAATCCGGCTGGTATTAGACTGGGTAGAGTCGCATCGCTACAACAGTCTTTTACGCCCGTCCCTTGAATACTTGAATACTCTTCGACTCCCCCACCTCTCATCCCACTATCCGACCATGCCGATTCGCAACCCCTTCGCTAAGCGACCTCTCTTAACCACTGGCGCCGAAGTCGCCAACGACGAGAATGTGCCCCCTTCCACTCGTCTCCCGAAAGACTCCTACAGCGGCTTTGAGCGGGTAGATACCGTTGGGTCGAGAACCTCGTCCGCATGGAGCATCCACTCTTCAAAGAGCCGCGATAACGGCGACTACAAGATGAGTGGTAAGTCTACTGGCGCAACATGCCCTTATGTCGGGGCATGCGGCACGCATGGCTAACTAGTGTCGTCGCCAGTCGTCAATGACAGTGGTGTCTATCTCCCCGTGAGCAGGACTCTATAGTCCCCTAAACATCGAAACGACGTTTTTGCTTACTAGTCACTATCTAGCCTTCACCCACAGATGAGAAGGGCCTCTGGCCAAGGCGGCTTGCAAACTCCCGCACTTCTATGGACACACGTAGCAGCATCGGCGACATCGAGCATTTTTCTATTTCTCGCGAGTCCTTCGATTCCTACCGCCGATCATTCGTAAGCAGCACTTCTGTCCACTGGCGCCTGTTCCCGAGGAATGCTAATTATATCCCATGTGAAGGACATTTGCGCGAAGTCCCCTGTCCTTGTTCATGATGTGCCTCGCCAGAGCCTCGACTCTGCTAGCATGCGATACCCAAGATCTTCAGTGAGGCATCGCTCCTTTGAGAGAGAGCTGCCTACTGCGGAGGAAGGCTTCGAAGATGTCGGTTTGAACGACGATCAGAAGCAGACCCAGCAACAGCACCCGAAAAAGAAGGGCTTTTTCGCCAAGTTCTCTGAGCCTCAGGAGTCCAATACGCACGGGGAGGGATTGGCGCGGTTTATTCCCGGCCGGAAGCGAGCACAGAGCGGCCAAGGGGCTGAACTGGGACCCGTGGAACGGCCAAAGTCGTCACAATCGGTTCAACCCCAGGAAGTGCAATAAAGTTTAATCGTTTTTATTTTGTTATTTTTCCAATGCATCGTTTCGCGGCGGATGGCTCCGCATAGGTTGGGGCATTCATGATATAGAGCGATCGTTTGCCCCCTTCGGGAGACTAAATTGTCTTTATTGGCGCTCGTTACCCTATTTGATGGTCTCTTAGGTCTTACAGGAGACAAAAGAATTCTGCGCGGAAGGGTTGGTCGTGGACGTAATGATAATGCATAGATGAGAACGGGCCTCGATATTACTACAATAGTAGGGCTGATAGATACAAATGGAATCGGACGTTCTATCGTTAGTGTTACTGTTTAGTACGTTTCAGCCTTTCATACCTGCCATGTTGCGTAGATACATTGCTCTACTCTTGCACGACCCTACTCTATGGTGGCTCGGTGTGATGTTAAACTGTCTAGGTACTCCTATATCGCTTTATATTCTCTAGAACTGTTTGTGTAACTATGCCTGGGTGTAGTTGCTACGAGGTAGCCCGATAATACCGTTTTCGAAATCACAATGGCATTGAGCCTCAAGTTTTGTCACCCCTTCCTGAAAATTAAAAATTAAATTATGATAATTATAATAAAGACTTAAGAGTTTTCTATGTAAGCTGTAGGGTTCCTAGATTGTTACCTCGGTAGGTTTGTAGGCAACTGTTTTATGGTAACATTGTGGCTTGTTCGTTGCTAGCATGACAAAATGATGGCTACATAAATCTAGTTAATTGAAACAATTATGGAAGTGTAAAACATTAAAGACATATACATACTAAACTTTAACGTGTCGGCTATACACCTAAACGATAGGCCAATTATCACGTTTTCTTGTGAAAAGCTAAGTTAAGGTACGTTTTTATAAATATTCCTTTATTACTTGAATTTGTAATACGTGTGTATGTGTACCCTAGGAGGAGTAGTTTGTTTGAAGTCATGATTATGTTTTTTTTAAAGGACTTTCAAGTTCAGTCCAATTTTATTTCTTTATGTCTTATTTAAGCAGTTGCAATGTGTATCCTCGGACCATAGAAAGTTGTCCCAGAACTTATTCGATCTTGTGAACATGAAAATGTTGCTGATGAGGAACTTTAACAATATCCAAAACATATTCCCGTGGTAGGCATGGTTGGAGACCCATTCGGCATGGCGTTTGTCGCGTATATCCGAAAATATGTTGAGATAGGCGTGTGTCATTTCGTGAGCGACGGTGAGAATGAGAAATGAGAACGGGTAGTGTCTTCCATTTGGACTGGTTCGATATTTCTATATTATCATTGGTAGAGTGATATAAGCCCGAGGCATTTAGCAAGTTATGTAACGTTAACGATAACAAGCTCCCTTTCTCCATCCATCCCCCCCCCCCCAGGTTTTCGAACTTAAGAGATTAAAGAAGAATAACTCGTCGATCCGCTTGAAGTATTCATGGATTATGCCCTGGACTTTACTTATAGGAAAGGTCGAGGACCAGGTTTTAAAAGGCCTAGATGCGTCACTTTTCTTAAAAGAAAAAGAAAAGAAAAAGAAAAAAGGAATTATTATGTATA
Source organism: Xylaria longipes (assembly GCA_025201785.1). Taxonomy (NCBI): domain Eukaryota; kingdom Fungi; phylum Ascomycota; class Sordariomycetes; order Xylariales; family Xylariaceae; genus Xylaria; species Xylaria longipes. The sequence continues at coordinate 1,096,482 of MU619687.1, forward strand.
TCTATACACAAATATATTAAGAACAGCTCCATCGCAACCTGGTACGCTACCTTTCATGTCGTCACTCTGTGTCCCCGCTTACCCCACGATCCTGCGAAGCCAACGCCTTATCGATAATAATTTTCTGCATGTGTTCTGTTAGCAAAGCCCACCTTGACGAGCGTTGTTGCCCTGCTCGCTCCGACAGCACCGGTTAATTCCTGGCGTCTTTGTCTGCGACAAGTCTCTTTGCCATGGCACCGCGGCGCCCAGACAAGAAATCGAAGAAGTCGGGCAAAGGTGCAATTTCGCGTGTCGCTGCAGCCGCCGGGGGCAGCTCCAACAACAAGCCCGTGTCCCCGCAGGTCCTCGTTAAGGCCGCCGAGTTCCAGCTCCAAGAGGGCAATGTGCAGGACGCCGCCACCCTCGCTGAGAAGGCCCTCGAAGGGTCGTCTCCCGGCAGCGACGACGCCCTCAGCGCATTGAATTTCCTCGGGCAGATCAGTCTCGAGCTTGGCGATTTCGACACAGCGCGAGCCTACCTCCTACGTGCGGTCGCGATCGACGAAGATGGTGCCAAGGACGAGAGCGTGGGCGGCGGCCCTGAGAAATTCCTGTCTTTGGCGCAGCTGAGCGAGGAGGGCGGCCAGGATAGCGTGGGCTGGTTCGAGAAGGGTGCTGCGGCGCTGAAGATGCGGATCCAGGCTCTCGAGAGCGCAAAAGGGAAGGCCAAGCAGAGCGACGAACAAGCGATGTTATTAGAGGAGCTGCGGAAGAAACTGGCCATGACGCTGTGCTCAGTCGCCGAAGTTTACATGACCGACCTGTCGTGGGAAGAGGACGCCGAGCAGCGCTGCGAGTCCCTCACTACCGAAGCTACCATGGTCGCGCCCGACTTTGCCGAGACGTGGCAGACCTTGGCCAACGTCCGCATCTCGCAGTCTAGGCTCGACGACGCGAAAGCGGCATTAAACCGGAGTCTCGAGCTATGGAAAGATTTGCCACCAGAAGACCCATCTGTGCCCGACTTCCCCAGCCGAGTCGGTCTTTCTAGGTTGCTCATGGAGGTTGAAATGGAGCAAGAAGCAATCGAGGTACTCGAAAGACTCGTTGGCGAGGACGATCAGAGTGTGGAGGTGTGGTACTTGGGTGGTTGGAGCCTCTACGTCATGGGCGAGAAGCAGAAACACAACAAAGCCGAAGAAGACTGTAAGGCGTCGTGGATATCTAGCCGAGTATGGCTAAACCAGTGCCTTCACCTCTACAAATTACAAGATTACGAAGACGAGCGGTTAGGGGAGCACGCCAGAGAGCTCCTTGCTGCGATTGCAAAGGAACTCGGGGAGGCGCCAGCTGGGAAAGAGGAGGAGGATGACAATGACGATGACGAATCTGGGTGGGAGGATGAAGAAAATGACGAGATGCAGGAATAGAGAGCATCCCGGTCGATAGCAGTACGATGAAGAATACGATAAAGAGATACCACAAACAGCTGGGGCTTTGATCATTCTGGCAGAACACCGGAGTCTGGAGTCTAAAATCGGCAGTTCTTTCGATCGTGGGGACAGGTAGATATAGACGTCTTAAAAAAGCTCTCTTACGATATGATAGTCCTTTTGGTGTCTGTAATGCGCCACAACTCCGTGCCAATGCCAATAAATCGCAAAGGGTCTGTTATAACAGGTTTGTTAACAGAGAAGCAGCCTCTGCTCCAGCGTGTTTTGTCCCTATGCCGCGACCTTGAGCCTCTCAACTTGCTCCGTGGGCGGCTCCTCTTCGTCGTCGTCGGCCTTTCCGACGAGACCGCGCTCCCAGAGTTGCTTGCCCGTGAGCCTGGGGGCCTCCTTGATCTTGGCCTTTTTGAGCTCGGCGAGCCGCTCTTCCTCCTCCCGTTGCCGCTGCTCCTCCATCTCGCGCATGAAGCCATCACGCCACTTGAGAAACGTCTCAGGCGTGACGGGCGTGCCGTGGAACTTCTTGTTCTCCTCGCGCTCGGCGGCTAGTAGGACCTCTTCTCTCTCGCGCTCGGCGGCCTCCTTGCGGTCGGTCATCAGCTGCTCGGCAAGCTCTGTCAGCGTCGTCACGAGCGTAAAGACCATGGCCATGCCGAGATTCTCCTGGATGGTGTCTTCTAGGCCCTTGAGAAGCTGCTCCTTGTCGGCGGACAGCGAGAACCGGGGATGTAGCGGCGCATTCGCGGGAGGTGAAAGGTCTAATATAGGCGCCTCATCGGGATAGGCGTCGGGATACCGCACGTGTAGGATCAGCGTGGGCGGCTCAGCCTCCTCGTCTCCATTGTCGTCGTCTGGCGGGTTGAGCTTCACAGCGATGCGGTATTCCGTATCTGAGATGTCTGTTTCGCAGCGAGCGAGGGCCTGTCAATACAGCGCGCACATGGCGGGGCATTTCTTCGTGCTACGACGGACGGACGGACGAACCTGTTATCTCGTCGGGAAATATAGAATCAAGAACTTCGCGTTCCTCTACCTGCTCTTCTTTGCCCATCTTGGCGAAATTGCGAGGCGTCGGATATCTGATCTAAGGTTAAAGCTTTCATACCTACAGTAGGTAGGTACGAAGTACTGTACTTAGTGAGGGCCTCGCTTCTTATTGGGGGGTGACGCGGGGGTCCTGATGCCCTGTAGCGCCTATCAGCGTTATCGATAGTGGGGTAACAGCCTGTAGCGCCTGACAAGGGATCTCACCGCCTATAATCCAAGCCCATTATTTTTTATTCTGCCGGTCTGCATGGGAAATTTCCAGCTCTAGTGCTCTAGTCTATGCCCGTTGATTCTCAGCGCAAAAGTCTTGGTATCATTCGAGCTTTCGCAATCCTGTCAATTCGGAAAATCTAGCAAATATGGCGCCGAAAAGCGATGCGGGAACAAAAAGGAAGCTCCCCAGTCGCAGCAAAGACTCGAATATCAAGAAGCCAAAATACGAGAAGCGCCCTCCGCCGCCGCCCGCAGACGAAGCGGACAGCATAAGCGACGACGACGAATCCGGCGATCTCTCCGACCATGATGAGGGGGGTGGTGCCCCGTTAAGCGGGAAAAAGACGCAAAAGGACGGTGATGGGCCAATCCAATCCGAAGATAAAGACGAAAATACCTTCGAAAGAGGTGCGTTCACTGTATTTGGGGGCTTACTGTTGACCTTCACTAACCCTGCCTAGGCCAAACCTCGAGGGAATCCCACCAGAAGCAGAAACAGCTTGCCCAAGACCGCAAGGCCAACAAGCCTTTAGCCGACGAACTAACCCGAGCCAAGAAGCTATGGGAGAGGTTGCGCCGGAAGTCCCATGTTCCCAAGGAGGAGAGAGACAAGCTCGTGGAAGAACTCTTTGCCATCACCACTGGGCGCATGAAGGATTTCGTGCTTAAGCACGACGCCGTCCGCGTTGTTCAGACAGCCATCAAGTACTCCACACCGGAGAGGCGGAAGATGATCGCAAAGGAACTTCAGGGGACCTACGCCCTGCTAGCGGAAAGCAGATATGCCAAGTTTTTGATAGGCAAGCTAATTGTCGAGGGCGACAAGGAGGTCCGAGATCTGATCGTTCCCGAGTTCTATGGCCGGGTGCGGAAAATGATCAATCACCCTGAGGCCTCGTGGATTCTCGACGATATCTACCGAGGGGTCGCTTCCAAAGAACAAAAGGCCATCTTGCTTCGTGAATGGTATGGGCCGGATACCTTCCTCTTCCGTGGGACCGGCGGAGAAGGAGAGGATGCACCGACAGCCGAACTCTCAGTCATTCTGGAGAAAGAACCAGGAAAACGAGCTTCAATCATGAAATACCTACTGGATTTGACCAACCAGCTGATACAGAAAAAGATGACCGGTTTCACCATGCTCCACGACGCCATGTACCAATATTACACCAATGTGAAGGTGGGCTCCGAGGAAGCTAAGGAATACATGGAAATGATCAAGGAGGATGAGAACGGTGATTTGCTCAAAAACATGGGCTTCACCAAATACGGGGCTCGTCTCGTATGCTTGCTTCTAGCCCACGGTACGGCTAAGGATCGAAAACAGATCTTGAAAACGTACAAGGACACATTTCAACTCATGTCAACCGATCCCCATGGCCACCTCATCATACTTACCGCTTATGACACAATCGACGACACCGTTTTAACATCAAAATCTATTATCAACGAGTTGCTTGGCAAGTCGGAACAGAATGATGCTTCAAACATTGTTACTCTAGCCAATGATCCCAATGCTAGGTTAACTATACGGTATCTTCTTGAAGGCGCCAGCAAAGTGCTTTTCGACGGAAGTCATGTAGGCGACCTTCAACTACTAGAGCAAGTCTGGGAAATCCGGAAAACGACCAGCAAGAAAGACCCGGAGATCCGTCGGAAAGAATTAGTTGCAGCATTATCGCCGTCGTTACTAGCTGCTATAGCCTCGTCGCCGGAAGATCTGGTAGCCACCTCGTTTGGGTGCCAGTTAGTGACGGAAGCCCTTCTCTCCTGTACCGGGGACAAGTCCGAAGCACTGAAAGCTGTGGCCTCCACTGCCGGAGGTGATCCAGATGCAGAACCTAAAAAGGGCGATGAAGAAAGTGAGGCTATAATCGAATTTCCTTCGCCACCCCATATCTCCAAATTCCCTCATGGTGGACGCATGTTTAAAACTCTCATATCCGGTGGTCACTTTGACAAAGCATCTCGCAAAGTTATACCGTGTGACCCGCCGCTTGGTTTTGCCGATATTTTATATCCAGTAATTAAGGAGCACATTGTGTCATGGGCCACGGGGCCTAGTTCTTTCGTAGTGCTCAACCTCCTCGAGGCGGATGACTTCTCCCATGCGGGTGAATTACGCAAGACGCTGAAGAAGCACAAGAAGCAGCTTGAGAAGGCAGCAACCGAGGAAACGCCGGAACAGAAGGCAGCGCGCGAGGCCGTCAAAACGAATGGCGAAGCCGACAAGGCGCCCAGGAAAGGCAAGAAAACTGGCCCGAAGGAGAAGCCCATTGGCAATATGGGTTCGAAGTTATTGCTCGAGAAGTTGGGCTAATAGATGCCTCGGCCGTAGCTACTTAGGATTTCTGATGTAGAGAAGTTGAAGCGTCTGTTCATATGAAATTCAATATCTTCTAGGACGGTTCTCCCGATAAGGTGCCCAGGTGTTGAATAGTATAAACACTTCGATGAATATGACTCGTAGTCCTAACCTGAAGTATCCCGAGGTCCATACCACTTGTTTCTGGTTAGTGAACTGTATTCGGGTAGCACATAATCTACAATCTCCCGGTATACTGTAACAGGTACATCATCCCGATGGATTTGCTATGGTTTACCCAACGCTCACGGTGGGTAGCAAGTTGATCTCAGGCCGATGCCTCTGGAGCAACTTATGAGGCTCTTTGGCTAATATTGCATAGCAAGATATCTAGACTATCAATTAGATATTTGGTACGGCCACGGAACATTATATCTTTGAAAACGGAGGGGGGTGTGATATATATGAGACTTCGATATTAGATGATTTCCGTCGTGCTGCCCAACAGTGCCCGCCTTGGGGTTTTGTGTATCCAAAGCAACACGGCTTCATATTATACTTACCCAGTCAATCTCACATATCTAGACAGCCGGCCGGAGCCCATCAGTCTACGAGTGAATTTCATATGCGCAGATATGAGCAGGAAGGGAGCAAGATCGCCCTCCGGGTACTGCCGTCTGCTATTAGGCCATGCCTATCGCGCCGTCGCTCTCTCATAGCACATATGACAAATCCTCCTTCCTAAATACAACATGCAGGTCAGCCAGGAGACGTGACACCACGGGGCTGTGTCACTTCGCATACTATCTGCCATCCGAAATAAACATGTTTCCAACTTAACTAGTAAGTGTTTATACCGAGTATGTTGATACCTCTAGGCTAATGCCCCTAGGCCGAATATTGTGTGAGGCTACCTAAGTAAACTACCTACCTACGTTAGTATACACACAGTTGAAGCATTCACTACATTGCTGTTCTTCTGGCATTAGATGCCTGGAGGTACAATCGGCTGAAAGTTGTGACTTTGTACCCTCGTTTCGTTTAGTCGGTGCCCTTCATTTTACTGTCGTAGTATCATTTCCTCTCCAGCCAGTCACTCTTTTTCCATTCGTAGTGTAGGAAGGGCAACGACCATCGACCAAATCTAACCTGGACAGTCGTGAACCACAACGCAGTATCAACGCCGCGGCGACCTTGAAGTTTCTTATGTCTTCCCATATCGGGACTTGTTCCAGCATTTAAATCTTCCTCCGGCTTTACCTTCGCCCACGCTGGTGTTTTAAATGAATCCCCTAAGTCATAAAGTCATAAACTGAGGTTACTGCCACAATCTACACTCACAGTCGACTCGGCAATCGGATCTCTTTCACCACATTTTGTCTCCCAATCCTCCGTTTGTCGTTGTTTGTGCCTTTCACCGCTCAAGAAATCCCGTTACCCTCGCTGGGATCTATTAAGAGCCCCCCCTCTGCCTACTACCTCTCATATCGTTAAGGCTTCCACCTACATAGTATCAACATGGCAAGCGCCCCTCTACTCCCCGCGCGTTATGAGGACATCCAAAGAGAAGCCTGCCCAAACCACGTCGGTTTCTACCACTGCGGCGACTTCGACGCATGCTGTGCCGTGGATCCCTGTGGTTTCCTCGATTTCATCGATCCTTGCGTCGCTGCCATCGCCTCTCTAGAGGATCAGGACAGCAATAATGACGATGATGGCAACGATAACGGTGACGGTGACGGTGACGATAATGATAATGGCAATGGTGACGGTGGTAACAAGGAGACCACCAGCACGGCGAGACACACTTCTACTCTAGCGTTGCCGCCTCATTCTACGAAGGACGCTGAGACGACATCTACAGCTGACGACCCAGAGACGTCGTCCGCCCCGGAAACGAGATATACATCCTCTTTTGTGAGTCTTCCGTTTACTAGCCTGGTAGAGGCTCCTTCGACAATCGTAAACAGCACTACTTTCGCTACCGGTACGCATGCATTCCCGCGTCTTTTATCTCCCCTCCGGGCTCGACATGGTCTTTGCTTGCTCTCATATGTTTTTCCCACACGCTTTCCTAATATTAAATAAAACATGAAAGCACCCGCGACATGTAATTCCTAACAGCCTGATTTCTCATAGGCAGGAGCATCAGCACTAGTCCAACCGGCGGCCGTGCCACGGAAACAAGATACCCGGCACCGTCTCCGACATCCGACGAAAGCAACAACAACAACAACAACAACAACAACGGCCCTGCTGCCCCCTTATCCAACACGACCATCACGGGCGTTAGCGTGGGCGGCGTCGTGGGCGGGATAGCGCTGCTTCTGCTATTATTCTGGCTCCTCCGCCGCCGCCGCCTGTCGAAGCGCATGTCGTCGCTCCGTGGCGACAGTCCCGATCCCACCAGACCCCCTGACGAGAAGTCCGTCATGGACCGCCGCCATTCTCTCACGGGCACGGCGCTCGGCACCGGCGATGTCTTCGGAGGTAGGCACAAGTCTCACTGTTTTCGCTGTTTTCACAAGTCTGTTTTAATGTTCTTCATCGAATGGTTATCCTCTCTGCAACATTGTATACATAATAAAAGAGGCATGGTGTATACTGTTCAATTTTGCTTAGGTACTTACTTACGCCCCTTAGGCCAAGCCTCGAGCCCAAATCCGCGCAGCAACTACACCGACCAACCACTCCCCGGGGGCACGCGGCAGGACGAGGGCTGGCCTCTCTACACTGCCTCGGAACCCAGACTTCGCCGGCAGTTCTCGTCACAAGCGCCCGTCTACGCCGAGCTCGACTCGGCCGAGACGCAGCTTGCCGGTGCCGGACCGCTGGGCGCGCGATCGCCGAACAGACGGCCCTCTCCGCAGATCCACCCGTCGCAGCTGACGCCCGGGTTCCCCGGCACGCAGATGGCGATCCAGAGTCGTAGTGGTAGTCGGAGCACCGATACCGATATTGGCCAGGGCTACTGCCACGCCTCCTCGGTAAACGCGTCCGGCGAGGTCCCGCCTAGGGCCACGCTGAATGCGACGGACCATGAGCGGATGAATAACCTGTACGCCAACAGCTGGGCACGCGGGCTGTGAGGGGATGGATGGTATTGAACGTCCCTGGGGAGGGACGTGAAGAAAAGATGAGGTATTCAGAGAATTGGCGAGGGGTTGTTGGGTTTCGTCGATCTGGCTGCCAGCGTACCTCCCATATGTAGAGCGAGATGGCAAATCGAGGATCGAAACAGAAATACAAAGGGGCCACTGTAATAGCATAGAGCAAAAAGTACGAAGGAAGATACGATGTCATGGAGCCCGCGAGCTGGCTCTCTAGAGCTCCCTTTTCACATTGAGAGCCGCTGACATGTAATTTAATAAGTTACGTACGGAGAAACATAGCCTGTCCCAAGGAAAGGTGTTCTCTCTCTCTCTCTCAGTTCGTACAGTCTTCCCCTATTCTCTCCATCTTGAGCCCCCAAACCTAATTCTTCAATAACTCCCGATTTCACATATGTCTTTTTTTTACCAGCCTTTCCTGTCTTTGATGGGGGTATACAAACAAATCAAACAGTGGAGGGGTAGAAAGCAGAGAAGAGGGTGAAAAGTAAGTAGACATTTTCACAGGGACAGTACTTCTTTTCTACCGGCTGTAGCAAACATACCCAACGCCATCCATGCAAATCGTGAAGAGGCAAGAAGGGAAAGCAAATCTGCCCCCCTTTTTCTTGCGAAAGTCTTTATGCAACCAAGCAATCTGTAAATGCAAAACGCCGGGCAAGGAAATCCACCCGTAATCTATTGGTTTAGGGGAGTCGGTGACAAGGAATAGGAGATGGTGATGTATCGTCGCTTCAAGTAAGCAACTCTCGTAGGCGGGCAGAGTTGGTGTAGATATTTTTTTGCCCAAATAATTCATGATCAATGCAGGTGACCACAGCAGGATCATATCCTAGTGAGTACTGCTTAGTTTGGCATCAGCTTGTTCACCTCATCGAGCAGCTCCTGCAGGTCCTCGTCGTTTATCTTGTCGGTGAGTGACGGGATCAATGTCTTGGCCTCTTCGGCAGTTTCGCAGCACAGCGAGCCTATGGATTAAATATGAGTTTTGCAGCAGACAAGAGCGTGGAAAAGAAAGCACGTACCGAGCTGTGCGCGCTCGAACTTGTGAAATTCCTTGTGCGAGCTCAAGAGCCGCTCGACAGCCTCAACGTTCTCCTTCTTCTTGAAGCGCGAGAATGCGTCCAGGTAGTCGATTGTCTTGCTCAACATCCTGTCCACAGGCGAATATTAGATACACAGGTCACAAAACGAACCCCCCACGAAAGCAGGATGGCATGCCCAAGCATGGTGAGCTTTCTGCATCACGTGGGAAGGGCTCGATGGGGCAGGCAGAAAGTCTGTGCATGCGTACTCGGTTTCATTGACATTCTTGCGGTCATTCCGTCGCTTTGATACCAGCGCATTGATGACTAGCGCGGCTTCGGACAGCGTCAGCGTGTCGACTTCCTGGAACTCGCCGAGGTTGATGGTTGTTGACGCTTCTTCGTTGCCTGCCGCTATCGCCTTTGTGCGCGACGTCTGGTGAAACTGCTCCGTTTCGGGGCGCGACATGGTAGCGACCTCGGCCTTTGGTTCTATAGCAGCGTGTTCGGTCGTGGAAGGGCGAGAGAGGGCTTGCGACGGCGGAAAACGAGCGTGATCAGCAACAAAGGCGTAGAGGGTGCAGGTGATGTTTGGCACGAGTAGTGAGCGATGCGCCAGGCAGTTCTTAGCCAGAAACGGATACCGATGTAGTGCGATCGATAGATACGGACTTTTCTGTTCGATGGTGTTGCTGTGGCCTTGGTGCTCGTGGGCAGCTTTGTTGTGATGGAGACCAAAAGATGGATATCAAAATGCCTGTTACCTGAAGTCTAGCCCAGGCCGATGTCCATGCGCGTCGAAGTTGAAATCGATACCTACCTTTGTACTGGGTACCTAGGTACTTATTTTAGCTTGTTATAGTGGGCTGGCCCCCTGCAAGCGGTCCACGGTGTACCAGTCAGCACAAGGCATCCCCCAGAGTGTACCTAGGCAAGTACCTTGTCTACCTAAACTGGTAGTGTAGTGGGGAAACTTCGGATGTCCATTATCCAGCCAGCCCCAAGCACTCAACTCATCTACAGTATGAAACTCGAAGGGATATCTCTACCTAGAACCCGTACAGAGAATCTTGTTAATTCGGCATAACAAGCAATGACCAATTGAGGAGGGATGATCTTTCTCTTGTCCAGGACCGACCTTTGTCTTCAGAACCTTCATCATCATGTATGCCGGCCTGACGTTGTGAATATCGCTGAAGATGGGCTAACATTCAATACCAAAAGGGGTATCTTAGCTCTCACTATCATTAACAAGGCCGGGGGTCTGATCTACAACCGCACCTTTGGCGATGGTTTGAACCAACTCAGCACAAATGACTATCTGGTCCTTGCCGGAACCTTTCATGGGTGAGTTGCAACAATCCTACTTGATCTACAGTCCCAAGAAGCTAGGGGTGTTCTCACTTGATCATCAAATTTAACACTCGACTAATCCGCTTCCAGAGTCCACGCTATCACCACCCGCTTGAACCCGCTCAAGGGTCAACAGCCACACCAGATTACCGCAGGCGGCATACCGAGCCGCCCTGATCCACCTTCTGGACTTGAGGTACTCGAGTCTGAGAACTTCCGGCTGCAGTGTTTCAATACCTTGACAGGCACCAAGTTCCTGCTCTTCACCGATACTCTGCACGCCCACGTGGATGTTGCCATGCGCAAGATCTATGATCTCTATGCTGACTTTGTCACCAAAAACCCCTTTTATCAGCTGGAGATGCCTATACGCTGCGACACCTTCGACAGGAAGCTAAATTCATATATCAGGGAAGTCAACAATGCTCGGTAGGAATGGGCTTCACCCCAGAAGCGTTGGGCACGAGGCACGACTATGAGGCGTATGCTGTATCTCGGGGTTCTCTGCATGGCATGGCGTTTGGGAGTTTTAATTGTGTGTGTGATAGACGGACTACCTGTTTGTTTCAATAATGAAAAGCTAGGCATATGGTTATAGTGATAAGACAGTGATGAGCTCTAAACCTGGTAGTTGACATTCCCTATCTAGTAGTGTACACTCCCGACTCCGAGGCCCATGTCATAGAGAAGCATTTGACAGGTGGTACTAATTCAATCATGATGTGTCCATCTTGTCACCGCCATCCTTGTCTTTCTTGTCTCCGGACCCGCTACCACTTGGTTCGCCTCGCTCATTTAACAAGGGCTGGTTCTCGCCTTCTTCCTTAATATCTTCTAGATTCGTCTTGTTTTTCGCCGCCTCCTCTTCCTGGGCGGCTTTGGCCTGCCGGGCATTCTCCTCTTCCATACTCATACGCAGGGCGAGCGCCAGTTCTGGGTCGGCGCTTGGGTCGAAGTCGAAACCACCAAAGTCTCCACCACCTTCGGCCATACCACCGCCACCAGCACCACCTGCCGCTCCCTCACCCAGTAGAATCGGTGTAGAAAGAAGCTGGTCGCTGAGAAGTTTGCCGCTCGGGGGGATGACGACGAGGTGGGAGTTGTCGTTGCCCTTGACGACGTTGTTGAAGGCCTCGAGCTTCTTCTGAACATCGTCATCGTCCAGATCGCCAAACAGGATGAAGTCGATATCGATGTTGCCCTTCTTCATCTTCTTCGCTAGAGAGACGAGCTTCTTCTCGTCGTCGGCTACCGGCGAGCAGACAAACACGATGATGCGTTGACGTTGCGACTTGTTCTGTCGGTGTTTCAGGGCCAACTATTGTATGAAGACCAACGTTAGCTACTGTTGAGACTGGCCGGGATAGAGACGCACGCTGGCGATTTGAATGCCTGTGGCGAGATGCGACGAGCCCGATAACTTTTTCTTGGTGCGGTGTAGACCCTCCAACAGCTTTCCCCGTTCTGTCGTCAACGTCGAAAGAACCTCTGGTCCCTTGCCACCCATGCTCATCAACCCAACAGACGACTCGGGGTTCCCCTGTGTGACGCTATCGAAAAGAATATTTATCGCATCGACTTGAGCGTCGAAGCGAGATGGCGTGTAGTCTCCATTCCGACTGCTCTCTGAGTTGTCCACCACTAGCATGACAGCCTGGAGCGGCATCTTGGCGAGGATGGGTTTGGATTGTCGGGGTGTGACGGATTGGACGGTGGGATACTGCAGATACTGGTTGCAACGAAATGCGAACGATGTTGCCGGAGTGCTGCTAACTACGGCCTCACAAACACTGCCAGGACAAGGCTGGAACTGCGTGGGTGCTTGGTGTGATAGGAACCACCTTGGAAGCTTGGTAAACGTCAGGTCAGTGCAGCCTTGACCTACCAGTTACGTACCTCCAGCTACTTCCGATTCACAGCTACCTAGGTACCTAGGTAGGTACTGTACCTTAGGTGTGGGGCATACCTCACTAGACTAAGACCAGTGACGAGCCAGAGCTGCCCCACACTTTGCATATAGGAAAGCGGTGTATACCTACTTGAGACCTACGGCAGTATTGCCGCGACATCCTAGGAAGTCGGAGCTTTAACGACGTTAAGTAAGCAAGTGGAAGCGAGCGTATATAGTTTAAGTAACCAACAATCAACCATAGTTGATCAATCCATTGAACATCTTAAGCGCCAAATTGCCTGTGTTAGCTGCATGTTGGTAGTAAACACAAGCTTACAAGTGGCAGTGCAGTTTTCTAGCTCAATAATTTGAAACTGGCATGTTCTCCAGCTAACAATAAGTTTAGGTCTCTCGCACAACCACCTTGCTCTTTTCTTCCATGTTGTCTTCTAACCTCTGTTCCTCCACTCTGCAGCCCACCACTCTTGCACTTTATTTCCGGCGGTTTTCAGTACCTCGCCCCATCGCTTACCACAGGACCTATATGGAATGAATGGATACGATGAATGATATCACGGTCTACTCTCTACATGCTGGCAACGGCGATCGTTAATATCTGTCCCCCAGCTTCTGGGCTACGTTAGGCATGCTGAAACAGGGCACATTATCGGATTACTCCGCGAATGGGTACCGGGAGGTTGTCTCGCGGATCTTGATATTTTGGTGATCCCGGTGACAACAAAACGCAAATGGGTATCGCAGATCCGCGAGACGGTCAACAAGCTACACGCAATTGGAGTGGTTTGGGGTGACGTCAAGGCGAGAAATGTTGTTATCGACGAGGCAGATGATGCTTGGCTGATTGACTTCGGAGGCGGTTTTACGGACGGATGAGTAGAGAAAGGGTTAGCTGACACATTGGAAGGGGACAAACAAGGGGTTAAGAAGTTAATGGAATTCCTAGAGGTCAAAGAAGATGATTTGGAGAAGCGTCATCTTGCAGACTAGGAGACCATAAAAAGGGACTTGGCCATGGATAGTTACAATCCGAAATACCACGAAGGAGTCCTGGAAGTTTATTTTCGTGCGTCATGTATATCCTCCCTTCAATTTTCGTTGCCCAGGAGGAGACGAGAGAAACAAGAGTAAAAACGAAGTAGGAAGTTTCATAGATCGAAGTACGCAACTAACCATTATTAACACAACGTGCTTAGGGATAAATCACCCCTAAAATGCTACATGGAGATATAAAGGGGAAACAATAAATAATATTACTAAATACTTATAATCTTTAATCAAGTACTTGATGTGGCTAAAATCAGCCACTAAGTAAATCACTTATTTGCTGAAAAGGTACAGTATGCTAGGTATTTTGTGCACTGTGCTCAGGGCAGATGTAGGTGGGCGGCGTGTGCGTCCAACCAAATTCAGCAGGAACTGGGGTAGTTACCTAGGTAGCTTTTGAAAGTAAACAAGAACACTCAAGACACGCCTACGCCTACCCAGCTCCACCCCTGCGCGCATCGCTCCGTCGCTTGAACTTGTTTAATTCCAGAACCATAACAACCATAACAACCAGAACACCACACACAACAACTTATCGCTCCGAACACGACTATTTGAACAAATTAGATCAAATATACCAATCCGCTAGACCAGTCATCATGGCGCCCGTACGACCGCGAAAACGCAAGTCCGAAGCGTCGCCAAGCACGTCGCCGCAGAGGAGTCCCATCAAGAGGCGCAAGTTGGGCGTCACGCTTGCTCAGAAGCAAGCATTGATTGATAATCTTCAGCTCGAGAGTACGTCTTATTTGAAAGTAGTTTCCCCTCAGGAGTAGCGTTTAACAATAGGAATCAGTCAGCGAACGCGCGCGGCGGCTAAGGGCCCAGTACAACATTCAGGCACAACAACTGCGATCGCGTGTGGAGATGCGCGTCAACCGCATCCCAACGACGTTACGAAAGCTCAAGATGCGCGAACTCCCTACAAGATCCTACCGGCCACAGCACCCTCGGCCCGTTCCCAGGTCTCAGTACGTTCCCAAGCCTCCACCCGTCCCAGCGAAGGACGGAACATCGCCCAAGCCTATCCCCCGGAAGCCATTGCCCGCTGCCAGCCCGGCTCGCGGACACAAGCGGTTGAGGTGCGGCTTGCAACATGACTTTTGCGCATATAGGCTAACAATGCGCAGTAACGAGATTTCCGGCGCGGATAAAGAAAACCAAGGCGATATAGACAATCCCAAGAAGAGACTACGGGGTGGGGTCGCTCAGGTGAAGGCGCCCATTACCGCATCACAAATACTGTCTCCAACGTCCTCGAATACACGTGTTATACCCAGAGACCTGCCAGCGTCGTCCATGAAATCTATGGTCAGCAGGCCCGCATCACCAGTAAAAACCTCGACAACCAAGACTTCTTCAAATATCCTTTCCAGTATAGTAGAGAGAGCCAAAGCTACGCGGCCAGCAGCTGCTACGAGAAAGACCACTACCTCCTCGACGGCAAGCTCTAACGCAGCGACCACAGCAACGACGGTGACCGGCCGAACACGCAAAGCCGCAGCGCCGCCTCCATCTACTGCTACCACTCGGGGCAGACGCAAGGTCAGCGTGACTAGCGAATCGAGCGAGGGAAGCACGACGACTGTGGTTAAGAAGACGACGACTGCATCGAGAGCAACAAGGGCGGCGCCTGCCGCTAAAAGGACAGTTATGAACACAATCAAATCAGCCACAACTAAGAAAGCCCCTGCTGCAAAAGCAGCAACAACTACAACAGCAGCACCGAGAACGGGCAGGACACTAAGGAAACGGAACTAGGGGTAAACGGCGGACTGTATGTATATGGAAAGGAATTGGCGTATGGCGCTCAAGTGCGATCACAGGGCTCCAGGTTAACCAGAGGGCATCGTATTGGCTCGGGTATCAAGAACTATTGTTTATGCAATGCTCGAATATCCTGATGCTCCCAGCGTGACCATGCCGAGTTGAGAAACTGTTACGATGATTTCTTCTTCTTGTCGTCTACTAACTCAATGTTGTCCTCTGGTATTTCCTTATACTTCTCAAGCAGAAACTCCTCAATCTCGTCGCTCACATCGCCCTGGACCACAATCTCTTCGCCGCCGCTGGGCACTTTAGTCACCGAAGAACCCGTAGCGAACTTCTTGCCAAACTCCTTGGCGACCTTCTTCAGCTCGAGGCCGAAAGCCTCTAAGCCTGATACCGCGGTGACGTACTTCCTCTTATTCCTCTCGACGCGCTTTATCGTGACAACGCTGTTGGCCATCTTGTCGGCCTGCTTCTGCTCGGCCTTCTCGGCCTGGGCGGCTTTCTTCTGGGCATCCTTGGCGGCCCGCTTCTGGGCCTCGACGGATAACGATGCTGTGGCAGCTTCTAGCGCTTCTGCAGAACGCGGTTGACTCGGTCAGCAAGCGCCACTACCCTAATTGTGACTCGATGACTGCCAGGCGCAGTGCAGTGCAAGGAAAAGCCCGCGTACCAGGAGACCATATCTGCTCATACATTGCAGGATGTGCTTTCTGCAACCAGTCCTGGCATTTCTTGACCGTGCCGCCATATTCGCAGTACTATTCGGGTAAATTAGCCTGTCTTGCTCGCTGGCGCGTCTAGTCGAATGCAGAATCCAGTCGTTAGGCTCGTATAGACAGTAAAGAGGGACCCCGTACCTCTGGGGGTAACGTGCAAACTGCTCAGAGGTTGTTTATCAGTAAATAAAGTCTCCCCGCATTGTAGGTCGCGTAGCAGACGTGTGTTGGACGTACCGCCGCAATAGATGACATGGCGACTCTGGGGTTCACTCGGAACTTCTGGCTGTTCGGTATCTGCCATGGCCTGATCAATTGTATGTTAATGGCTCTAGAAATAGTGCCCGGTTTGTCGCGTTCGGGGTTTGCGTTGCCACGAGGTTGGTGGGTTTTTCAGTTGCTTGTTGAAGATGGCGGGGTTATTCACGACTGGATGGTGGGGTAGATTGCTTCGAGCAACGCACCTTTCACCCGTCCTACCGTTGTCCCTACCCAAGCTGCCAAAGATGCTTTAGGTATAGACAGGTCCCCACTTCTTTGTACCTCTTAAAAATGAATAACAGGTGCCACATGGATCTTGCCGAAGTACCTAAGGTCCCGAGGTCCCGCCTCGAGCCCTGACTCGACAGATGTCGCTCTCGATTTAATCAATTCGAATCCTCCGGCTTATCTGCTATAATCAATGTCTGGCATCAAGATGACAAGCTGTTACCAGGTACCTAGAAACTAGGTAGGTAGCCAATTTACAAACCCGCAACTATAGTACTTGTCGTTTCAACGCATACAGTTTTCCTCCTCCCTCCTCCCTGCTCTCCAGCTCTATAGCACCCTTTCCCAACCAATTCTAGCATTCAGTCGTGTTCCTGGGACACTTGCATATTTATACCTATACCTCCTGACTAAGCTATAGTTGGAACCTTGCAGCCTGAGTATAACAATTGCCGCCGATAAAATATGCTGGTTCTTCTAGACCACGCAACGGGCCACCTGCCAGACCCGGCCAGGCCCGCGCCAGTTTAGGGAATAGAAAACCGATTATGACGTTATCAACTCGCCATTTCCGGACATTTGCGATCTCATCGTGAACGCTGCATGTCCAATCACGGGTTATCACGCGTGCGGTCGCGAAGCGACGTTGGGCTATTAAGCGCCCGATGTAGCGGAGGGCTTGGGGAAGTGCTCCTCACTCCCAATCATTGATCGGACGTCTTCTCCACCCCGCCGCGCCAGCCCGATCATTGGCTGTGCTGGCATGGGTTTCTAAAATTAACCCGCCAGACCGACCAGCCGGGTGGGCGTGATTGGGCCGTGCCCGCTTCCACTGCAGACTATCGACTGTCAGCGACGCGGCGAGTCTCCCTCGCCGGCGCTTCTTCCATGGCTTTCACGCCCTCATGCCCAAAACGGGCTCGCACCAGTGTGCGTTCTGCGTAAACTTGCAGTCGTAATGCAGGCTTATGTGCGTTCTGTGTGACTCCGCTTATTCCCTCATCGTGGAAGCGCTTCACCTTAGCCGCTTGAGGTTTGCAGGCCCAAGGAATAAAACTACTCGCACCCAAGCGCTCGGTAGGTCGCCTTCCTCCTGTTCTCTCCTCTCCAAGCTTCCTTTAGGTTGCCTCATTTTCTACTTCGCTTCGTTGACCGGAGCATTCCAGTCGTTGGGGACGTTTCTTCTTATGTTCCTTACTTTCTATGACGCTGGACGTCCTTTTTCGTTGCTGATACAGGATCTTTCCTCATTCTCGTGATCCACTCCCTTCTTTTGGCTCGAACTTCTGCTGCATATTTCGCATGAAAAATGTCTGAGTTACTTCTCTTGCCGTCGAGCACCTACCAACAACCCCCGTCGCCTTCGCTGGCTCGAAGGCCGGGTAGATCACTTAATACCATAATGGAAGAGCCTGAGGAGTCACAACGTAAGCGGGCTTCCCACGGCCAACGCAGGGTTCAGGCTCGCCAGTCGAATGAGAAGATAGTACAATGGCTGTCGCCGCGTAGTGATGACTTCCCGACCCCACGCGGCTTTCACTACATGTCAGCACCGATACTACCTGACTCTCCCTCGACCGCATCTTTTGACGAGAGTAGTTCACCGTCGTCATCCTCGAATCCGTGGAATCGGACTAGTATCAGTACTGATGTCACAGAGTTTGACGATATATACGATGTATCAGATGACGAAGAGACCCGACGAAAGACGGCATCAACTTCATTGCAGAGGCGCCATGACAATTCACGCACTGCTCCCATGAAGCACTCCAGGACCGAATCTTCGCCATCTCATCGTGGCCTACCACCTCTGGTCATCCCGGCTCAGCGAGATCCCAATCCGGAAAATTGGTCTGCGAGATCAAACCTCAGGAAATTCACCTCACCGATACCTCCGACGCCACTTGCAAAGGTTGAGATGTCCCCAGCAGTAATTTCTTACCTACAATCCCAGCAAGCTCAAGTAGTACCGACAATCTCAGCACCGCCTTCTTTAGATGGCAGCTTCACATCTGATCAGATGGCAGCCATGTCTGCGCCGGTAACGCCTGTTATGGCATCAGACGACAAGATTCCTCTAGGAGACTGGTCCGGTGTTCAACTACAACCCGCTGCTCTAGAAACGCTACAAGCCTTGTCCGGAAGCGAGGATACTGATGACGAATATCAGTCTGAGCAAGTGATTGAATTTTCGGAAGATAGGGTACCCGAAATGACACAACAAAGTCGCCAACTATTCACTACTACGTCTAGACCATTATTGAGGCTAGCGACTGGGCTACAACCACCTGTGAATGGCTTGACAAGTCTTGAAATCCCATCTCCAGGCGGTTTCTTTTCTGGCCTTTCACCGCGAGCGAGACATACCTGGCATTTGCCTTCCATCACCCCTGAAGACATTGCCCCACCCACATCGACTACTGCTGAACAGTTCTATCGTTTACCATGGGTGGCGACCACTTCTTCAGCACCCTCGGTACCAGTCGAGCATGTCGTCGAAGTTAGGGGTACTATGTCGGATGGCATGCCAACTGCCAGGCCTATTATAATAGAGCAGATCGTAGAATCCGGGCACAGTTTTCCGGAGGACCCCCTAACCGCACGACGGATTGAACAGAGAAGCCCGATCATGTCGCCCACTGCTGCAGTCGACCCAATGTCGCCAAACGAGGACTTAGTAGCTACGGAGATTGTAACAGTGTATGACCCAGAGTATGCAAAGAAGCAGCAAGCAGTGGCTCTCTCAAACCTGGACCGCACGGAGCTTTGGCTTATGGCCCAGAAAGCTTACCTCCAAGGAGTTCATGTAGAGGAAGAAGTACAGTCAAGTTCCGAGTCAGAGCAACAGACAATCGAGATCCATATAGAGGATGAGACGAAGGAACCGGAGGCAGAAGTTGATGAATCGCCGGTCACGCAAAAGAAGAAGGCCGTTCGGTTCTCAGAAGTGGCCATGCTGACAAATATCCCACGCACTCTTCCGTCTGCGTTTGCTCGCAAGGAATCCGCATACTACCGAGCTTTCCAAGACTATATCATTCGATCTCGCCCACAGGATACCTTCGTTCACCGCCTCCCACGTTTTGAGGCTCTTCAGGCGCAACGGATTTCTTTACGTGAGGCACATCGCAACCAGCTACTTGGCAAGTATCAATTATCGGTAGTGCCGCAGTCGGCCAAAAAGCGCATGAGCGCCAATGTTGTTCGCGGCGATGATGTCATCGTGGATGACCCGGAGAGACTAAAGCGTGAAAAGGAGGACGAAGCGTTTGCTCAAATGGCCACGGCCAACTGGCATGTCAGCGCAACTAAGGCTTTGAACGGTGGGAAACTCTTCTCCGCCCCCATCGCTGA
The DNA here is from genome assembly GCA_025201785.1 of Xylaria longipes. Classification (NCBI taxonomy): domain Eukaryota; kingdom Fungi; phylum Ascomycota; class Sordariomycetes; order Xylariales; family Xylariaceae; genus Xylaria; species Xylaria longipes. The sequence goes on from MU619687.1 coordinate 1,116,256, forward strand.
GCAGCTGGTGAGGCTCTCTCGCATTGGCGGCGCCCAAGATCGTACACGCATTCTCGATCTCGGTGGCCAGGCGACGTGTGAATGGGCCTGGCACTGTGCCATCGCATATCCCAATACGAAGGTCTACTCGGTGACCACCAAGGCGATTCGCCAGCTGTCCAATTGCAATATCCGTGGCCCTCCTAACCACCGGCAGGTCGCTGTCGAAAGACTCGCGAAACTACCCTTCCCTGACGCGCACTTTGATCTCGTGTCGGCGCGTGAGCTTCATTCGATCATTAAGTTTATCGGAGAAAACGGCACGGATGAGTGGGAGGGTTGTCTGAGCGAGGTAATGCGAGTGTTGAAACCCGGCGGCTACCTCGACTTTTCAGTTATCGACTCAGATATCATGAACGCAGGCCCGCTCGCTCTCGCCAAGTCGGTCGAGTTCGGCTTTTCGCTCAAGACGCTAGGTTACGACCCGAACCCCACCCGCCTCTTCCTGGGCCGTCTGGGCCGAGCCGGCTTTGAAGAGGTCCGCCGCGCTTGGATGTGTCTCCCGATGGGTCACACCAAGCTCCCGGCCGGAGAGAAGCCCCTGCCAGTCGTGCGCGACAGCAATGGCGTCGACAGGTCCTTTGAAGTCAAGGCTATTCTCCAGGGGTCGACCGAGGGTGCTGCCGGCATTGCTGGGCTTGCTGGTGGCTGGGCGTGGGAGCGCTGGCTCCTCCGCTGCGAGATGGAGAAGGTGGCGGGCGAGGGCCGGCTCTGGCTCGACGCCGCCGAGGTGCGGGAGGCGGGCAAGTGCCTTGAGGGTGTGCACGACGTTGTTGAGGAGGGGAGAAGCTGTGGCGCAGGCTACAGGATGTTGAACGGTTTCGCGAGGAAGCCGAGGAAGGAGAAACGAGCTGTCGTCTAGGAGGCGAGGAGACGACGGAAGCGTGGGAGCTGAGGGCGAGGCTCCGTTGTTACACACAATACTTTCTCTTTTGTTGGATGAGCCTCAGGTACACACGCTTTACATCTGTTGGACATGGGTTTGTGTAATGTCTAGTTACGTTGTCTGGATTATGAGGCTACGTTATGAGTTAGTGAGGTCTACGAGCGGTGGGCGTTGATGATACCCGGTGTCTGGCATGGAGAGGGAACAAATAGAAACAGATCAAATAACATCTACAAAATAAAACAGAAAAAAACGCCTTTCTATTCCCAAGTTGATGGATATTGGAGTGAGTACATGTAATCATGGAGCAATACTCACACAAGCGCCATTTCTTATTATTTCATCTCACCGATTGATTTGGCCGAAATTGATTTCGCCGATACGACTGGGAATGCCGTTTGGTTATCTTATGCTTTCATCATCTCGGAGTGTTCGAGTTGGTCCGCAAGTGACGAGGGGGACGAGGGGGAACATATTGATAAAATTAGACATGTATGTACTTACAATTGCCCGATTCGACCTTTGTCTCTCTGAGACAATACTAACAAGAAGCTACTGGACAAATAACCTAGGACGTCAGATTAGTACTTATTAACAACTTATGCTACTGGTCTAAGCAGTGGATTTGTTTATACAGAGTGCTAACCACTTTCGAAACAAAAGCGCCACGAGAATCCGTGTCTCAGCACATGTACGGAGAGCGTTTTACAGCAGCGAATGGACCCTTGTGGGTCAGTGACCGGTATTTACAAGGTATCATATTGTCTAGAATCCGGGATGGTCTTTACATACGATCTAAGAATTTATTCATAACCCTACACGAAGTATTGAAAGTTGCATTTTAACGATATTGAAACTTGAGTACTTTATTGTGAACGAGTAAAATACACACCTACGCCATGTAGAGCCGATAGTAGTTCAATGAGAGACCCTATACTTGTGTCATAGTATTATAGGCCTTGGCCTTTTTCTGCCGAACCTCAAACCACGAATAGTTATTGCTTTTACGCCTTGCTGGAATCCCCTATATCAACTAGCTCTTCACGATGAGCCCCGGGTAGCCCGCTTGTTAACCTCAGCCTTCACATTCTCAGCACCAGTAGAGATGGCCTCAGCAGCCTTGTCCTTGGCGTCTTTAGCCTTCTCTTTGGCATCAACCGCAGCCTTCTTGACAGGCGCAGGGGCGCTGGCTCCGGAGGTAAGGATACCAGTGAGAGCGATGATGGTGACCAGAAGACCACCAATGGCAGTGGGAACCTCAGGAACGAATTTGATAGCCTCAATAGGGTCCTTGGCGGCAATCGTCAAGAAAAGGTCGAGCTTCTCCTTGATGTAGGTGACGGGGTCATCGAAGAACTTCAGGTCAGATGGGGACTTGGGTTTGGCAGACTCCTTGGGCTTCTCAGCCTGCTCAAGAGCCTTCTCGACGGGGAACTTCACGAAGAAAGTCTCATCGGCCAGCTTCTTGGCATCATCAACGGAGTGACCAATGTAGATGTTGTCGAATGAAACATCAGCCTGCATTGTCCAAAGCTCAAATCCAATCTAGTTGTCAAGTTAGTGACACGCAACTTTTGATGGGACAGGTAGTCAACTCACAGCACCCATGGGTTCGAAGTTAGCAGGAGTCTTGTCCTCGAAGTAGTCAGGGTTGGCAATCTTGCGGGGAGCCCAGACACCCTTGTAGGCGGGGTTGTCGATGTACGGCGCAGCCCAAGGCCCCTTGTAATCAGGGTTCTTGATCATGGGCTTAGTCCAGGAGCCACAGCCAGAGACCTCGGCGCACTTGGGGTTGGGCACAACGGGGGCAATCCAATCACCATCCTCTTCGTCATCCCAATCCTCGGGCTTCTGTGCCTCCGGGTCAGGGATGGTCGAGGGCTCATCCTCAAGCCAATCCTCAGGCTTAGTAGCCTCCTCATCGACAATCTCGAATGGCGCATCCTCATCCCAGTCCTCTGGCTTCTTGGCCTCGGGGTCAGGGATACGGGCGTCATCGACCCAATCCTCGGGCTTAGTGTCCTTGGGATCGTCGATCTCCTTCTCAGGGTTGACGGACGGCGAGAATTGGTCCAGAAGGCTGCCCTCACGGACGGTGTCACCATCTTTCTGGATGGCAAAGGTGTTGTTGGGCTGAACGATCAGAGTGTAGAGGTGCGAGATCTTGTCAATCTCGGCAGAAGGGGGAGCGGAAAGGTGCTTCTCCTCGTATTCGCCAGTCTTGGGGTTCTTGTGGTTGAAGATGAAGTGAACCTTGTTGGTGTGACCGCACTTGTCGGGACCGAACATGATGACGTAGGGAGAAGCGTTGCTGAACTCCTCCTGGTGAAGCGCCTTGGTGTCGCGCAGGAGCTTCATGTAAGCGCCACCGCATTCAAGGCCCTCTGGACAGAGTTATTAGCATACATGTAGGGGCGTCAGATCCAAAGCAAAGGGAGACGTACTCTGTAGCTTGACCTCGTACTGGACGACGAGAGTCTTGTCCTTGGGGTCGATCTTCTTAGGGAACTTGGCGGAAATAGCGTGGTGCGCGGCGGCATTTTTGGCGACGAGGCTCTTGCTGCCAACCTGACCGTTGTAGATATAAGGCTCCTCGACCGCCCATTCGCCGACGTAGGCCCATTCCTCTTCCGAGCCCTTAGTATCCTTTTTGGCGTGCGAGGCTTTCCATCGCGAGTCCCACCCGTTGGTGAACTGCTCAAGGAACGGGGCTTTGACGGTTGAAGGCTGTGGGGAGAACAGGAGTTAGCAAGAGCGACGCTCTCTGTCACAGCAGGCCGAGGAAGTAGGGAGGTGGATGGACTCACAGTGAATGTAGGGAGCTCAGCAGGCACGGTGTACGAGACAGTTGCACTGCTCGAGGCAGCGGCACCTGGGATTTTATCTTGCCCAACGAACCCGTGAGGGTTTCCGTGAGGGTTTCCGTGGAACCCATGGGCCTGGGCACCACCTGCCAGCAAGGCAGCGGCGACGGCTGAGTTCAGCTGCATTGCTGCGTGTGTCGAGGACGGATAAACAGATAACAGATAAATCAAGAAGGCGGGCGACGAAGAGGAGGAAGAGACAGCTGTTCACAAGAGCACGTAGCTATCAAGCTATCAAGCTATCAACAGCAGCCGACGCCAGTATGCCGCGGCAATGACGGGCAATGGTGATGGGAAAGGATGATTGATTGCTCCCAGAGCTGACGAGGAAAAAGAAATTCTCCACGAGAGTCAAGAGAAGAAGAGGAGAGACAATGAAGGGAAGGAGGCAGACGGTGAATTGGAATTTATTATCTGCGAACTTGCTAGAACCTTTTCCACCTTAGCTAGAACACCAACGTGGCCTTTTTGGGGGAGGCACAATCGGGGGCTACGGCAGTAAGCTAACCTACCTACCTGCTATCTGCCTGGGGCAAGGTGCAGCACCACGGGCAGGCTGGGATGTCTATTGGCCAGGTAGAGCGTGGACATGGGGTGCGCTCGAATATAGCACTTTAAGGGACCGCGGCCCCCTGTAGCTTCGCGGCTTTGACGGGCTGTGATTGGCCACGTCTCACACACAGGAAAGCTTCCATGATTCTAAAGGTATCGGGTTCCTCAATGGGTTGAGTCGATGCGGAGCACTATTCTCTGCCAAGAACACCATATTTAGCAGGCTCTGGGGCCTTCTGTCGCCTTCAGACGCCAGTATCAATCATGCTAATTGGCGGCTTCGATTGGTTGAACACTGTGCTAGCCTTGGTAAGCTTACTAAAAAGTATTCAACTATTACTCCCCCAGACCACTTTCCGTAAATTTAATATAACAGTTGGAAGGCCTTCATCGTTATCCTTCGTGATGGCATTGGTCTAGCTACCTAGCTTTGATCGCCCTTGTCCTGGCTATACTCAATACTTGCAGAGGTGCAGCATACATACACCTACACAACCTACCTATGCATGACCATGAAGAGTAGCCTGGAGGTCGCTGTACCTTGCCCTCCTGATACCGGGGGAGTTTTGAAGAATCATGCAGTAATTCTTTACAATTCTCTTTACCGGCTCGCGTAATGCTTCAGTCGGGGATATACATAGTAGACTGGGGCTTCCCATTCCGTTATTTAGGTCCGCGGCTTTCAAGGGACAACAGACAAACGGATATTGTTTTTCCCGCCCCGAGAGACCAAGAATTCTTACCTACCTAACTAGCCATGTTTGTTCGTTGTGAGAACACGCGACCTTGACTGTTTCTTGACGAGATCCAGTAGGGGGATCTTCAGAACGGGTGTGGCACGTGGTGTTGATACCTTAGCAGAATGTAGCGAGCGTTGATCTCTCCCTATAGGTACTATGTATATCCGGTGATACCATTTTGGAGAAACAGAACGTCGAGCGCTAGAGTGGGGAATCGAGGCAGAACAAGCAACTATGGATCAATCAGCGTTCATGCCGGGCAACCATCGACTTTAGCCTCATCAAGTTTTAAAACGTCGAAAAACCCGCTGCCTCTTACAATACCTTCCCGTGCTTAACGTTAGCAACTTGCAAGTACCGCTCTCTCCGCAGCCCCGAGCGTCACAGCCGATATTACACACTTTCCTAAACCAGCGTTAAATCACCGGGATTTTGACGCACGCTCAAAAGACACCTGTCAAACAGCCCAGCTTAGGTAATCAGTAACAGCTCTGGTGAAATTATGAGTGCCCAACAGGAGCCCGAGAACAATCACCACCTCGTCAAGTCGGAAGACCGGGACCACCCGGCGAATCTTATCCCTTCATTATGTGCTAAATTTTGGAACTTGGGCTGGGTTACGGGAACAGGAGGCGGATGCTCCATCCGAGATGGGTGAGGCACCACTTCTTACTTCTCACACAAACCCCCTATGAGTTTGACCATCTCACATTTGTACACACTAGTGATTTGGTATACATCGCGCCGTCGGGTGTGCAGAAGGAGCTGATGAAGGCGGATGATCTCTACGTTCTATCCCTTCAGCAACAGCAGCCCGACCTGAAGAACCGGACCTATGTACGCTCACCCCCGCACGGCAAGCCCTCGCAATGCACACCATTATTCCTCGCCGCTTTCACGCGGCGCGGAGCCGGATGCTGCATCCACACCCACTCGCAGTGGGCGGTGTTGGTGACGTTGCTGCTCGAGGCGCAGGGACCGGGTCGTGACAAGCTGTTCGAGATCAACAACATCGAACAAATCAAAGGGTTCGGCCGCGGGTTCCAGAAGTCGGGGAATCTGGGCTATCACGACACCCTGCGCATCCCTGTCATCGAGAACACAGCCCACGAAGAGGACCTTACCGAGTTCCTCGAGGAGGCCATGGACAAGCACCCTGACACGTACGCCGTCCTCGTCCGTCGACATGGTGTTTATGTATGGGGCGACAACGTACACAAGGCAAAAACTATGTGTGAGAGGTAAGTGAAATACGCTTTAGTTATACCATATCACTGTTTACGTGAGCAGCTAACCATGTCTTGTACAGTCTGGACTATCTATTTCAGTTGGCAGTACAGATGAAGCATCTCGGTATTCCCTGGTTGAGTGACATCCCGGAGACCCTTCCGAGTGCAAGGGTAGCTGCGAAGCAGTAGACGCCGTTATAGTTGATTGTCATGTTCAGTAGGACAAGTGACATATTCATAGGTTCGACTACGTGAAATGAATCGAAATACTGGCCAATTAAAGCTCGCATTATTAGCTCTTTCTTAGCTGATATGTTTTATACAACCCTACCGTTCCGATCCCCTAGATCCAAGGCGTTTCTCATGCACACTTGGCAACGTCATTACTCTTCGTTCTCTCTTCCCATGGGAGCATACATCCAAATGCGTCGCTCATCCAGTCAACCAAATTTACCCAATACCCTAAACACCGTCGCCCATAATGCACAACAAGTGTGCGTTTCAAGTGTGAATGGTGTAAGGCACGATCTACAGAGCAATAAAGCCAGCGAGTAGACCAAAGAGGGTCAGGCCCGTACCGACGGGGCCGTAGACGGCGGCTCCAGAGTCAGTGGAGGATGTCGGCGACGAGCCAGAGGCGCTAGAGCCGGTGCTGGGGACTGAGGTAACAATGGTTGAGCCGCCGCTGACAATGGTCGTGGGGACCTGGGTAACAAAGGCGCTGCTACCGCTGCTTCCGGCACCGCTGGTAGCTAGGTTGGGCGTGCCAGTGGAGGTGTAGTAGTACTCGCCGATACACTTCTGGACGCAGTCGGCGTACGCCTGGTTGTCGGCGGCCGTGCCGTTACCTTGCGGGCAGTCAGCCACGCAAGCGGTGGTCGCGTTCACGTTCTGGTTGTCAGGGCTGGGGACGGCAATGCAGTTGGCACGGCACTTGGTGTCGCTGTCGTCGCCTGTATTGAAAGTGAGTTAGATCATGATCTCGGGAGTTCTTTGCACGTTGTTTCCACCGCCCCTCTCAATACTCGAATATTCAAGCCACCTCTTGTCCCCTGGGTCCTGAAGATCTGGGTACTCTACTCACACTTGGCAAGGCACTGCTGAATTTCGGAAGCGCTAGACTGGGCCGGGTCGAGGCTGACACTGGTAGAGGCCACAGTGGTGGTGGCAGAGCCGGTTTCCACAGGGCTCGAGGACTGAGCGCTGGCGGCAACGGCGAAAAGGCCGGCGACGATGAAGGAAGTGAAACGCATATTGACAATTAAACTATTATGATATATAATATGTAAATAATAGGGCAATTTTGTTTAACGAGCGTCGTGAAGAGTTGTCCTTTGGGAGGGGAACTGTGGGTTAACAGGAAACTGCTTCGTATTGATCCTTTATAAACAGGAGAGAACCCGGGAGAAAAGCGAGAGTGGAGGGAAATACGCTTTAAGAGACAGCGGACGTCAGGGGGGAGGGAAAACAAAGGTAAAAAAATCAAGTAAAACCTAGGGCGACGGAGGGTGCTTTTATAAAAGATGAAATTATACTGTATGAATGTATCTTGAGGTCGACAGAACCAGCAGGAGTACTTTCTTTTACTACTCCATGTCTTGGATCTTCAATGTAGACATGCCGGGGGCAGTACTTGGTCGCGCAGAACAGGCATCCTTCCGGCTTGGGAGTCAGGGGGCTACGCAGAATCCGTTCTAGGTACTGTACTACGTCCAAGGATTATTCCAACTTCAGTCCGGGGAAGCTGGACTCTGGCTAGACCAAGACAGACCAAGAGAAAATGAGAAGAGAGAAGATCGTCAAGACTGGTTTGCTGGGCTTAGACGAGGCGCTAGGGGAGTAGCGCTCGTCTTTGATCCGTGTCTTTGCCTAATACGACCACGTCCCGCCGCTGTCATTGGCTGGCTGAAGCTTGGGGCGTTTTGTCCGTGTCTGCTGGTGTTTGCCAGCATCGCATCGACCCACCCGTCATGAGAGCTCGTAATTTTAATCCCAAGCCACGCCTATGCGCCCCCATTTCAGACCCATCTCAGCTTGTTGTTATGATTCCCACGAAGACAGGAATCGGATGAGCAGTGGGAGGAATAGGTGCGATTGGTCACCAGCGCCCAGTGCTGTGGAGATTATCATGCAATGTATTATTCTGTATGAGACCTGACGTAGCATCAATTGTGGTTGTAATGGACCAGACAGACGATTCTGTTTTCAACAAAGCGGGCAATATTAAGGCAGGTTTCGGCTGTTGTTGACCTGCATCATGTCGAACATCCAGGAATCACATGTTGTCTTTGTCGTCAGTCCTGCGATTGAGCAGCGATCATGCAGCCACACCCAGTTGCACACCTTACCACGTACTGTAGCATAGCGGAGGCGATGCACCAGCAGCGGCTAGCCACGCACGCGCCCTCGTTGGAGGGTAGGAATACGAGTTGCGAACTGTGGCGACGCTCCAATCGAATCGTCTTCTGTTCCACTGTTACCAAATCGAATTCGTTCTGATGTTATTGTCGTAGACATTCCATAAGTCTCGTAATCAGAAACGTCTTAACTTCATAGTGGGTTTCATTCCCTTCGGCTTCACTACATGTCAACTGCCTGACTAGAACATATGTCCTACTCTAACTAGACATCAACTCTGGGCTTGGGCACAGGCAGCCCCCCTCCGAATATCGACAGGATGACACACCAGAAGATCAAAATTCGCGTTTCTATCACGTTCATCCAATCATTTCGCTCTTGCCACAATTCCTGCCAAGGGTACCTCTTGAACAGCTCAACAGTTGTATAATCCACCCGGCAGACCAATTTGCTCTGCCCACTCACTTATTGGAAAGCTTTACCTTTCCCGAACACGTATTGGCAACGACAATCAAGTGTGAGGGAAAGTGAAGCTTGAGAAATTTACACCGGACACCCCAAAACTCTATAAAAGTGGTCTGGCTTCCTATTGGTTTAGACGTACTCTGCAATAGTTTGATTGGTTAGAGTCTATCTAGAATTGAAATGCGAAGCATTTTAATTTTCACTATATTAAAATAGGTGCACCTGACCTTAGGAACGGTAAAGCTTTCAATTTTAGGGACAACTTGTTGGCGCTACTGTGACTTATTTTACACCCACACATTTCCATATTGCATCTTTATCTGCATTACCTATCTCACAGAGAGGAACCCTGAAACGAACACCTAGAGACTTGGCCCAGGAAATACATGGTTTCTGTCGGGGAGGGATAAATTTAAGCTTCTTTGATCAGGACGCTTCTTCAGTGACACCTGAGAAACAATTTATTCAGTTCGCATTCGGCCCAGATAACCATAGTGAGGCAGGGTTACAATAGACCCTACGTATACAGGCTCTACACCTCACCAAAACATCAGGCGGAGCAGCCATTCAAACCCTTAATATTCTTGGGATCTCAGATTTCGGGGAGCTAGTTGTCCAGATTTCTTAGGTACTCCTGAGCAGCAACTTAGTCTGCTGACCAAAGTTGGCAACTATGGACTCTCAGCCCAGTCCAAGTGTCCGGTCAGGTGGTGTATATGTCTCACCAAGCATTGCATTCCAAGACCGCATAAGCGGCGAGCAGGCTTAGCAAGGCTTAAGCTAACGTCAGCTATCGGAGTATCGAATCGAAAAGTGTTACAACGACGCGATACACGGTCTCATTTTCCAGCATCTAGGAACTAAACATGTTTTCCGTCTAAAGGATCTCTATTGCTAAGCTTATTGGCCTTTGTGAATCATCTAGTTTCGCCTCTAGGTTTTCTTAGGTAATTCGTGCGCAATGGTAACTAGAGTCTAACCGACAGGGAAGGTTCGTGAATCCTGGTTGTCATCACTCATTATTTCAGCCCCGCTCGTGGTACTCTTCAAGGCCGAAACCCTATACAGGCACCAGTGTTGGCAGGCGACTTACAAACCCTCCTCGATCTTCTTCAGGCACTCGGGGAACTCCTTCCAGTCGTACATGATGACATTGGCGTTGCACTGCTCTTTGAGGAGCTTGGCCATCTGCTCCATCTTCTCCTGGCCCTCCTCGATGCCATAGACACCGACGTAACCGATGAGAGGGATGCCAGCACGCATAGCGGCGGTAGCACCACTCTTGCTGTCTTCGACGGTGACACACTCAGAATTCTTCACTCCCAGCTGCTGGCAGGCGTAGTTGTATATAGCAGGGTCAGGCTTGCTTGAGGGAGGGTTCAAGCTGGTGGCGGCACTGTAGACATGCTGGTCGGGGAAGTATTTGTCGATGCCAGTCTTCTTCAGAGAGGCGACGACACGGGGCTTGGCAGATGTACTGACTACGGACATGGGGTAGCCTTGCTGCTTAAGGGCCTCGAGCTGCTCAGGCACACCAGGGCACGACGTGCACTTCTCGCTCAGCTTAGCAGTGACCGCGCCAAGCTCACGGTCGACATAGGCATCAACCTCCTCGGGGGCCATTGTGAAGCCATGCTTCTTCTGGAGGCCGACGAGCATGCCACGGAAGTTGTGGCCGACGAAGTCTTCGAGAAGCTGCTCAACAGTGTAGCGCTCGGACTTGCCCCATTTCTCAAGGACCTCGTTGGTCAAGTCGGTGCAAGCCTCAAAAGCCAGACGCTCCGACAAGCAGAGGGTGTTGTCGCAGTCGAGCAGGATGTACTTGACCTACATGTAGTCAATTGTAAGTATCCAGATACTAGACGGCAGATTGTGCATTCGGATGGGCTTGTCGACTTACACGAGGCATGGTGGAGAGTGAGGATTCCGAGGGCAAGACTCAACGAGTGAAGAAGCTGGTGCGTGCGCGTTTGCTCACAATGACGACGGATCAGTGGGAATTTCTGGTCTAAGAGGCTCGAATAGCTCAAGTGGATCGACGATGAACTAGTTTAGTCAACTGTGTTGGTGTTGATGATATCGAGAGGTGGAGTTGTTGCCTACCTAAGAAAGTGCCCCTCCTTCTGCTTTTAAGCTAAACACTGGCGTTGCGGGGATTTCGACGAGGGGTCAATTTGGTGGGCTGTTTTGCGCTGTAAAGTTACCGCTCAACGGGCGCATGTGGGCTGAAAAGGTGGGCTCCGATGACGGTAAGCTGCACCTTCAGTTTTAAATCCCGCTCAGAGGGGACCAATCAAAACTCAGGCGTTGCCCACAAGGGCCTAGAAGCTCGCTATATGAATAATATGGGGCTTCTCTGATACCTAGGTAGTAAGCAGGATAGATTCAATTAACCAGGCTTCGAGTCAACGCCCCGGATATGCAGTCACACATTGCGTGCGCTTGCTCGTCAAGTGGTCATTCCACGACATAGGTGTGTAGCTGGCCAGCTACAATACCTCTCTCAACCCCGTCACATCCTCACCACTGTCAGACAATCATAGCAAAAAGGACGACATGACGTGGCTTTCTAAGAGTACCACGGCTTTCGGGCTGATCCTGATAACCCATGCGTACGGACCCCTTGCTCACTCTCGATATTCCAGACAAGAAAGTTTTGGCTACTAACCAGCCTCATAAACAGCTGCTACTCGGCGCACGAACACTCCGCTCTCCAATCCCACCGCGCTGCATCGCTTTCTTCCCTGGCCTCGGCTCGGTCAAGTGCCGTCTCCTCGCTTCCCATCGACATTACGATCGAGACCATTGTCGCAACTTTGATTATCTGTTTGGGGCTTGTATCAGGGACATCTCAGCTACGTCCTATACAATGGCGAGTTTGGGCCGGCAAGATAGAGCGGGAAGGAGAGGCGGGTTTCAAGAATAGCAGTGGAGAAGTTGAGAAAGACTTCGTCGGAAACCCCTTTCGTCTGCTGGAAAGTCGTCCGGGATTTGTTGATATTCGAAAGCAAAGGAACGATTTTGCTACATGGGTGAAAGGGAGACCAACAGGGACATAATACCCGAGTGGAACACATTGCTACGGACAGGATCTACTATCTCGAGTAAATACACCAGATATACCCAAGCGGAACATCTTCTACCCGGAGCGTCTTTACAACCCGCCGCCAATGGAGAAGGTGAACGATTTAGATGACCACTCCTGACATAGAAGCATCCATTGATTATGGGCACTAGGTATGGATAATCGACGGTGGCTGCATGTGAGGTGAGACGCAGTGCCACCGGTATCCAGATAGGCAGTTACTCGTAGCTTTTGGCAAACCCCGTACATGCTCTTTCCTTCCTCCAACGAAAGCCCAGGCTCCTGCCTAATCACTCCCAATAGCTTATCTCTATTATTATCCACTTGTGTGCTATACGGCGCTCTTTCACTCTCTTCAATACCTATCTAATTTACTTAGGTAAGTATTCAGTTCTAAACATTGAGTCGGGTATCTCCTACGCTCAAGCGCGTTTCCGTCAAGGGTGTAATCACCCCTAAAACCCCAGCATTATTCGTGATCCTCTAACTACTAGGATTTCCCTTGATTCAAACTATGACGAGCCTAGAATCGAGATTTGTCTAGGAATTTCCAAAAAAACAATATAACAAAATGGCATCTTATCCACGAGATCCGCAGGCCTCCCTTGGGTCGTCCCCTGCCATGTCTGCTTCTTTCCGGAGAGTTGGAAGAAGAATGTCGTCACGATCACAAACACCGTATCCCACAGAACGTCCTCTCTCCGTCTCAGCCATACCCGGACGCGGGCAGGGGCCCCACCGAACGCACTCTGTTAGCCGTTTGTCGTGGGCTACGAGCACTGTCGGCCGTCGTTCCGTCACGCCAACTCGTGAGTCTTCGCCCTCGTTTCTTACACGTATCCATAGGCCAGGGCTCTCATCACCTTCGTCTTCTGGACGTCCATCGGCTGTGGGTCGAAGCCTAGGGTTTGAGCCGGGCGGACAAGATAGCGAGGTTCTCTCGGAAGAAAGCGCTGATGCAATGAATGAAATTATCATGGCGATCGATATGAGAGACCGTGGCCCTCGAGGCTCTACTCTAGGGTGTGCGTACTATGTTGTTCTGGAGGAAGCTCTGTACCTGCTTGAAGACGTGGCAATGGCCGGTGTCGACCTTGTCGAGACCCTGCTTCTCCATGCCCAGCCTACCACAGTGCTCATATCCGCGAGGGCGCCCGAGCCCCTATCCCAATTCCTCACTAGGGGCTCGCAAGATGTCAACGGCAGTCGGGGTAAGGTGTCGTTCCAGGCCTTGTTGAGTGTTCGGGTACTAAACTACCTCCAGGAGATTTCCCAGGCGCTTATATTCTAAGGAATCTAAATTCGACGGACTTCCGTTATGAAGCAGGCAGGAACAGATTACTCGACCTTCATCTCGGAATGGATGGCCCACAAAGCATGCTCTATACAACCGTTGTAGATGATGCTGTGCTTGAGGCAGATAATTACCAAACCCGAGGATCTAGGCAGGGACAACTCATGCGGTTGGCGACATCTATCAATTTTGACAGCCGGCTTACCGTTAGAACCCTCTCCAGCGTGTGTCCTAGGATTCGAGGCTAACATTATCTAGATTGGCTGCGCCGGTGCGGTATTGAATGATATTCAGCGTAGGAGAACGATACAGTATCTACCAAATGACCCCGATGCCCTGGTCGCTTTTAGAGTCCGGTCCGTGGAGATGTTTTCTTTATTCAACTCGATGTTTGTCAACGCCGACACACTTGTCTCGTTGCAGATTATGCAACCAGAGTACCATCCCAATAGTCTCCAGCGTGGCCCAACAGGTTCTACATCAGGGGCGAAAGAGGGTCTCTCGCTCTACGGCCTCTTCTCTCACCTAGCTGCCACACCTCAGGGCAAATTGAAATTGCGTCGGATGTTTTTACAGCCAAGCACTGATATCAACGTCATTCATGAGAGACAATGGACAATCTCGTTTTTTCTTCGCCCCGGGAACGCCGATGCGCTGTGCGGTATCAGCAAAGATCTCAGGAAAATCAAAGACATGAAATCCATCGTATTACTTCTACGGAAAGGTATCGATAGCCTTGGCCGAAAAATATCTGTGGTAAACAGTGTCTGGGCTGTTCTCCAAAGGTTCGCGGCCTATAGCCTGCGGATAAGAGAATCACTTCGGGCATTACCAGATGCAGACAAGGTAGACATAGTAAAAAAGGTAGTTACTGGGGCGACATATTTACTTAAGGTGTCTCCTCTCTAACACGAGAATCTCTTAGATCATTCAAATTGTCAACCTATTTCAGATTCGCCAACTTGGAGAACTGATTACCGAAACAATTGACTTCGAGCAATCTGTGGAACGGGGAAGAACAGCCGTAAAGCAAGGCATTGACGCCGAATTGGATGAGCGCAAGAGAATCTATGATGGCATGGAACATTTGCTTGCTAGCGTGAACACTAAACTACGGAGTGGTATTCCAGAATGGGCCAGGAAGTATGTACAAGCCTGCATCTTCCTACCCCAACTCGGATTTTTGACTACGGTGTCAGTCAACCCACAAACCGGCAAAGGAGATTATGATGGAGAGGGATTACATGATACATGGGACTGCATGTTTGTTGTGGATGGGCATGCCTACTACAAAAACCGGCAGATGAAGGAGATGGACGAAGAACTTCGCGACCCTTATTGCATGATCTTAGGTACTTACATTGTGGAAGCTGTTTTTATCATATACTCATATCTTACAGATCGGGAGATAGAAATCATCCATCAACTTGCGGTCACAGTTCTCGATCGAGAAGAAGCAATACTAGCGGCGTCAGATGTGCTTGGTGAACTCGATAGTCTACTCGCCCTGGCCACTTTCTGCGGCCAGAACAAGTGGACAGCACCTGAGATGACCAACACAAACATCCTACACATTAAGGGCGGCCGTCACCCTTTACAAGAACTGGTCACACCATCCTTCATTCCAAATGACTGTCTCATGGCCGGAGGAACGGGGGATCACACGCACGAACACGAGGATATATCGCCTCTCGAGATAGTTGATGGCTCTCTGAAATTGCCAAGTACAGTCATTATCACGGGCCCTAATCATTCCGGAAAGAGCGTCTATCTTAAACAAGTTGCAATTATTGTCTATCTAGCACACATTGGGTGCTTCGTGCCAGCCGAGCATGCTCAAATAGGCCTAACAGATCGTATCTTAACACGGATTGCAACGCGAGAAAGCGTGGCTCGCTCCGAGAGCGCATTTGCCACCGACCTACGCCAGGCGGCGTTTACTATGAACTTCGCAACCCGACAGAGTTTGATTATCATTGATGAATTCGGGAAAGGGACCAACAGCCAAGACGGTGCAGGCCTAGTGACGGCTGCCATTAGTCACTTCGCTGGCCTTGGCTGTGGACGACCAAAGCTCCTGGTTGCAACTCACTTCCATGAGATCCTAGACAGCCATTTTCTCACAGAAAGTGCCGAGGTAGCCTTTGCTCATATGGAAATCCATATAGATCTCGACGCCCCGGCAATGGAAGAGCAAGTGACATATCTGTACCAGTTTGCACCCGGCAGAAGCATTTCCAGCTTTGGTAGTCGTTGTGCTGCAATGAACGGGGTTGATCAAGCAATCGTAGACAGGGCCGAGTCAATTATACTTCAAATGGCACATCACGAAGATCTGGAAGTCGTATGCTCGAAATTATCAGAAGACGACGCACGAAAACTTGGAAGAGCTGAGGCAGTCGCCCGACAGTTTCTGGAGGAGGACTTTACACAACCACCAATAACGGTCCCCAGATCCGAGACTGAGACTTGGTATCGGCGCAAGCTTGAGGATATTTTATCACCAGGTGAGTCTACATAACGTAAGTCGTTACAACAACCAGATTTACGATGGGGAAATTTCTGCTAGGTCAGGCATGATGCGTCATACCTAATCTAGATGAACATATAAAAAACATATGGTCATAGAAATGCAACGGTTGATTTGGTATTATTGCTACAAAGTAGCATCAAGGCTTGCTCAAATCTAGCAACTACACCCTAGCGCTCGCTGCAAACGTCTTAGGTTATGCTTATAATCGACGGCGGTTATTGTAAAAGTATAGAGTGATCGTTGGCTGTAATAAATCTCTAAGTCTCACATCGGCCAAGCAGACAGATTATATTTAGGTGACGAAGTTGCAGTTTGCTCCTGGATTCTGATCCCATCCGCTCGTGAGTGAGTTGGCCCGTGATAAAAGTGATATTAAAGCCTTGCTTTTGGGCTTAAGCTAACTTTGCTAATGCTCTGGTATCATGACCGCTAATTCGACAGCAAATGATTCTGCTCATAGAAAACACAGGCAGTTATATACAATAGAACAAGATATGGTTATACTAGAGTCTTGCTAAATAGGCAACTACGTTTCTCCTATTTAGCACAACACTGTTTAATCCCTCCTCTAAATCCAGATGATAGAGTAGATGAGGATTGCTCGATCCATTTAGAAACCCAGAGCTAGCGCAACACCCATAGCAGCGACAACACCGAAGATAGAGGATTGGCTCGAAAGACCGGCAGCATTGCCTTCATCGTCCGTAGAGCCAGTAGAATTACCAGTCGAAGCACTAGGTGAAGGCGTGGCTGTGGCCGGAGTGCTCGTCGCCGCGCCCAGAGAACCAGTAACAGCAGTCGTTGACTCGTTATCACTGTCAGTCAACAGACCGGTTGTGGCGGCGTCGGTGGGAATAGTCAGAGTGCCGGAGACAGCGGGCTTCACGGTCGTGGCAGTCGTGGCAGCCGTGGCGGTCTCAGCGGGGGCGGTTTGCGGCGTGCCGAGGTCGAATGTCATGGTAACCTCGTCATTGCCGCCTTTGCTGCCCTTGTCACTGGGGGTAGGGGTGGCTGTGGGCTTTGCAGACGAAGTCTCCTCATTACTGGTGTCGTCTAGAACGCCGCCTTTCTTCTCAGCATCTTGGACGGCAGACTTGGATAGGTCGCATTGGCCCTCCAGGGGCTGAATCAAATCTTTGGCCGTAATATCAGCCGGGCACCACTGGTTCATGCAGATGACAATGTCGGACAAGATGCCGCCATCGGCCTTCTTGCAGATACACTGGGTGTCGAAGCAGCCCGAGTTGCGCATGCAAGTCGAAATGCAGTCCGGAAACTGTACGTCGGCGCGCTTGCTACCGGCCCCCGGGGCTGCGGCGGCGTGCTGAAGCAGAGAACCCAGGAGGGCCGAGGCTAGGATGACGGTGGATTGCAGAGAAGGCATTTTCTTTGTTCTCCTGATTCTCGTCGTCGTGTATTACGATAGCTTTCGCCTCCTGTGTACTATAGGGATGAGTTCCGTATTAAAGAGCGTGATGTATCGAATGTGGTACAAATTTGTAGGTAAAGAATGGAACGAAGGCCCGCTTGTCAACGCTGTCGCCTTCAGACTATAACGTAGTCAACTGTTTTACGGTAAGGAACGAATGGAGGTGAGTCTGGATGGAACGAGCAAAAGAATGCAAAGGCAGGCATACTCAGGAGGATTTCTTTACAGTTATGTACATTCTCCCATTTTCCCATCTAGGAATACAACCCCATCTCGGTACCTACCTAATTATTCAGGGCCCGCTCAAATCTACGCTCGGTGGTTTGCAGAGCATCAACGGAAAGGATTGCCAGGATCATCATTGACCCCAGAGAATTGGCGTGGTCTGAAACGTAGTGAATGGGAGGGATGATCTGGGATGGCGGTGGACTGCTTTAATCTCGTTGGACGCTGTCTGCGGAAACGACGTCACAAGCTGCCAATTGTGGAATAACTTCGAAAAGGGGGGCCCCTGCAGGATTTGATTGCGGTGCCCGTTGGGCTTGGCACTCCCCGCCATCCCCATCCTCATCCACCTGCTCATCCACCCCTCGCTACACCGCAGCAAACCACAGTCCACGACGAGGTTTGCTAGCAGTGCTTTGCGCTCCCTGCTCATTTCAATGCACTTGTATTCCGCATACCGCATACCGATAGTGTACTTGGCTAGTGTGTATCTTAGGGTATAAACAACATGCATTCATTAAACATTAGGGCATCCCTCGATAGTACCTACATGTTCAGCTGCTTTTCAGACACGTTCTTGAAAGGGTTAAATTCGAGCTTGGGCTCTTCTGCACCTCTCGCAAACCCGCAAACCCGCAACGCTCGTAGACGGATATGGCGGCGTTGTTTGCTGCGTAAACAACTACGCTGAGCGCCAGAGGCCTCCCTTGTCCCTGTGCTCGGCTGCGAGCCTCTTCTGTCGCCGCCTTGGTTAGGGACTTGGCGAGTCCCTGTCCCCGGGCCTCGGGAATTGTGTAGACAGCAGACATCTGGAAGCACAACGGCTCACTATTCGCATCATGGTTTTCATTGTCGTTATTAGCCGCGTCGCTTTGTGGGACGACCTGGGACACGATTTGGTAGGGGTTGCTTGCCGGGCTCGCATTCGGTAACGGGCCGATCAACGACGTTGAGGCCACCACCCGGTCGTCGTCCGACCCTACGGCGACGAAAGTGGTTGCTAGAGGGTTCTTGATACGGCCGAGCCATGCCGCGTTGTCGAGTGTGATTTCTCGTGCATACGTGGAACCGAATGCTGTTCAACCAGAAATCTCGACACAGTGTTAGCTTGTGGTATGTAAAGTATCACGAGTGGCGCATAGAATACACGTCGCGCTGTTGTCGTCATTCTCGAGACATTTGGTGGTGCGACGTACCATCGGCATCTTGTTGGAGTGATGCAAGCCTAAAGGGCTTGTATCTCTCCAGAAAGAAACGGCACCCCTCGTCGTTGGCGGGGATGATGACGATCCTAAACTTGGACGTGGTGGTCGTATCCGCCGCCAGTTTGTCTTCTACCGTCATGTTCGTTCGCGAAGAATGCTGCTCAAAAGCAATAGGTAGTCGAGGCGAGCCTGCTGACACGTCGATCAACACTGTTAAGACTCATGAGTTTTGCGCCTTTGACCTCTAATCAGTTAGCGCTTGCTCGAGATCCCGTAGTGTAAAATACAATGGTCACGAGCATATCGAAAAGTGATGTCCTAATCAAGAAAACGTTCTCTGATGCCTTTGATACAATGCTTCGCATTTTTATAAGCACGCTTCTACAGCAAGTCTACCATGTCTGCCGGTGCCTTCAGTGAGTCAGAAAGCTCACCCGACATGGAAGGCGACGCCGTCATATCGGACCTTGTCGTCTTTTAAAGCTAGACCGCATCGACGGGTGGTCTTCTACCATGGCTGACGATAGTTTACTTGCCATAGGCAATATTGCCGTACAAGATGGGAAGTGATTCCCAGCCTTGCCATTAGTAGACGTAGATTAGAGCGCCACAGAACTATAGATAGCTATTGGAGAACACAGCACCACATCATATATGTCTGTAGCCGCGCGCGTGACGCTGGTCAGAGCGATCCCTGCAGCCTGCAGGTGGCTTCGTTGCGTTTGTTGGTTGGGGGCTGTACAGCTGAATGGCACCTCAGCCTTAATTAACATATGACGGTCCTTAAAGCCTGACGTTTCTTCGCATTGTTTTCCTCCTCGTACGCGACCAATCTTTCAAATGCGACTTTCTTTTGCTATTAGAATTCCGTGTGTATATAGCGTGCATCGATAGAGCGACAGCATCGTTGTAGTCTTTCGTGTCTATGGCTTCTCCTGGCCCACCGGCGGCGCCGGATAGCCCATTGTCCAAATTCGAGGATTTCGATCTCGAAGAAGTCTTTCGAAAAGCCACGCCACATGCAATAAACCTCACTAGCCAGAATTTTGTGGTGGAATTTGGTCCCGAGCGGGCGCGCATCGCCTTCGATCTCGACGACGACGATATCGAAAAGCTACTGCAGAGTCAAAGAGACACAAACGAATATCCAATCCGATGGATGTAGGCATCGCCCTCAGAACTCTATACATCATGTCATGTGTACGTACACTAATCTAGTCTCAAGTAATATATGGGATCCTAGTAGTCAGAGGGAAGCCGTAAAGGCCATTGGAAACCATTATGAATTCTCTGAGAGATTAGTCCGCCTGATATGTTTGTCGTCGCGACAGGCAACAAATTCCTCACGGCGGGCTAGAGATAGACATGGTTTCACTAAGCATTTCCATCTCCACGCGGACGTTGAGCTTGGGCACGTCGGTCATGGTGGTAATGGTAACCATCCCATGCAGTCGCATTCGAGTGTCCAGCTCCAGAAAGACGACAGCGAGTTGATGGAACTTGTCGACGACGACAGTATGGAGCTATATTTACAGGTCAAGAGTACCGTGAATTACTTTTCAACAGACCACACACAAAAAGGTAGGTTACCTACCTTTTCTAGAAATCGCAAAGGCAATTGCTGATCTAGGCCAAAAAGCCTTATGTATTGGAGCCCATTGGCTGCATAAACGGCCAGTCGGGGAGCATGAACATCACAACAAAAGCATGATGCCTCCAAAGCATTGGCAATGGTTGACACTGTGCAATGATCGTATGTTACAATGCCTATTTAGGAACCATTTATCTCCATACTGACCCCATCATTAGATACTGTGCTGTCAATTCACGAACAACCATCGTTTGAGACTGTGCCGGATAAGGAGGACCCTGACAGGTGGAAGCACGGGGAGCTTAAGAATATACGGGCCAATACTCTTGACGTCCTCCTGCAGCTCTCTCGCCAAGGCTTTGATCTATACAAAAGGAAGCCCCTGTCACTCAACTCGGTTCGGCGGCCGTTGAGTAAATGGCATGCTCGTGATAGACCAAGCATCAATCGGCATGGGACAGGGATGTCCTTTGCCAATGGGGGTGAGCCGGTGAGCCTAGCGGACGAAGGCACCAGTAACCTCTTCTATTACTTATTTGAAGACTATGTGGCGGCCGGCCCCCTAAAAACAGCCGAGAAAAAACTAGAGCAGATGGTAAGCCGCTCGACTAAAGCTATACTTTGAATGAGAAGCTAACGATGAAAAAGACCAACAAAGTACTTGAGAGTGTAGTAAGTTCAAATTCTTTTTATAACTATTTTCTTTACGTGTGGTGAGTTTCGCTGCAATAATGCTGACTACTACAGCGCCCCCATATTCGAAAGAAGAGCATAGATATCATTCCCACCCTGCACTATCTGAGCAAAGATCTCCGGGAACTAAAGCACTTGTTCGAGAACTACAAAAATCTCATTAGCAAGATCACGACCCTCGGCAGGCCTGATGCCCAGGCGCAAGGCGGCCATGTCGAAGATCCCCGCAGGGTAATGTTGACGGATACAGCGTTAAGCCGGTTCGACAGACTGGGCGATCGGCTGCAGTATCTGATGCTGAACGCGATCGAAGGATACCTGGGAGAAATCAGCGCGGTTTCGAGCACGGTAAGACCCCTGAGGCCTATGACTGCATGTTTTCAAAGCTATCCCAAACTGACGCCGGTGCGTGCGCAGTACTTCAACTTGACGCAACAGAAGGACTCTGAAGCCACGGCTAGGCTCACAAGAAGCGCTACGCTGCTGGCTAAGCTGAGCGTCTTCTTTTTGCCCATCAGCTTTCTCACGAGCTATTTCTCGATACAGATTGAGGATTTGTACATGTATTGGCATGGCACGGACTATTGGTATTCGTTTGCCGTCATAGCGAGCGTATCCTTTCTCTGCTTGTTCTTCTTCAGCAGGCTGCTCATGTTCGCCAGCGACACGTTAGATGAGTGGGCTTCTCAAATCATGCAGTGGTTCCGCAGGTTTTCGCGGGCTCTGGGGTTCAAGATACCGGAAGAAGACGAGTAAATCTTTCGAGAGTGATAGCCAAGCTTGTTTTTTCTTCTCCTCGTTATTTGGGATTTGGATATTACCTACAGCGACGCATGCCGGGTTATTGCTTGGAAGGAGGTTTGACATGTGACATGATGAGAATACGAGCCGGTCCTTGTGAAGATAAATGTGTGCAATCTACAACAACTAAAGAATAAAACCGTTGATGGCTACGGCTGAAAAAATGGATCTGTTTATTTGACTTGGTAGCGCCCTTTGCAAGATTCACCTTAGGCGGAATTGGGATGATGCAAAAGGCAACGAGGTATCTACAATGCAATGTTATCTGATTTTGGCGGGGTCGGACTCAAGTCCTTCACATGTAAGCCGTCGCGACACCTTAACGGGCTTTCAGGAGGGCAAAGCGATCGTCACTCATTAGGTACCTAGGTAGGTAGTACTTTAGGTACTTGTGTGTTCGGAACATTTGACCGACAGTAAAAGGCAACGCATGGTTATCGTTGCATGAAATATTTCGTGATGCACAAAACACTCACGAAGGTAGCCCTCAGCATCAATATGTAGACGCAACTATTCGCTATTCATAGTCCAAATGAGGTAAGTGGTCGCGCGACATCCGTGACACCTGATCGCAATTCGTGTCCATCCTGCTCCAGAGTTTAGTTTAGTTTAGTTTAGTTTAGTTTATTTAGTTTTTATAGCTCGGAATTCAATTTAAAGGAGCCTCGGGCAGAACCACGGGTTCCGCAAGGAGGCTAGCTGGATGACTAAATGAGCAGTAGTAGTATGAGATTAACATTTATCTTGCCCCCTTTTCGTTTCTGAAAAGAACAATTGAATCTTGTGTTGCGACTATCGCGGCTTAACTGATTATATTCCGAGGCTAAAGTGTTTAGTGTACACTAGGTAGGTACTGTAACTAGAGATGTGTTGATTCATGCCTGCAGCTACCCCTGAAATCGACAAGGCATCTGCCAGCTAAGGGTAGGTAGGTACCTATCCAACACTGATTGGTAAATGCCTAGGTTAGGTACGTCGCTAGAGCCTAGAACCGGGCTTTTGACTGGCTGGCGTCAATTTTACTTTACTATCTAAAGGTATCGCTGTGCCGTCGGCAGCCGACCGTTGCTGATCATCGTCCTCGCTCGCAGGCAACTTTGAAACTGTCCTTATGACGTTGATTCGTACCGGATATTTGGGGCGGCACCGAATAACTTCAGACCGTTGAATCTCCAAACAGCAACCTCCTCGTCACTTTTTTTTTGTCCGTCTGAATACATTATTCCTATACGGTTATACCCGTCACGCGCAAGCAACAACCCACTTCGGCACGTGCCGCTTCTCTGGTAGACTCTGTATTCGAGGCGTATCTGCAATCTTAAGATACCCACACTCTTGGCATTGGACAGAACGACAGAAGCGATTCACGGCCAGGTTAATAAGGGTTGCCAGGGCTGTCATATACCAGGCACTTACCATTGACGCTCGTGGTTCCTTCGCTTGGCAGATACGTAGCCATTACGACGGCAACACCGACCCCGACAACATTGGAGAACGACGAGAGAAGAAGAAGACGACGACCGTTCGTTGTGCAACACCATGCCCTCGAAAATGCCGAACGGGGCTGCCAATGGCGACCACGCGGCCCAAATCCATTACATTCCCCTATCATACGATTCTACGAACGATGATTCCTCCGCTCGACAACTCATCCTCGCCCTGCGACCTGCATGGTCGAGCCCGGATTCAAATATCGAATTCGTGCGTTTCACCGACGGCATTACAAACACCCTGCTCAAGGCCGTGAACCGTAGGCCAGGGCTATCCAAGGAGCAGATCGACAGCGACGCCATCTTGCTGCGAGCCTACGGCCACGGCACTGACGTCATCATAGACCGGCACCGTGAAACGCAAAACCACGAATCGCTCATGAAGCATGGTCTGGCGCCGACATTATTGGCTCGATTTGACAATGGCATGATGTACCGCTACATCCAGGGGAAGGCTTGCCAGCCCGCCGACCTGCGCGACCCGCCTATATACCTCGCTGTAGCACGGCGTATAGCTCAGTGGCATGCCACCGTGCCTTGTATACACGAGACCAGTTCGGGGAACAACGGGGTTACAAACGACAACTCTCGCGATTCTACCCTCGACGTCGTTGCACCGGGGAAGCCCGCGCCAAACGTATGGACCGTTATGCAGAAGTGGATAAGAGCATTGCCCACCAAGACAGAAGCTCAGCGCGCCAGGCAGTCCGAACTTCAGAAAGAGCTTGCATGGCTCGTTGAAAAGTTGAGCCAGCGTCCCGGCCTGGGAAAGAATGGCGTAAGTTGTCACTTCTTGGACTCCAGCGAACGCAAGAACCCACGAAAAAAACCAAGGGTCTTCTCCTAATCTTAACCCAGATACTAATCATGATCTTGTCGACTAGCTCGTTTTCGCACATTGCGACCTGTTGAGCGGAAACGTCATTATCGAGCCGAAAGGACCGGGTACGAATGGGGCTAGCCATAGACTTGGAGAAGGCCAAGATATCCGCCAACAGCAACCCTCCGTGAATTTCATCGACTACGAGTACGCGACGCCCTCGCCCGCTGCCTTCGACCTTGCGAACCATTTTGCTGAGTGGGGTGGCTTCGAGTGCGACTACAACGTGCTACCGACGCGAGCGCAGCGGCTCGAGTTCATCCGCGAGTATATACACACCTACTTCAGCCTTGAAGAGAATTCCGAAGACGGCGAGAACATCGACGAGGAACTCGAGGCACAGAAACTACATGCCGAGGTGGACATGTTCCGAGGTGTACCGGGCTTCTACTGGGGTATATGGGCTCTAATCCAGGCAACCATCTCCCATATCGACTTCGATTACGCTCAATATGCCGAGGTCCGACTAGGCGAGTACTGGGCCTGGCGAGACGAGATGGATGGGCCGCGCGATGCCGTGGGTAAAGAAGTGACGCTGCGAGAAAAGAGATGGGCGCAGCTGGAGTGAAGGATTAAAAGAGACAGGAGGTTAACGTCTTTAGAACAGCAATTTAATGGTAGACATTCTAGAATTATGGGATTCTTGCCTCGTGGGTAAACTACCACGTAAAATACTTAATAGAGGAAGTCACGTTTGAAGGCAACCAAGTGAGATGGAATTTATGGTTTAGGCTGCCCACGGAATGAAGAATAAATGAGAGGATACAAAGGATAGAGACGGAATTAAACAGGAATCAATACTCATGGTATAATCTTCGAACTTAGAGTTGGTGACTGTGCGCGTGGTAACTTGTCAGGTCTGGATTTCGACTGTGAATGATACGTGATACAGATTATATATAGTTAGATATGTGATAGTCTAGTTTCATGTGAATAGCCAGCAGCTTCATTTATGAATTGGCGAGTTGCTCTTTAAGCCTTTGTAAGGTAGGTGACTTTGTGTTGAGCCTCCGAAGAAGGTTCGGACTCTGATGTTTCAGGAACACTTTTATACGTCAAGGTTGCGGGTGATAGCTAAACTCGGTAGTTCGCTGCTGCCGCCCAGGCGTTACCTCAGGCTATCACATAATACTTTTTGTCCTCTGCTATTGTATACCTCAGAGGCGGTATATACGCTATGGGGATACAGGCCATTTGTTCTCCATCTAGCTCTCTCTGTCGCCGGTAAGCATTCGTATGCCATCCTCACGGGGTTGAGGAGGGCTGGAGGTATCTGCCTGGCATACTTATTTTAGCTGGGGACTTCACGGTATTAATCAGTAGTGACGTGCTGGAACTGAAATCAACTCAACGTGTGGGTTAGGTACGTCGTGCGTCAGTCTTCTCTGCGCAGGACAGGGACATATGTCTCTCTCGTACTGTTTCTTGACACCTTGGATATAAACCACACTCCTTAGCAAGTGACCCTAGAATCGTTTTTCGTACTACGTAATATTTGCAAGGAGGTCTATTTAGTTGGATATGATGGTTTCTCTTTCTCGATGAACGTCCCGTTTCGTTCTCGCCTTTGGACTGCTGAGCTTCAAGTTGTTTTAGACTACGCGTGTTTAAGAGTGTCAGACACAAACCGGCGGTAGCTACGCAAATAACACCACTTGTTGCACAAGGAGACTACGACTACCTAAGATAGCTGGAGGTGGGCGTAATAGCTTAATGTAGAAATTGATTATTCCGTTTGCATGTAGAGTGCATCACTGCAGACATGTAATACAACACCGGTTCTCGAGACCGTTCCCGTCAAGTTCAGCATGTCGATCACAACAGCCGAAAGGGTTTCCCTTAAAGGAGTGTGTTGGGAATAGGCTCGATTTCACATTCAATGAATGCCTTATTAAATAGGTAGGTTGACTGGAAAATACTGTATTTGATTATTTCATATATAGAGGTGCCGAAGCTCCAGGCGACATATAATTCTTAACTGTCTACGGAGTAATAAAAGGATATAAAAATACTGGGGCGTGGGAAGCACGACTTTCGCGGTCATTCTCATCTCTTGGATTTGGAAGAGTCTTGGATATGTCAGCCTCTTGCATAGGCCCTGTCCTCCCGCACCTATTGACGGGTATAAAGTTCTATCTCGAATTTTACAACGACCATGATAATTGTCGGCAATGCAAAAGATACAACGGGAGAGATCAAATGGCATGTTGGGGGGGCAGTCGAGTACGTAATCGGGCTCGGAGAGAAGATAACTCACTGATATTACTCTTAGGGCATCGAGATTCTCTCGTGATAAGCATTGGGAACCTAGCTAGGTCGGCACTTCTGAGGTATCCTTGTAACAGATTTTGAGGCTGGAGAATGAACATGGCCAATTAAGTTAGCACCTTTCGGGGTAGCAGACATTGGCATGCATGAGGCCTCGTCTTGTCAACAGTGGCCCAGGTGCGTACGGCACCTACCTGTGGCATGGCACCTTTCGCGATTTGAAGTCCTGACAAGGGTTTCTCCTCAACGCCTCAACGGGTTGCCGCGATGTTTTAAGATTTTCGCCGCTCTCCCGGAGCTTTGCAACCGCACAGTGTATGTTGAGTACGCGTTGAGTGTTGAGGTACCGTAGATCCGGAGTGCCAATACCTACATGATATCTTTATTGGGGGCCAGCTGAAGGCAAGGCAAAGAAGGGACGGTACTCACTAGCCGAAAGAGCCTCTGGGTGATAGTTCTGGCTACACAGCCCCGGCCGAAAAGCTGAATGGATCGGCAACTCGCAGACTCGTCTAACTAACGCCGCCGGCTTTCTCACCAGAATAAGCGGTCACTTTGACACTGTCCAATGGCGGGCACGGTAGTCAACCCGTGAGCAAAGTCGAAAGGGCAGATGACAAGAAAAGGACATTTCCAAAAGCAGACCGGGGGCGGGGAGGGCGCTTCCTGGCAACCCAACCTAGGTCTGCCTGTATCTGGTTGAATGGCGACGACTATAAACGTCTGGGAAACCAGAAAGTACCCAGCGACTCCATAAGTCGGTTCGCACCTAGATTACCCTGTTTCTTGGCGACGCGCGATCCCGGATGTGACGAGCTGATTCTTGGACGTTGATTCGAAGGGAAGCGTAGCGAAGGCATGAGCCGTATGCGTCGGGGCACACTTTAAGCACGTCAACTCGTTGCCGCCGAAGAACGAGATGGAATGCAGCGTGGGCATCTCTATCTATCCAGGTAAATCGGAGCAGTTCTGACATTTGACCGCCTTTACACTATGATGGGATGGGTCCTACGGCGGGTTCTGTCCGCAGTACTCTTCGCACTTGGACCCCGGCTGCGGCGTTATTACGCTCAAGCGTCCTGGACCCCTCGCCGTGCATGCTTTGCATGTTTCCCCATGCACGCTTGCTGCTTTAAGATGGTGATATATGTGCGCTTGTGACAAGCTCTACCTATCTATCTAGGTACACTACGTACATAGCCTACTACGGTATTATGGCTACGTGTAATGGGAATTCAGCTTTTTGAAATCTGGTGTAATCGGTTTCTAGAAGCTCGAATGCGTGGCTGAAAACGACATGTGTACATATAACTTACCTGGTGTACCCAGATGCGGAGCTGAAGCGGCTGACAACACAGCTATACCGGTAGTTGAAGAATAATAAGGACAAGCTCTAAACTCCCTAGCTCTTCACTATTCATGATGGGACGTTCAGCTGATTAAGATGAGGGGAAACGGAGCGAAAGCACTGGAGAAGGGGGAGGGGAAAGGGGAAAGGGGGACAATAGCAATAGTAAGGAAAAAAGAAAGAAGAGCTTCGCCTTGCCTTGCCTTGCTGCACTGGACTTAGCCACTCCCGTGACCCCACGAGGAGATGAATATTTTGATCCCTGTCAAGTCTTCTCGGCGGACCCAATGAGCGACAAAATGGGCTCATCTCGCCAGGGCGGGCCGGTAAGCTTCCCTCGGCACTTTCAGGTTTGTCAATGCCGTTGAGAAAGCTGCGAGGCTCTAAATAAGGAAATGATCGGCGCCCTAAAGCGTTCGGCGTGTCTACCGGCTCAGTGTAACGCACCATCTCCCCCATCCAACAAGCGATCAACGCGCACAGCTGAGCTGATGGATGCTATGGATGGATGGGTGGATGGTTGGATGGAGCGGAACAGACAGAAGGTGTCTTTGTGCGAGCTGTCCGTCTGATGTGTGCCGCACTGTTGCGCCGTCTGGGACGGCACAATCCAGTAAACCACTCCAGCTGCCTGCCTAAGTGTCCATTCTCGGTCCATGAAACCGCAGCTTGGGTAGATCGTCTTTTCTGGAGATGCACTATCTAGAAAACATATGATCACACTCGGAGTGCGGCGGAGGGGCCGCTGGTACAGTAGTAGCACTCGGTTTCATTGTAGGATATTACCTATTGTCTGCTATGTTTGACGAGATTTGTCCCTTTCAACGGTAACAGCAACTTGGGTAGATGAATCTCATTCATCTTGGGGTATTATCAAGACAAATATAAGAATGATCGGCAGCCTTTTTGGGGCGCCCATCCCCATCATATCTCCAGCTTGTCATTATTGCACATGAAAACGGGGGACTGGGGACTGGGACTCGATACTGGTTGGAGATTAGAGTCTGAGGCAATTATTAACCGACAAGTGACGGCTACACTTGGTACTGTTACGAGTCATCACCTACCTGGTATGTTTCCCCAATCATAAATGTATAGATTACGCTATTAAAGTCAGCAAATGGAAGGGGGCCAACTTAAAAAGGATAGCAGGTTAGAAGCTAGCTATTTGATGGCCTTCTTGCGGTATGTAGTGTATAGATAATCGCAGGAGGACAACTCCGTAATCTCACTCACCGTTCAATTTGACAGGTGTTGTTGGATCGGATTTCTACTGAGTGCTTGCCTTGATTACAGTCGCATAGTAAATAATATATCTATGGATTAGCTTAGGCCGTGCCGTTGTTATCACGACATGATCTGCCAATATAGCGCCCGGATGCCGAGGTGATGCCAGCCTGACGGCAATACTATGTACGCTGTAGGCGAGCAATATCTCGATCGAGCCTTATCAATCCAATGGGGAGTTATGAAGCATCCAAGCTCGAAGAGCACGACGTACCTGCTGTACGCCATCATGTACCGTAGCACTTTGTGCAGTCGGTGGAGAGTGACACACCAATCAAGATTGTGATGATCACCCGGGTACTTCTCAGCCCATCAAGCGATGTGCGTAGGTACTTATCACCGGTAGGTACTTTATCTACCTACCTGCCTGAAGCATTCAGCTAAGCTTAGCAGCCTTAACTCTGTAGGAAGCAAGCGAGCGACACCTACGCGTGTGGAGAACATGGCGAGACGCTCATGGTCCTTTTGCCCCATCTTACTATAGGTAAGTGTTCTTATTCCAACGGTCAGGCGTCTATAACAAACATCTCGACCTCGACCGGCAGCACAGCAGTAGTACGACCCTATTGACACTTATATCGTGTGATGCCGCCACTAGGGACTCGATTGTGAGACTCTTACGATGTATACTAACCTTGACGAAACACTTCATGGTAGGTCCGTGCCAGTGTTGTGTGTGTTTCGCATGTATGGTGTTGCAACCGCTCAACACGTGTTATACTCTGGGCACAGTATAGGTGTAGCTACCAAATCTATGCCATATAGGTAGGTATCGGTCTCTCGTGGGTTGTATGTGTCTGAAATGAGGATTACCTTGGCTCAATTGACACCGAGACAAGAGTGGACGTTCCCGACGAGTTGTACAAAACATGACCCAAGTGCTTCTTGCTCTATCGATCGATATGGTATACGTCGTCAGAAACTGCAACAACAACACCACCCCCTTTCTTAGGTTCATCGGTCCCTGCTACATAGACCGACTACACACTACCTACGGCAGATACGACATGCGTATGCACTCCATGATCCACGTCTCCATATTTCCAAGCCGACTGTATTAATTGCAAGCCGTCTTATCAGCCGAATGAACCATGCGCCCTACCTCTATCGCTACCTATGTAGGTACCACCCAGCCTTCCGTCTCTCCCTGTCGTTGGCTGGAGGGCGCCCGAAGTGCTCTAGTGTCGTGTAATACCCGGTTCATGGCCGAACGGTCGAATCCGGCTCTCTCTGTCTCCCCCTCCCGTGGTAGTATAAAACCATTGACACCTAGTGATTAATGGTGCACTACGGTACATACCCAGTATAGGTGCCATGTACCCTTGGTCTATCTAGTAGCTATCGGTATTTTCAGCCGGGCCTGGTCTGCCTGTACATAGTAGTAGTTTGCAGCTACACAATATGCACACCTCACTCATGCATGCATATAGACTTACATCACATGTACTATAATCCGCGCGCTGACCTCCTGACCATAACGAACAACAAACAGCTGATTACTTGCTTGCTTGCAGTGCAGTACAGCAGTACAGCACCTGGGGAGGCTCTACCACGGAGTGCCTGCTACTACCTACCTGGGTAGTGGGTAGGCGGACCCTTGCCTTTTTTTTTGGGGTTTTTTTTGGGTTTTTTTTTGCTCCCTCTTGGACAGTTGCACTGGCCTACGGTAATGTACAAACTACACTATCTTGTAGGTAGTACTAGCTGGATCAGGGATCTGTCACTGGTCCGCCCCAACTCTGCTCGACAACAGCTCTATCGCGCAATTCTTCGGCGCGCGGGCGGTTGACGCATCCACTTTTAGCGTAGTATACATGTTTCTCGTCTGGGCTAGCTAGCCACCTACCTAGACACAATTGCACAGTCGTGCTGTCGGGGAGGTAGCGTGCAAGTACTTACAGTACTCGTACCTATCTACCTAAGCTAAGCTAGGAGGGGAGGCAGGTCAGGCCCCACCAGGTAGTCGTCGAACTCGACTTCTAGCCCTGCCCCAGCCTGCCCTGTCCTGCCCTGCCCCGCCCTGCCCCGCCTGCTGCCCTGCACGGCTGCCCACTTGTGATGCTTGGTGTGCTGTGCTGCGCTGCGCTGTGCTGTGCTGGAGGCAAGAATGCAGCTCCAACCTTGCAAAGTACCTCCTAGCTCGCGCTCGCGCGATGCCCGCTGTTTCTGCGATGCTGTCTACCTCGACTCACTCATCGGTGGTACACGAGATATATCAGCACCGACACTACGCGCTTTGTTAATCTACCGTCGCCGGCTACGACCCACCATCTACCTGTCTGAGGCCTTCTTTGCCCTCATCGGTCGTGACGGCCGAAGTATTAGCTATTAGCCAATTTGCCCTCGCCTAGTGTCTCTCGGCTCGATCTCTCTTCTCTCCCTCCTTGATACCTGCTACCTGCTACCTACTACCTGATACCTGATACCTGATACCTGATACCTGATACCAGTGTCGGTACCTGACCTGATACCGAGACACCTGCACCGGATTACAAAACAAACCAACCAGAAAAAATAAGACTGTGATTACCCCCATTGTTTCATTCAGCCCGGCTTCTTCCAGAACCAGGATAGCCCAGCTGGTCTAAGTTCATATTCGCCCGCTTCCCCTACGTCAAAACCTAGACCAGCCGAGTTCCCAGCCTGTCATTGGCCCAGGTCGGGATGGGGAGCATTTGATCCAAATAACAACCGTCTGATCCTCTTTTTACACTTCGCCTGGTGCTTCTAGAACGCCAGCGCTAAATCCCGGATCGTGGTTTTTGGTTGTTCTTAGCCTCGTAAGCCGCATTTGATGTCTTTAGTAAGAGAACATCTGGGACGCGAGAGTGAGAGTGAGCTCGGCGAGGTGGAGAGCCTAGAAGCCATCAACGAGTCCGTCCACGGGGCACAACCATCTGGAGCGCCGGCCTAAGCGTTTTCGCCTCGCATACGGCTGGCGAGAGCTTTTCCAGCGCCGATTGAGCCGGTCTGAGTGGACCCGTGACGGCGGGCATCGGGGAGGAGGCGAATAGGAACCGAAAAGAGGGGCAATAAAAAAAATCAAAATATTATATATAATATAAGATTTTGCGAAGGATGGCCGCTGACCCTTTTGAGCCGCGACAAGACCGTCGCGGCTCCATCTTGGATACCCGAGAGACTTCGGTGGCGGCACCGGGCTTCGACCCGTCGTTGGACCCCACGATCCGACGGCTTTTCGAACAGCAAGCTGAAATCCAGGCGAAATTGGCCGCGCTGCTACCGGCTAGATATATGCCCAATGGCCGCCTTGAACTGGATATGCTACGCCATAAACTCCATGCTCTGGAGGCGTATGCGCGTAGTCAAAGTATGTTTCTTCCATATTTTTCTTCCCTAGTTACACCGATGGATGCATCAACACATCATGCACTGGCTTTGTGATACTGACGAGGGGAAATCTGCCAAGACTTATCTGGCAATGTTCCTGTTCTCTGTGAAATCGAGGAAGCTCGGTCGCTCCAGTACCGATGCGAATGCATCGAGAGCTACCTAATAGATGAAGGTATGTCGCAGGAATTCGGGGCTGTAGGCTCGCCTTCTCACTCTGCATTTATAGGCCTCGACCTTTACGATGCAAGATTCCTCGACGTTCTGGGGCATACTGCTCCCAGCGAGGCCCCCCCGGGCTATGGTTTATGGCTGGATCAGAATCTCTCGTATTACGATCCCGTGTTTCGGGGATGGAGAACGAGGGGCTCTGTGCCGTTGATCTCCAGGCGTCAAGTTTCTTTTAAGTGTTGGAATGATGAGTGCATCCATCAGATTTACGGATTTTCAACGGCTGAGGACCGGGACGAGCATATGAAGCGGCATGCGAAACCTCCGAAGAGGGAAGCAGGACCGTCAGTCAGCAGCGTGTTGCCAATTGCATTCGCGGATCAATCGCAGCCTAGAGTCTTTGGTGCAGATCATCTCAAACAGGGCTCTCCTATTCCTTTACCACGTCTATCGGTACCGTCCACCTTACCGGGCTTAGCTACGATGAACCAACCTAGAGATCGCCGAGGCTCAGTCCCGGGCTATCCTCCTGCAAATGAATTTCCTTCTCAGCATCGGGGCTCATTACAAGTAGAGGCGGAAGTTGACCCTATGCTCCCACCACTTAAACGAAGTCGAGTCGGCCATTCCAGGCTAGAGTCTATCGGAGAGCTGAGACTCCCTCGCGACGCTGGACCTTGTCTTCGTTGTAAAGTCCAGGCTAAGCCAGTAAGCTCATTATTGCTCCTGGGGATATCTAGCATGAGCTAACAAGTCGTAGTGCGATTCGAGAGATGATTGCGCATTTTGCTCCGAGGAACCAAACTCTAGTGGTGATGAGCTATGGGCCGTCCTTGGATGCCACCGTGGCCCTCTGGCCAACTTGGCCGATTATATGTTACCAGGTAAGTTCTTTGTTCCATGATGTTGCGAGTGTGATTTTTGACTGTGAAATAGAAGCCCTTTCTCCGAGACAAACGCACACCCCTGTCACGTCCCCAATGGCAAGACGGCGGAATATG
The DNA here is from genome assembly GCA_025201785.1 of Xylaria longipes. Lineage (NCBI taxonomy): Eukaryota > Fungi > Ascomycota > Sordariomycetes > Xylariales > Xylariaceae > Xylaria > Xylaria longipes. Next base: position 1,150,041 of record MU619687.1, read on the forward strand.
AACGAATACCTTGAGAGGACGTACCTTGTCAGTCAAAGCATGGTAGACTTGGTCAAGACTCATCTTGATTTCAATGACGGTTTTTGGTGGACTGAGGACCTGGCAACCTTACCCATGCCAAACCCTACACTAGCAACCTATTCAAAAGAACCGAAAGACTACCCGCCGCCCGTTCTGAAAGTACTAGCCGCGAGCTGGAATACCGAAGGCGTCCCCTTTCTGTTCTGGGAACTTTTTAGACTAACGGGCTTCATGTCGGAGAGCAGGGAGTCAGAAGCTGTACAATATCCAGTTCTTTACCGCGCTAAACTGCTCTTACGAGAGATACTTTTCTACGACCTACAGCAGCCGGAGCCATCGATACGAACCGAAGTTAATATCTCTAATGCCCAGCTTCTTCCCGACGATATGGACTACGATAGCCGTAACCGATTAATCTACAACTGTATGGCCCAGTTCTTACAGTCTTTCGAGGGCGTGACTATGCGAAGAGTCGTATCTGAACCAAAAGGGTGGCTCGCTATCTTTATTTCGCTCTGCATATTTAGCGTCGTGAGGACGATCCTAGCCGATCTGATTTCAACACCATCACGAACCATTTCTGCTCAGGCTCAAAACGGACTGCCCATCTCTGGGGGGGCTATGGCGATGCACAGTGTGTATAAAGCGCTTGTGCACGTCTTCGCATGGTCTACCCCGATGATTCTCGATAGTCCGGTTCTGGAAATGGATACAAATGACCAGGCTCTATTCGCGACGGCACTATTGGCAATTCGAAAGGAGGAATGGATTACATGGGGTATTCGCTCGACTAAAGACTTCTTGCTAGGACTAGGGAGTGGATATTTGGTTGACAATGTCGGGTTCAACGGATTCTTCCGACAGCGAACACCCATTTATCGTCATATTTCCTATACACAGCCGGCAGCCGTTGGTGAAGCTGGGGAACCTCGCAGGTCCATCTCTGAATGGCGACCAATAGACCCTTGGGCGAACAGAAGTGACCAGGACATGTTACCATCTGCCTTCGGAATGCAACAGGAAAGGAGACACACTGTAGCGGAAAGCCCTGCTTTTACGCGTGCTATTGCACGAGGTCTCAGTTCTCCCACAAAACTAAGGACCTCGTATCAACGACCACCTCTCCGGAGAGTGTTCTGTTCAAAGTGCAATGAATATCCTGAAGGCTTCCGCGGTGAACACGAGCTTCGTAGGCATACCGACGCCAAGCATGCCGCTCTGGTAAAGCGATGGGTTTGCACCGAACCACCTAACCCGAGCCCGAACGCACCGCAGCCACTCATCCCCCTGTCTAAATGTAAAGCATGTGTCACTCAAAAGAAATATGGCGCTTACTACAATGCTGCAGCTCACCTACGACGGGCACACTTCCATCCTCACAGGAGCGGCAAGGCGAGTGGCGACTGGCCTCCGATGTCTATTCTAAAAGACTGGATGCGGGAGGTGCGACAATCAATTGATATCAATGAGAACGACAGTTCCAGTGGAGAAGACGAGAATGAAGTTCGGATGATAGAGGAGTACACACTGCCACGACAGCCTTCGTTTCTGGAAGCCCCGAGGCTTGCTCCTGCGCCACCTCAGGGGCCTATATTAGCACCATCGGTGGCCCCGTCGCTCGAAAGCACCGTTCATAGTAGTCCTAATTTCTCCAAGGCTGAGGACAATCGGAATCGGTGCCCGCACCCCGACTGCGGCCGAGTTTTCAAAGACCTAACGGCACATATGCTCACGCACCAAGAAGAAAGACCAGAGAAGTGTCCGATAGAGACATGCGAATACCATACCAAAGGATTTGCGCGCAAATATGACAAGAACAGACATGCTTTAACGCATTATAAAGGGACCATGGTCTGTCCATTTTGTCCAGGCCCGGGGACAGCGTACGAGAAGGCGTTTAACCGTGCTGACGTCTTCAAGCGGCACCTGACAGCTGTACACAATGTCGAGCAAACACCTCCTAACAGCCGCAAGATGATCATCACCGGAAGCAGCTCTCGCAACGGCGGAGATGCTAAATGCTCCATCTGCCAGACGCGATTTTCCACGGCGCAGGAATTTTATGAGCATTTAGATGACTGCGTCCTCAATGTTATTGTCCCAACGACCCCTAAAGCCTCGAGAGATCAGACGTCTACACCCCAGAAAGCTGACCAGAGGACCGTGCTGTCCAACATGGGAGAAGGCGATGAGAAGACTGAATTTATTGGTAGTCGCGAGACGAGGAGAAGCGCTGAAGCGAGCTCGACGGCTGGGTCGGCTGAAAATGCAAGAGAAACGACGGAAAAGATGGACGTGGACTCGGATAGGGGTGACTGAGGCGGTTATTGGCGGGTGAATATATTTTTAACTTCACTATAAGATGGGGGAACTCTTGTGTACACACACATGCCTGGCGTTTCACTGTTGTTTGGGAAAGACCGGGATACTGTGTGAAAGGGGGGAGCGGGTGGATGGAAGGAGAACATTGGTCTGTACACGGTCGACAGGAATGATGTTGGACGAACCTATGGACGAACGGGCGAGTTATCTGCGTAAATATGTGGGAGCAACACTGCTACGCGCTAACTGTCGGTTCTCATCTTTAGTATCGCTATATACCCTAGATACTCTTTGATTCTCTCAAATCTATTGGAAATTGGAGGGCGAAGCTCGAGCTGAGGATTCCCCCCGAAACTTTATCTGCTATATTCCTTCTTGGAACTTGATTCAGAACTAGAAAAGCCTGAAAGTGAAACTGCTCTATAAATGGCCGTGTTGGAGAGATGTAGAAGACCAATAGATAGCGGTACTAGTAAACCTTTCCTAAACATATCTGAATCGTGGTGAATCGAGATGGACGATAACCACGAATAGGGCAGTTGATGTCGCCCACTGCCGGCGAGCACTGCTCCATAGATCTATCTAACACGACATCCTCAAAACCATCGATTTCGCATTCGAGTCCGGGCATTTCAGAAACATCATCCACACTTCGTTCGGGCTACCACTGTCCGCCTCTCCTTGGTCTCTAAGGTTCCCCAGCATTTCTTTTAGTGACACAAGCAACATAGAAACCGCGAAGGATATCAAGAGCAGAAGAAACTGGCGGGATACCGTGAGATTTGCGTCTTTCTATTGGTATGCTATTCACTCATGACTCTTCTACCATACAATCCGCTCGGAAGTGTCCATCTAGTGTGGTTCTCGTCGTGACTCAGTTAATCAAACTCCCCGTCCCTGATGTATGTCTGTCTGTATGGTAGTATCCCAGGCAAGATAAAAACGCAGTGAAGCATATCGCATGACCCATCCCTAGTCTTATTCGAATAGTTGTCTGCTCTACATCACTTAGCAAAGCCACGATTTCGTGGCGGTCTGATTATCATCTCCTCTCAACAGGTTGGCGAAGATCCGCCAATTCATCCCCTATAGGTCTGTTATTCGAAAATGGCTTCTTGTCGTTAATTCCAAGATGGAGTAACAAAAAAGAGTAGCGGCGGGGTATAATATTCCTGTAACGCGCGATTTCTATCTCAGGCTACCTCTTAGAGGGTTCCAAGGTTTCGGTGTGGTTATTGCTTATCGCTTTTATTTCTGGAAGAACCAACTGCTTCTCTTACCCGCATTGCCTTCGTTCTGGAGATTTGCGATAGTGGGGACTTGAGCAGGCGCGTCGCCGCCGCCGCCTCGAAGCGGTTTTGCAATACGGCTGCCCGCATTGGCGAAACTGAAGCCACCGGCACCGGGTGCTGTATTCAAGCCACGAGTTGAACCTGCCTTGGCTGCTTCCAAGCGCTCCTTGACGGCTGTGAGCTGAGTGTCAAACCTATAGTACCTGTTAGCACGTGCTAGTTCCGTCGAGTTGTAAGGGAAACAAACCGATGGTTCGCTGCAATCAATTTGTCTTGGCTATCTTGCAGCAAGCTTTCTAGGCTCGAGATGCGTTCATTCCTCGCAATAAGTTTCCTCTCGGCGATAGCCACTTCTTTCTTGAGACTGCTATTTTGCTCTACGAGCTGGCGTTGGACTTGGGTTAGCTGTTCAAGGTTGCGCTCAAGGAATGCCATCTTCTTCTGTTGTGCGCGGTTGTTCGATGATCGCAAAACATTGTTGTACTGCTCTCGGGTTTCATCCAGCGAAATTTCGAGCTCAACGACGCGTTCGCAACGGTTTTGTAGGTCTCGCATCAGACTCTTCTTCATAACGTCAAACTCGGCAATCTGTTGTTGGATGGTCTTGCCATTGGCAAGACCAGGCGCTGCCACAGTCCCTGACTTGATGCGGGACTGTAGCTCCTCGATTAGAGTCTTCATCCGGGCATTCTCGGAAGATTTTTGAGCAATATCGGCCTTGAGTTCGTCCACCAGTTCCATTTGTGTGGTTTGCTTGTTGGCGTACGCCTTCTGCAACCTATCTTTGATTTCCTCGATATCGGCATCTCCAAGGTTGCGGGTGAGGAGATCTTCGTATTCCTGTTGCAAGGTTTCTAGACGGCTCTCTAGTTCTATCCGCCGACGAGCTTCGGCGTCGCCAGAAACACCACTGTAAAGTGAAAGCTCGGCTTGCCGGACGATACCTTGTGTCTCCACAAGCTTCGCTTTGAGCTCCTGCAAATCCTCTGAGGGTATGGGGTTACCCTCATAGCTTTGCTGATATAAAGCCTCGGCCTGTTCTATAGCACTGGCAATAGCTTGCTCGTTGGCACTGAATACGTCGCTTCCCAAATCGAAACCGGCCATCATCTTCGCCATTTTTTCCGCCTTTTTCCTTTCCTTTTCATCTAGGACTGCACTCGTCTCCTTTGCACTCATCTTCACGTCCAGAAGTTGCTGCTTGACCTCGTCTAACTCCGAGGTAAGTTCGGAATTTGCCTCTTTCAGGGCGTCCATGGTGATCTGAGCCTCTTTGCTCTCAAATGTTAAACGCTCGAGTTGCATCTTGGCCTCATTGACTTCTGTCGTCAACTTCTCATTTTCTTTCCCAACTTTACTGTCATGCTCCTTGAGGAATGTCAACTCATCTTTAGACTCCTGGAGAGACTTTTCAGCGGTTGCCACAGCAGACTCCTTCTCTGCTAGCTGATCCTGAAGTTCGTTTTCTCTTCGTAGAAACTCTTCCCTCTCGTCCTTATCCATGGGGAGACTAGGAGTACCAGCACGATCCGTCAGGGCAGGCGTTTCCGAGCGGCTCTCCGGGATAAGCCTCGACGGTGTTGATGGCCGCACACCCTTTGCATCGGCCTTTGCGATCGGAACACCGTCCGACAGTGGAGGCACCCACCGGTCTTTTGGAACCGACTCACCAGCACGCCAAAGCTGCACTTCGCCTTCCAGTGATGCGATATAGTTTTCGAAGTTTGTGATGTTGGACTTGGCCTTTGCCAGCATGGCCTTGAGTTCTGCCGGGCTGAGTTCGGCGTTGACCTTTGCTTTATTCTTGATCGACTTGGCCCTCATACCGAATCGCAACGTGCTCAGTGTCTCAGCATCGTTGTAACTACTTGGGGAACAGTTGATGATCAAGGTGGTTCTGCTGTTGCCTCCCAATGATTCTTGCAAGATTCTGGTCAACTTGGAGTCACGGTAGGGCACATGTGAAGATTTGCCATCTGTGAGGGCGTTGATGACCATGCCGAGCGCGCTCAAGCTTTTATTGATCTTCTTTGCCTCCTCGAGCGTCTGGCCACTTGCACCAGTCTTGCCGACCTTCTCGCTACCGGCAAGATCGACGAGGAAGAGCTGTCCACTTTTCATCGATCCTGTTTCAAGATTCTTCTGGGTGACAGTGATGACGAAAATGGAGTGTGAGCGGGAGGACTCCTGGTTCATGTTGGTTGCAGCGACGGCTCGGGCATTGCCACCCCTCTTCATGACTTCGAAGACTTCTTCCACGCTTGAGACATAGATCTCCAGAAGGCCCTTGACGTACACTCCTCTGTTCTTCTCCTCATGGACGGGTAGGTTGTCATTTTGGGGTGCCAACAGATCACGGATACGCTCCATATAAATCTCCATATAGCTAACTCGGACGGTATATTCGATGGTTGGGGGACTTGATAGGATACTGGTGAATATCTGTTCAACGATGCGGGGAGTAATTCCCTTGCCACTGTCATCTTCTATGCTGGTACCCATCATTGTGTAAGACTTTCCGGCACCAGTCTGGCCGTAAGCGAAGACGGTGCCATTGTAGCCATTGAGGATGTCGTCGACAGTCGGCTTGATGGAATAATCAAAGATCTGGTGCTGCTTCACCTTCATATCAAATACCCGGTCGAAGGTAAAGGAGCCAGCGGCCTCGGCCGACTACGGCAAGAGTCAGTCAGGGAACGAACAAAGACGGGCGTTGGGCGAAGAGGGGATGGGGGGACGGGGGTGGGCGCACGTTGATGCTACAGGTGTCATTGCCGTCGAAGGTCACGATGGGCTCACCGCCTGATTCGAGTTCGATCTTGTTCTGCGGGCGGAAGCGGGCCACGACCTTGATGCTGTTTGCGCCCGACATGGTGGCGTGGACGCACGGGCAAGCGCAGCAAGCGGCGGGTTATGCGGGTGCGAGTGCGATGTGCGATGTGCGATGCGCGATGTACGGCCTGCGACCTGCGAGGTGGGTGAGAGGAGGCGGGCGGACCAGGGAACAGACGGAAACGGGCAGTCTAGCTCATATTACGCATAGCCGGATGAAGCGATGAAGCGATGGTGGCTTTGACCTTTGACACAGCTCGACCGCCTGGACGGCGAACAGGCCAAAGAAAGAAGCGTTGATCGGTGCAATGACACGGGTCTGCTGTAGGACGACGCAGCCAAAACTGCCCCAATATCTCGAGTCGCGTTTTAGGTTGGAGGCAGCGTGTATGTAGGCTGGCAGCTGGGATGACTGGCTGGGAGAAGAGCCTCCTGGGAGAAGTAGTACACTGTAGTACAAGGTGGGCAAAAAGACAGGGTTGGTTGATGGGCGTTTTTCCGGCCGCTTTTCGACAACGGTGCCTGAACAACCCCTCTAGGGCCACCTAGAGACTGCAGGTGGCATCCCTCGGCGGCTTTAGCTGCTGTGCCTGGGCTCCCGCCTGGGTTTGTAGCGGCTATATGCCTGTAATTGCCCGTATTCAACGACACCCTTTTTTCATCTACCCCACCAACGGGCACTTTCCAGCTACTGTATCATCGAGCCTCGCGCGGTAATAACCTAGCATGCCCAAGGTCCCGACTAGTATGTACAACTTGTTGAAAAGGTAAACAAACATTGTACCGATATAGAGCATGTCTGAAAAGAGAGAACCGTGACGGTCCACGCATAGACCAGTGCCATCCATATCATCTTGTTTCATGCGAGGCGGGTATTGAAATTGCGCATTCATGCACGACCATTGCTGTTGCTCTACCTATGTACTTACAGTATATATAGCCTTCACAGGCCTGCTGGCGCATCTATGCGACCATTTTAAGCGAGAGACGGAAAAATAGGCATGCGTTCAACATCGAAATTCACAGTGTAAATCGAATAAGGTCTTTGGACAAGTTGACCGAGATGATTTGCGATAAACGCCGCCTTCATGCCAAGCGCACCTTGAAGCAATAAAATGACAGTAAACAAACCCGGCAGGACTCCGTTCACCAAGCACGCATACTATTATGAACGCCAGCCGAGCAGCTATGAAGATTCCGCGTCATTGGTATGTAGATGTGGCCGTGCCATGACGCCCATCTTTTGCTGCTATGATGTATGCTCCCTCCTGACTTACCGAAACGCCGACCCCAGATAACTAAACTCCCACTCATAGGCCGTACTTTGTCCAACGCAAGCGCATATATAGAATTAATCTTCCCAGCTCTTCTCTACTGTCTCGCGTACCCGCTTGGTGTATTCTTTTCGATTGTCCTTATAGAGATTCGACGCCTCGACGTTCGCTGGGGACCCCGTATTAGGGTCGTTCAATAAACTAGGAGCCGGCAGAGTCAGCATCGCCTATGCTACATCATCGTCGACTGTATGTACCTTTGTATACTCGTCAAGACTGCAGCCACGTCGTATGTAGGACTCCACCGGTTCTGTAGGATATCCAGGCAAAGCTCTCCGGTCGCATATACGTTGGGATGGAACATCTGGCTGATGAACTTTACAGCCGGGGGCTTGTTCGGGTACTGCTCCTCGAAATGCATTACTAGACGGAAAGTTCCATCCTCAAATGGAGTGTCGGCAGGACCGATGATAACGGCATTCCTGCGCGCGGAGGTCAGTCTGTGACCATCATGGGTATCTAGGGCTTCAAGCGTTATCCTTACCAAGTCATGACGTTCTCAGGTACTGGAGAGGCAGAGACGCCAGCAGGAGGGTCTGTCTGCATCCGCTACACGCAAAGTCTCATTAGTCAAGTGTGCCCCAACAATAAAACTGACGGGTCGGAGTCGCTGGCCATACCCTGAAATCTCGCATCAAACGGCGACGGGCGGCGGTTGACATGATGACTAAACAGGCTTGGTTGCCAGAACCAAATACCGATAAAGCTAAGAGGGGAAACCTGGGTCCCTGAAAGAAATCGGCGTTGCGAAATATCAAGAAACGTAGATCGTCGAGGCGAGATGGAACGAGAGCATATGACGATCTTGTAGGCGTAGCAGAAGATAGTAGGCTCGTATGCGTGATGGAAGCGGGATGTAAGGTATTGTAGGAGACAAACAGGCGGCGACCACGGCCGGGATGGATAATGGAGGATCCACAAGTAGGTAGTAAGGTTACAGTGAGTCTTGACATGGATCCATGTGGGAACCCTGGAACCGTGCGATGCTTAGGTAATGCGTCCGTAGGTACCTACCTAATAGACGGTCATTCCGGGTAGATGCATATGCATTCAATCTCGGGGAAGAGCGCGGAATCCGAGTCGTGCCTGTGATCTCCAATCCCGCCACAAGCCGACGAGCCGGGGCAGCGTCGGCAACTGAGGTAAGTGCCCAGCTCTACACGTATGGAATGCCGACCTGTCTACATTCTTGAGCCATCGCAGTCCCTGAACACAACTATGTGCGACTTCCTCAGGGGCGGACATTTAAGTTAACTCCTGTCCGATCCTATAGACCTTTACCAATATAGCTCTCGCTCTATTCAGACCACACAACGTTGCCAACATGGTATTACAGACAGCCAGGCCGCTCTCCCGAGCCGCTTTGCATGCCAGACCTCGGCATACACTGGCTCGTTACTTCTCAGTGCGAGGTGCGCTTCGACAGGAGGTCCAAGACGCCTATATATTGAGTGCTTCTAGAACACCCACAGCTAAGGTAGGCACCTAGAAACAACAATTGCTCCTTTTTGCCATGCTAGGACTAACCGGCCGTTGCTCTTAGTTCAACGGCTCATTTCTCACTGTATCGGCGCCGAAACTTGCCGCCGTCGCCATAAAGTCGGCCCTCGAGAAATCCAAAGTGCCTGTTGACAAGATTACGGATGTTTATATGGGAAATGTTCTGCAGGCGTCGGTCGGCCAGGCACCTGCTCGACAAGCCGCCATATTCGCTGGGCTGCCCAAGAGTGTCGAGGCTGTCACAATCAATAAGGTTTGCGCGTCTGGTTTGAAGGCCGTCGCCTTCGCAGCCCAGAACATTCAACTTGGCCTAAGTGAAGCGCAAGTGGCGGGCGGCATGGAGAACATGTCCCAAGTCCCGTACTACATGCCTAGAGCAAGCGGGTTGCCCGGTTTTGGCCACTTCAAGATGGAAGATGGTCTGATTAAAGATGGTCTCACCGACGTCTATGATCAATTTCACATGGGAATATGCGCCGAAACGACTGCTAAGAAACACAACATCACGCGCGAAATGCAAGACGAATACGCGATTCGATCATACGAGCGCGCGCAAGCTGCTTGGAAGGACAAGGTTTTCGCGGACGAGATTGCACCCGTTACTGTCCAAGGCAGGAAAGGAGACACAATCATCGACACTGATGAGGGATATTTGGACATCAAACCAGAGCGTGTGCCGACTCTCAAGCCAGCATTTCTTCGCGATGGTTCAGGTACTGTTACAGCAGCTAACTCGTCTACACTCAACGATGGCGCTAGCGCTTTGGTACTCGGAAACAAATCCCTTGCTCAAGAATTTGGCTCGGGCTCGAGGGTATTGGCCCGGATATGCAGTTCAGCAGACGCGGCCGTCGACCCTGTCGACTTTCCTATCGCCCCCGCCAAAGCCGTCCCTATTGCGCTCGAACGCGCTGGCATAACCAAAGACCAGGTGGCCGTTTGGGAATTCAACGAAGCCTTTGCAGCTGTTATCAAGGCCAACGAGCAGGTACGTTCCCACTCATTTTGTAACACCGCATTCGAGACACGGTGACTGACAGAATATGGCAGATCTTGGGTCTGGAAAATGCACGAGTTAACCCGCTAGGTGGCGCTATATCCCTAGGCCATGCTTTAGGCAGCTCGGGATCTCGGATTCTGACCACGTTGCTTCATCAACTGAGGCCTGGCGAGTATGGAGTTGCTGCTATCTGCAACGGCGGCGGGGCTGCAACAGCCATGGTTGTGCAGCGCATCGAGAAAGTCTGAAAGAAACCCATATCCGTGTACATATCGGGAGGCGTACTACGTAACCTAATATAACCGGCACATTCTCGCGATATTCTATCCTCAAACAACCTGTCAGTCACTATTTAGGTAATACATGTCTCGCGGCCAGGAGCCCCCGTAAGCTTAGGCACATCTACTACTGCTAGAAATTTCAACACATATTAAGAAGCCCTGTTGGCTGAACTTAAATATTGGGAAGCGGCAAGAGGCGATGCATGTGACAATTGCGGCGGGCATTGGCCAAGTGGGGCATGATGTCACTCTACTTCATGTCATATCGCATGTGTGACCTCAAGCCGCAACTCACCTCTTTAGCTGCATAAAGAGAGAGGGAGCACCGAAGGTGGATACCTACCAGGGTGCATGTTCAAGCTGCGACAGGTTAAAGAGTCGGGTGCTCCTGCACCTGACAGGCCCTTGATTCACTCCATTGTCAATCGCTCTTATTAGCTTGCGATCCAACATTAAATATTCGGGTGCCGACCCGCTTCAGCCACCTCGCCCGAGAGAAGAAGCATGCACAGCAAGTAGAGGCCGGCTGGGCTGGCGACAACCCTCAAAGACAATACGACTGTGCTGTGACGTCCGTGCAACACCATGCGCCGACCTTGGCGATAGCGAGGTCTCTTCTCTGCGATTATACACCATGTCTTTGGCTATTCGGTTCCTGACTAGCATTCGGGGCTTTCTGAAAACCCGCAATGGCATTGGGCTCCGCGACTGGCTTCGTGTTGAACCGCCTTTACCCCAGCAGTACCTTGACCTCGCCGCCGAACTTAAGAATGGCTATCGGAATTCCAATGCCATAGCAAAGCTCATTGAGAAGTGCCTGCCGGAGGAGGATGATCTTCCCGAAGACCAGGGCACCGCCTGGCCTGGATTTATCGCATTTGTCAAAGACTACTTTGAATATTGGCGAGATGTCAACTTTGACGACCTTCTCGGCGCACACCAGTTGCTCATGGGCCTGACCAAGTACGTGGTTTCTCTGGCGCTCGCGCCACCATCTCAGTAAGCTAACGAGAACACCACCAGCTCCTGCACCACAGCGCTGAACCACCCGACGTACGGAACTATCATGCTTCAGACGAGCATCTCGTTATGCGGCTCCTTATCCAAGCTATCGATGACCCTAAACAAACGCCCAGATTTGACCAAGAAGCTCGATACGTTAGATACGGGCGAGGACGATCAAACATCAATTGTGGGCACAACAGCAGAAGTAATACAGAAGATTTTTACAACATGTCTTACAGATCGATCCAGCCAGCGATACGCACACCCAGAGGGCAAAAAGGTCGGCGTGTATATCTTCGCGAACCTGACTTTGAAGCTACTGTTCGCCTGCCGCAAGACTCATTTGGCAAAGCAGCTGTTCACCAATGTCAGCGCCAAAGCTTCGCCGCTGTCATTTTATCCTGCAGCTCAGAGGGTCACGTACCTGTATTATCTAGGGCGGTTCCATTTCATCAATAATCACTTCACAAGAGCTTCTCGGTGCCTTGAGGAGGCTTATATTGAAACTCCACCAAGATTCCAAAAGCATCGGCAGCTGATTCTAACCTACCTAGTGCCTTGTAACATGTTACTTGGGCGTCTCCCTTCCCAGACTCTACTGCGAAGACCAGAGATGCAGTCAATGGCACCAGTATTCTCGCAATTCGCCCAGGCCATACGTACGGGGAACTATCTCCTTTTCCAGCAAACCCTCGAGTCACACGAGGACTGGCTACTTCGCAAGGGTTTACTTCTCACTCTGACTTATCGCCTGCGCCCATTACTTTGGCGGTCCCTTTCTCGACGAACATTTCTGCTTACCTATGTCGCACCAACGGAGGCTGATTCGCGCAAAGCCGCAACATTGGAATTGTCCCACCTTCTTGTCACCACTGCGTACATTCAAAAACGGCTAGAAGGGTATTTGCCTTCTAACCCTACGGTCAAAAAAAGACAACCACATATTAATAATATGTTTTTAAAGGCTGTTTCCAACAGCGCAGGGCCCGGGACTGGCTTGTCAACGCTCGCGCCACCCCCTGGAGGCCCGAAGCTTCTTCGGCCGAATGAAGGCCTAGTATGGGGAAACATGGCTATTACAGCAGAGCACGTAGAATCCATGGTGGCTTCCCTTTGTGCGCAGGGTCTTCTTCATGGATATCTTGCACATTCTCAGGGTCGGTTCGCCATTATGGGTGCAAAGCAGAAAGGAAGTGCTATAGGTGCAGGCTGGCCCCCCGTTTATGAGGTTCTCACTCGGCCAGACGACGAAATACCTGGTTGGGTCAAAGACCAGTGAAACAAGATACTACCGACGTTATCACAATGTGTTGATCATTCTACATCCGCGACGCATTATTAAGCTATATATTGTATAAGAAGGGCCAGGGCAAACCCAGGTCTAGTTGAGTGTGATGATCTGTACGAATGAATGATACCCGGTGCTGATGTACCTACCAATCAGCGGCTTAAAAGTACATGGATGGAAATAATGATTGGACATATAGAATGATAACCCGAAGATTGCAATTTTCATTCAGACCAAAATCACTGCCTCTACCGCCGATAACCAGAACTTGGGGTCATTTCCCGGTGTTGAGGGCAAGTTGAAAGCGAATGACAGTAAAAGGCATTGGTTATACTGACTTTCCCGCACCATAATTTCGCAGTTTCACATTGTCGCAATGTTTCTCCACCAACCAACGTCGCTATATGTCTAACGGTCTACACCATGTTGATGCTATTTGCGGCTCGTGCGTTAGTCATGCCAAGATGGCATTGATTTGTCCGTCTAACCACGATGATTTACAACCAAGCGGATTGATTTCTGGCTGAGAAGCTTGACCTCAACGGCAGGGTTTCCCCAGATTCCCCAAAATCGTCAGCTTCCGTGGCGAATCCGGAAAGAAACAAGCATCCGACAAGATCGAAAGGCACATGCCCCGTAACTATTTAAGTAATTGGTATAATCGCTTAGCCGGCGTTCCCATCATAATGAAGATGGCGTCCTGCTAGTTCATCGTGGGGTTTATCGATTTTCGACAAGGCCGGCAATCTCAGTCACAGCAGCCATACTAAACTCATCACATCAAAGTCTCAGACAAGTATATACTGCCTATACGTATAAACCTACCATGATGAAAGTGCTCGCCTTGCTACTGAGCAGTGCATCGCTCGCGCTCGCCGTCAGCCGCACAAGCCCACCCTCGGGCTGCCTCCATGTCGCCAAGAGCGGCGGCTCTTACACCACGGTCCAATCGGCCATCAACTCCCTCTCGACGACCTCGACGGCCGACCAGTGTGTCTTCATCAACCAGGGCAGCTACACGGAACAGGTATACATCCCTTCGCGCGCTGCTAAGCTTACCATCTACGGGTACACGACCGATAGCACCTCGTATGCAAACAATAAGGCTATCATCACGTACAACCTGCCTGCATCGACCGCTGGGAGCAATGATGCGTCTGGCACGCTTAGAGTCCACGCCGCTAACGTTAAAGTCTACGTGAGTAATACTATGAGATGCCATTTGATTCCCCTTCGAGCTAGTGCTGGGTGTGGAATTCTCCTGTTACCACCTGTTTCAAGTTTGGAGGGCTCAGCCTGCTCATTGATTCCGTCTGCGAAGAAACTAACATTTGATTTTGAAGAATCTGAATATCGTGAATTCTTGTGCGTCTTCCCCACCCCCGTCTCTCCAGTAACAGGCAATCAATGCATAATGTATCATTTTTCAGGTGAGAATAGACGACTAACTGAATTACGAACGCTTAGATGGCAAAGGCAGCCAGGCAATAGCCCTCAGTGCCCAGGCAGACAGCGGGTATTATGGATGCCAGTTGTATGGGTTCCAAGATACCCTTCTCGCGAACGAGGGCAAACAGTACTATAGCCGTTGTCTTATCACAGGTGCCACCGACTTTATCTTCGGCCAGCGAGCTCAGGCATGGTTCGAGGATTGTGATATCCGCGTTCGTAATGGCGGTTACTATATCACAGGTCAGTCTTTACCATCTAAACTCATCATCTCCGGTTTCCGGTTGAATGGCCTAAAGACGCAAATGAGCTGATATTGAGGTGGTTTTTGGCCCGTAGCAAACGGCCGCGATTCGTCTTCTAACCCATCTTATTATTTGTTCAATAACTGCGACGTCGCCGCCGCTTCGGGCGAGTCGGTATCGAGTAGCTCGTACTACCTAGGTCGACCATGGCGAACATACTCGCGTGTCGTGTTCCAGAGCACGTCGTTGAGTTCTGGTAAGTATATGATTTCCAAGCTCAATGTTCTCCTAGTCCCCGTTTCGGCGAATACTACGCGCCAGATCTTCTGTTCCGATTTTGTCGTAGAGAGGAGCTATACATACTCTTCGATTCTATGTGTATCCCGCTCAGCAAGGGAGTTGGCTAACCAACTCTCACCGTTTACAGTCATCAACGGTGCCGGGTGGCACGATTGGAACGGTGACACTGACGTTGATAATATTTACTATGCTGAATATGCCAACTCCGGCTCAGGGGCTAGCGGCACTCGCGTCTCGTGGTCGAAGAAGCTGAGCTCTGCTGTTAGCCAGACCGATGTTCTTGGTAGTGGATATACGAGCGGCGCCTGGTATGATGGCAGCTATCCAAACTAGAGCTCGTTTCCCCCGTCTGTGGGTGGATATAGGCCGCAGGTGGTTCAGGAACCGCCATGCTCAGTGTTCCGATACCACATCTCCGACTACAGACCCGGGCTGTACCGTGTGTTGCAATCATTGCCGTAGACCGCGGCAATCTGAGGCTGATTAGCGAGTTATTATATCATGTCTTAGTTTCGCAAATATGGCCTATGCATCATCAACAGTAAACCTGTCAAATGAGTAAAATGGCAAGTAAAAAAACAAAGCTGGATCAAATTACTTTCAGCGCACGCATTCTCGCTAGATCACAGTGCTTCGTCTACCTCTTCCTACATCGTCACGGAAAGCGAGGCTGTTGGTTCTTCTCAAAGACCACCCCAAAGTGTCGCGAAGCTGAAAGTCCTATGACGTACGTCTATATATATATCCCTACGAGGTACCAAGCTGAAACAGTATTCAGCCTCTTGAATCAGATCTGCTTTTCTAAGTCTTCTAAATAAGGTGGCTTGATGATCTCAACTTGTCCAGTCCTACACTTCAGAGCCCCTAGCCAAGGCTGAGGTGTTCAAGCTCTTCAGACTGTCTGTTAAACTAGTCACCAATATCAACTAGCTATAATGGACACTGCTCACACCTACCTTAATAGTGTGGAAATGAACTTTGGAGCTTAATGCACATTTTGCCTAATGTGTCTTGGAAATTGGATTCGGTCGTCACAGTGCAGTTGATCCAACGGCTCGGCCAGAAGACCCTCCCCCAATGCATGCCAGCGTTGCAGCAACGTGTACAGGAACCGGACCATGTCTGCATGACTTTGGTTGGCCGTTTACTGTGCGCGACGGTATTGTGTCTGTTGAGGCGTGGAATCAATGACGATGACCACGTAGCAACGACTACGGCCCTTCTCAGAATCGAGCCAAATGCTGCCGACATCATGTGCCGCCATTCGTTATGAGAAAGTGAAGTGCTGGTATGCAAGCTCGTTATTGTCGGTGACTGACTTACACTATGTACTTACAAAGGTACCCGCGCGTAAGACTTACTAAGTGAAGATCGTCAGTAGGTTAGGTGACATGTACCATTTACGCAGTGTTACAGGATCTCATTTCTTGTCTCTTTGTTCCTGCAGTAGGGGCGGAATTAGATCAGCCACCTGCATAAGCATAAGGGGCGGTTCAAGTTTTCGGCCATCCCTGTAAGAACTATTACCTAGGTAGTCGTCAGTTATGCGGTACCCGGTATTAATTGATTGTGCAGGTTGCTTGTGTTCATTTCGTTTCCCTCAACGGCTCTTCCCATTGGCCCAGTATCCTGCACACGATAGTGGCGTTAGCCAATCACCTGCTGCTCGTCCTCACCTCCCTTCTCCCTTCTCCCACGTTTCCCCTTTCGACCATCAGAAATTCCACCTTCAGTGCGTGCAGGTATTCTGCTCAGGAGTCATGACAACCCACCACCCAACCAACGGCTTGTGGCCCGATGGCTTGCGGGGGCCCCCTAGCCAATCTAGGTCCTGCCCTGGACTAAACCCTCTTGGTGTCGAGTGGGCAGGCTGGCAAAGCAGGCTTTGGGGCCTGGACCGATCATCAGTTCCCTGTTCGTCGCGTTAGCAGCGCTGGCTAGACCACATGTGGTCATGTGGTCGGGGCCATAATGTCTTCGCTCCCCAACCCTCCTTTCGGGATCGCTTCTTCTTTTCCACTCACTCTCTTTGTCGTTCGTTGCGCTGGAGTCGTCTCGTCGTGGGGTTCGTTCCTTTCTATCACGCTCGTTTAATATCATCACTATCGTTACTATCTTGGAGATATTCTCCTATTCCACTCGTTCATACCCAAAACGCGCCTTGGTTCGTCCGGTTAGGAGGGGTATCGGACGCTACACCGACCTCTCTATGCTCAGTGCTGCATCTGATCGCTCTCCGACTGCTGATCACCTAACGCGCTAGCAAGCAAGTGACCGATCCAAGCTGATCTCCCTTACGTACGACGACAGTTCAACCCGCCAAAAATGAAAACCACGACGTTGCAAGCCACCATAGGGTCGGCTATTTTACTCCTGGCCACTCAACCATGCTATACCAGTGCTCAACACCAGCACCATCACCAACATCGACAAATTCACCACCAACACCATCATCACCACGCGAAAAGGGTCAATTACCATTTCGGTAATGTCACGGTTAACTCGCGTTACGATGCTCGCCGGCCGGAGAAGCTGCAAACCCGAGGGGGCTCTAAATGTGAATTTCCGACATCAAAGGGACTTTTTGCTGTTACCCCGAGTGCTATGAATGGCGGCTGGGCTTTAGCGCCTGACCAGGAATGTGTTGACGGCACTTGGTGTCCCATCGCCTGCCCTTCTGGCCAAGTTATGGCTCAATGGAAGCCAGACACTACTTACACCTTCCCAGAGTCTACTGTTCGTACCATCCCCTCCCAGGCTGCATACACGCATTGACGGTTGACCTTAATTAGTACGGTGGTATTTACTGCAACAATGGCGAGATCGAAGTTCCTTTTGAAGACAGCCCGTGGTGTGTAGATGGCACTGGTGCTGTTAATGCCGTAAACAAAGCCGGTGACGTGGTTTCGTTCTGCCAGACAGTGCTACCTGGCTACGAAGATATGATCATTCCCACCGATGTTCATGATAGTGTCACCTTGGCTGTTCCGGACCCCTCGTACTGGGACTCGACAGCATCTCAGTGAGTTTCCCGTGTTGAATTACAGCGAAAGGCTTCTAATTACAGTAGTTTCTATGTCAATGCACCTGGCGTTAGCTCTGATGAGGGCTGTATTTGGGGAGACGAATCAAAGCCCATTGGTAACTGGGCTCCCTACGTCGCGGGGGCCAACACCGATGGCACTGGCAACACCTTTGTCAAGCTTGGGTTGAACCCTGTATGGCAGGACAGCGCCCTGTTTAGCATGAAGCCAACTTTCGGCCTGAAAATCGAATGTGACGGCAATTGTAACGGTCTACCTTGTGAGATTGATGGCAGCGGCGTAGTCAGCAATCAAAAGGCAACCGGCGCTGGGGGTTCCGACTTTTGCGTTGTGACCGTCTCCAAAGGTGGCAAAGCGAATATCATTGTCCATAGTCTAGATGGATCGGGCGGATCTAACGGAGGCGATGGTGGCGATAATGGCGAGAGCACCTCGAGTCCTGAACCGACGTCCACTTCTACATCCACCCCAACGCCAACTCCGACGCCTACGACATCAAGCATACCCACAACAACAAGCACCCCCACAACTACATCCGTCCCGTCAACCACATCTACTCCTGTCACTACGTCGACCTCCTCGTCAGAGATACCGACAACATCAAGCAGCGACAGTAGTAGTAGTAGTAGCAGCAGCAGCAGCAGCAGTAGCAGCAGCAGCAGCAGCAGCAGCAGCAGCAGCAGCAGCATCAGCAGCAGTATATCAACATATTCCGTGGAGTCAACCTCAAGCAGCGCGGGCTATTTATTAGGAGCTGTATATCATCAAAACGCAACTTCGAGTGCGAGCCGCTCGTCACATAATCCAACAGCAGTGTCAGCTCCTTCTGCAGGAAGCACAAGCGAGAGCGAGAGTGGAAGCGGCAGCGGCAGCGGCAGTGACAACAGTGGTACGAGTGAGAGCGAATCCTCCCCCACCGAGCCGGGCCAGACTGAGAACGCCGGTCGACGTCAAGACGGGGCTGCCGTCGCTGGCCTCATTGTAGCATTCGTGGCCGCTGTCTATCTACTCTAAACCTAGAGGTGGTATCATAGGTATCCCCACCTAAGGTGGCGGGCGTTATGCTCTTTGCGGCGCGAAGAACGTGGGGACTTTGCAAATAGGGGGTCGCCTTGATCCAATTCGCTTCAGTACATATACTGCAGTACGTTCCGCATCCGAACTCGGTCTCGGGTCCCTAAATATCGCGAACGATCTAGTTGATATTGTTTATTGTCTATTCTTTTGCCGCTTGGCAATTCATGGCCGCCGAGGCCGACATTTGTTTATGAGATATATAAGTTGATTTTTGGTTTTGGAATATACCCCCTTTGTATGTTAGGCTATTTGGATCACTTCTTCGATTCCATCCGAATAAGGAGGTTTTGGTCTCCGGGATGCCTAATTGACTTGGGGGAGCAAATTACTGATACGCAGAACGTGACGAAGACGAAACGACGCTATCTGGAAAGTTTTTTGTTTGGGTAGTTTCTCCCAAGTCTTACTACGACTCTTAGCAGAGCTTTTACAGAAAATGATAACTTATTATTTATTCATTTAGAAACAGACCACGTTTTACTAGCCTCTAGCCACACTTCAAATTCGAAAGTACGACGCCGCCCCGTGATATAGCATAACTTGTGTGCTAAACTTCGCAGTTTAGTAACGTGCTTAAGTTACCGTTGAATACCACAAGTCACGATTGGTATTCGATAACCTTTTGCGCATAGACTCCCGCCTATCTGATAACTCTTCAGCTAGACTCATGTCGCAAAATGTACAGAACAGCAGACAGCCGATTAAAGGCTTACGATGGGAACTATGCTGATACAGCTAGATCGTCATTGAGAGCGATGCTACCTACATCGTGAACGAATCAGTATTCAGTATCGACTCGATCAAACTCGAGAGATACTAGAAGGCGGTCATGAAGGCTACACCAACAAGACCCTAGATGCTATCCACTGAGTTGACGAAAATCTTAGCTATCTGCAATCCTAGTCAAAACAGATAAATAACACACAACACCGCCGATGTTGATGGAGGTGATCGTGAAGACAACAGACACTAGCAAGCAGAGGAAACCGGGAGACCCAGCATAGATCATAACTTACGGCATCGAGCTCCAACTGTTTCACTAGGTCGGATTGTGACGTTCATTATATGCTCGTAATAAAGATTTAGTGTAAGTAGTGTTTAAAGAGTAGGTAGGTCACGTTCAAAGATTAGGTATTTATAATTGAGTTCTGCGTAGGAGCTTTGATATGAGGTGTAGCGATCAAAGACACAATTTCCTTTAGTAGATATTTATAAATCTATCTATGACATAGACGTCTTTAGTATTTTCACTATAGCAGCTGTAGCTCTCTTCAAAACACGTGAAACTTTATCGGAGCTTAGGAGATGAGTATTATAATACCTATACAAGGAGCGATATAAGGTATAAACTTACGGGATACATGTAAGCTCAACTACTTATTAAGAAAGTCTGGAAGCAGGCCGCCCTGAATTTCAAATTTATATTGGTAAATTTGTCATAAGACCACCATGCCCGATAATTACACAGCAATAGTAATATCTATATCAAAGCCAAGCTTCCTAAACCATTGATTTCACGCCTAAGTATCATGGTCCTATAAAAACTTATAACCACTATATAAACCGTAGTTAATACTATTTATTTTATAACATGCATATTCCATAAAATTCAAAAAATAAACATAATTAAAAACTAAAATATTAATAATAATATTAAGTAGCAATTTAGTTAACTAATATATATAAAACAATATAAATCTAAGGATATAATGCCTTTATATAGGCTTATAATAAGCGGCAGGAAAGTTCGCCCGAAAAACTATTTTATTCGAAGTATTATCCTGTAACGCCTTTTCGGACCCTGTATAACCAAGCACCGCTTTACAAGTAACTATATATAAACTTAGCTTAAGTAAATAAATATATATAAGCTAAAAATTATACTAATTACTATAAGCTTATAAGTAAAGGTTTAAAATATTTTGTTTTTTAAAGCAGTAAAAATAACTAATTAATAGAATAAACAAGCAGGTATAGTTTTTTTTAAAAATAACATAAAATTTTTATACTAAGCTTTAAACAATTTAATATAAATTATTATAAAAACGTAATAATAGTATAACTTTCTTTTATATTAATTATAGCTTATGTATAGGTTAGTACTACGCGGCTACTTATAACAAAATATTTACTTAAATAATACCTACCTTATAATATTAATATATGCTTTAAACAACCTACGCTTTATATAGCATAAGTATAGCTAATAATAACTTATTAAATAATTGTTTTTAAAATAAAAAATATAAAAGGGAATAAAGAATAAAAAATATAAAAAACAAAAAAAAAGAATTAAAGACGTTTTTACTAAGCACTACTCTTTAACTAAGGTTAAGTCTTATAAAAACTTATAACTATTATATAAACCATAGTTAATACTATTTATTTTATAATATATATATTCTATAAAATTTAAAAAATAAATATAATTAAAAACTAAAGTATTAATAATAATATTAAGTAATAATTTAGTTAATTAATATATATAAAATAATATAAATTTAAAAATATAATGCTTTTATATAAGCTTATAATAAGCAGTAGGAGAGTTTACCCGGAGAATTATTTTATTCGAAGTATTATTTCGTAACGCTTTTTTAAACCTTGTATAACTAAACATTATTTTATAAATAACTATATATAAATTTAGTTTAAATAAATAAATATATATAAGCTAAAGATTATACTAATTATTATAAGCTTATAAGTAAAAGTTCAAGATATTTTGTTTTTTAAAATAATAAAAATAATTAATTAACAAGATAAACAAGCGGGTATAGTTTTTTTTAAAAATAATATAAAATTTTTATACTAAACTTTAAATAATTTAATATAAATTACTATAAAAACGCGATAATAATATAACTTTCCTTTACATTAACTATAGCTTACGTATAAGTTAGTACCGCGCGGCTACTTATAATAAAATATTTACTTAAGTAATACTTACCCTATAATATTAATATATGCTCCAAGCAACCTGTGCTTTATATAGTATAAGTACAGCTAGTAGTAGCTTATTAAATAATCGCTTTTAAAGTAGGAAACGTAGGGGGGAATAAAGAACAAAAAACACAAAAAACAAAAAAAAAGAATTAAAGACGTCTCTACCAAGCACTGCTCTCCAACCAAGGTCGGGTCACACCTACACGGTAATCACAAATCATCATGGATTTCTTAAACTGCTTTCTAGGCCCGGTCGAGTTGCACGAGAAACCCAAGTCAACAAATAGAGCTGCCCTTTCCGGCGGAACGCGCCGTCCCACGTGTAACTTTACGCTGCATATCTTCCTTGTGTATCCTCGGGCAAAACGGAGCGGTAAGCGGGTGCAGTCAGTCTCAGTGGAGCTGCGTTCTGGATATTTCTGGGTGGCGAATTCGAGCAATTACTTTTGCATTAGATCCAGCCAGCGCTTTGTCTTAGCGAGTAGGTACCTTGGGTACGTGTCGTGAGGGAACAAAGACAATTCCCAACGCATATGAGAGGGCCGGCTGGATGAAGTTGTCCTTGCTTCTGGGAGCTACGGCGGTCCCGCCCTTGCATGTGTCGTCCGACCCGTCGTAATCAAATAGTAATAGTAAGATGCCAGACAGGTAGGTACAGTACCTATTTTACGTCCTCCTCGTGGGGGCAAAAAAAAGCTGTGAATTTTGTGACCTCAATCGACCCTTGTGCGTGAACTAGACACCCCTTTTAATTACTGCCGTAATCTTTACCTAGGAAGAAGGTAGACTAGCATTTTTCTACCAGCTCCATGGCACTCTTTGTATTACGATTGACCAACCTTTTTTTTTTTCTTTCTTTCTTGGAATTAGACACCAAATCAAGGACCAACAGTTGGGAAAACTACGCAATTGATTTTTATTATTATATGGGTGGGTTGCTCAATATTGAGTAGAACCCGGGATATCTTTGAGGTATCATAAATGGGCGTATATATAGTCTAATGACATTGAGCTCGAGAACGAGAATATTTAGCAACCATTCGGAATCTTGACACATGCTCTACGCATAGCTAGACTCTTGAGAGTTGATCCTCTATATGTGAGAGACAAACAATCTACAGTAGTCACACCGGTATCCAAGCGGCACCGATTTAGACCTTCTCCTCCACGGCCTCGGAGGCAAGAGGCTTCTCCACGAGCCCATCCTCGGTGGTGTGGCGCATTTCGGTGGCGAAGGTGTGGTCGGGTCTCCACTTGGCGGATTGGCGGGGAGTGGTGGCGGCCATACACATATCGGCCTGCTCGAGCGACAGACCTTTGAGTTCGGGGACCAGGAAGTAGGCGAACAGGGTGCTGAAGATACAGAGGGAGCCCCAGATAAAGAACACCTTGGCACCGAGATTGGCCTGATCGGGACCGACCAGGAAGGGTGTGATGACACCTGTTTGGTTTCATGTTAGTAGCCATCATAATGACAATGTGGAAAAGATATGCGGGTTCGCTTACCAATGATCGTGTTCCAGAACCAGTTGGAGGCGGTCGAGATACCAACACCACGGGAACGAATTGGCAGAGGGAAAATCTCACCAACGACGACCCAGGCGGTGGGACCCCATGAGCTGGCGAAGAAGGAGATGTTGATGGCGATGAAAGCAATCATAGCCGACACAGCACTAGTATTGGTGGGCACAGCACTGCCCGCAGTCACACCGACGATGGCAATGATGAATTGGCAAACGATCATACCAATGCCACCACCAATGAGAATTGCGCGACGACCGAGTTTCTCAATAGTAACGAAGGAGATGGGGGTGGAGAGCACATTGACTAGTGTGATGATGAGGGAGATGAGGAAGGGGTTTGGGATGGTTCCAAGCTGCTTGAAGAAGGGGGGTCCAAAGTAGAAAATGAAGTTGATACCGGTGAACTGCTGGGCACATTGAAGACCAGCACCCAGAATAGTCCGGCGGAGCGGGCTGTCGCCCTTCGTCAGTGAACCCTTGAAACAAGCCAACCAAGACTGTACGTAGCTCATCTGAGGAATGTTAGCTTGTTCGAACTCGTTGTTGGCAATGATCTCCGCAAGTTCGGCCTTGATGTAGTCCGATTCTTCAGGCTGGCCACGAACGAAGGCTAGAGCCTTGGCGGCCTTTTCGATCTCGCCCTTCTTGACGAAGTAACGAGGAGATTCAGGGAGAATGAGAAGGCCGATTCCGAGAATGATGGCCCAGAGGAATTGCACACCAATTGGAATACGGTAGGAGCCGGTGTCATTGCGATCCTGGGTGGTGTAAACGACCACGTTGGCAAGCAGAATACCAATCGTAATGCAGAACTGATAACCAGAGACCATAGCACCACGGACCTTCTTAGGTGCAATCTCGGACATGTATAGAATGACGACAGCGGAGATGATACCGACACCACCACCGGCAATCAGACGACCGAAAACGAACAGGACCTCCTGGTTGGTGCTGGCAATTTCAAGAATGCAGCCGATAGTGAAGACCAAGCAACCGCCAATGATGGTGGGGCGACGGCCGATGAAGTCGGCAATATCACCACCGACTAGCGCACCAAGGAATGTACCGAGAGACAGAATCGAGGTGAAGAGGGACGCGGTGGACGAGGGGATAACGAAATGTTTCTCGTCCACATCGATGGGCATTTTGGTGTCAAAATTGTAGTGATAGCCGGTGTATTGTTCAATAAAGTAGGGCATGGCAAGCACACCACCCATCCAACCTGGGAGAGTGTCAGCGGCCGAAAAGCGCCTACCCGCCTACAGCGAGAAATAACGAGCCTTACCAGTGTCATAACCGAAGAAGATACCGCCAAAGGCGGCAAAGGCGCAGATCAAGTAGGCCTTGATTGTGACCGGTGCCTCGACACGCGAGACATCGGCCGTACCCGTGACAACTACACCTCCAGCCATGATTGCGCTCCGGGCTTGGTTTTGGAGTCTTTCGTTTCGAACTTGGTAGAATACGACCCTTCTGAACAGACCGGATGTCTCGTTGCTTGTCCCTTGAAGACCGGGCAAGTAGGGGTTGCAGACGGGGTAACCAACACAAGGAAGAAGGAAGATCGTGGTTGACGGGAGGGCAGGCAGGATAGTATTATATATGTACAGCATACAGTAGCTCCTCTCGCGACAAAGAGACCCCTTCACGACCACATCGAAGAAAGGTACATGGCGTGGTTACATCGACATCGACACACCCCAGCTCATGGCCGCATGGGGGGCAGGCGTCGCACAATACAGGGGTCGGAAACGGTTACACTTTCACCACTGTACATAGTAGTAATTCGCTTCTCAATTCCGGAGCAAGTGAATCAGAAAATTCGACACGAGGTGTTGATCAAGTCTAGACTAGAAGCGGACCATGCTCGCATCTGGCGTGCGCTAGAGAGGCCCCTGGAGTGATTGGGCCGGCCAAGGCCTGTGGGCAGGGTACCGGCTTCTGGACAAGGGTGGAAAAGGGCCGTCTTTTGCTCTTGGAGGGGAGGAGATCCTGCTTGGTTTGACCGAGATGCAGATGGGGACTCCACAAAGCTGCGAAAGGGTTCCCCATCGCAGAGCTTCATGCCCATCGCAGACCCAGCGCCCGCACAAAGGAGACCCCAGGCTGGAGAGTTGGGGAACTGATGGAGAAGATGGGGAGGGACAGATCCACCGTGCCAGTTGTTGGTTGTGCACTACCCAGCATGTACCTCTGGTCTAGTCTACAGTGGTTTAGCGTTGAGAATAAATAGCAGTAGGCTAGAATCGGCTCCGATACCCAAGAATTCCAGACAGAAAAATTTGAACGTGGTCATACACTAGGTACTAGTATGTGGAATGTAATTAATGCCAGCCGGCTGGGTCATATGTCCTACGGTCAAGCCGGGGAGGCATTTGCTCGGGGGTTCCTCTCCAGCCGATCTACTACCACGAGAATGTATACCTATCCGCCATGGTTGATGTTGGGTTTGGTGTAGTTGTTCTATGCGTTGGGTTGCCTCGCGAGTCCCGCCCGGCGATCCAGTCTGAATCGAGTACCTACAGTACGTTGACTAGAGCGATCGCCTGACGATGGCCGGTGCTAAATCGACCGCTGCGATACGCGAAAGAATATATATCATACTCAAATTAAGAGACTGCGGAAGTACCCAAGATGTAGTTGCGGGAGAATCTCCACGCATCATGCAAGTCATCGGTCCTTGTCATGGGATTGGTGCCATCAGCGAGAAAGGATATACGAGCAGGGAAAGTCCTACTTGTATGGAATCAATTACACTTCAATCCGTTGCCCTCGAGTTGATGAGGTTCAACTGTTGCTTGTAAGGATACGCCAAATAGAAATCGAGATCAAACGCTCGTTAAGCCGTGGGGTGATCTATCTCGATAGGCACTAACGCGCTTTACCTTGAGAAGCAAGGACACGACGTTACATATCTACAGTAGTCGTTCTCAATTGGTATGTGATGGGTCAGCGCCCTACCGTAGAATCCTCCCAGGTTAATGACTGTTGGCTGTCCAGATATATGGGTTAGCATATTGTCTGTACTGGTAGGTCGGTCCAGTACTATCCGTTATCCCCACGCGCCTAAACGCCATCGGACGCCACTCCTGCACACTCGGTTGAAGTAACGCCGCATGGAAGCCAGTGTTGGGCAGCCGAGCGAAGGTCGCTTGCTTCTCTCGTCGTTCGAAGCCTCCCATTGGCAGACCCGGCAACAGTGGCGTCGGCGGGAGACACAACCAACAATCAGCCACGATGCCCTAGAAGCGGCTGCATGCAGGCGCGCTATGCCACCACCGTCATTGCATTGTGAGGGTTTGTTCCCGGCTGGCTTGTTGAGTGCTGAGTGAAGACGACGGCCAGCCAGACGCAACCTTGCCTACTGCACGAGTTGCAGGCGCGGCTGTATTCCAAATTGGCCGAGGCCCGGACACAAACAACCACTCGGATCAAAGAGCCCCGTCACGTCCTCTGATGGTGGTGGCGACAGCGCAGCGGTGAAAGAGACCAGACCAACCACCGCCATCACCATCCTCACTTATGAGTCCTGTTACAGTACATATTCCGTTTACTTACGTGCTGATGGCATGGTGTACGGCTAGGCGACTCAGACAAAACACAGCAGCCGCAGCGCAACATCGGTCACAAGGACGCATGCGGTTGAGGGTCTTTGAGTTGACACGAAATCGCAGTAGTGTAAGTAAGTATTGTCTCCGGCTGCCGTATGTAAGTGACCTTCCATTCAAAGTACTTACTTACCTAGGTTAGTGTCTTGGGGGATCTGCTCGCGTGGCACAAGGTGCTAGGATTGTCGCTGGTCTAGGTAAGTAACTACGTACTTCATGCTATGTATGCACCGATGGTACTTACAGGCAGTACCTACTACCCAGTCCTACATATACTTATAGCACAGCATACCTACTTTGCTGTTGTTTTGCTTCGCAGCAAGATGTTACCTAGGTACGGATACTCGTACAATAAGGATGATACTGGCAGGGAGCCGATGCTGATAATTTGGTTATATGTGCATGATGATGATACTGCAGGGTATGCCATAGCCTTCCCGTGCCGTGGACCGTGGCCATAGCCTATAACTATACATAGGTAGGTAAGTAGGAAGGTGCATCGATACAAGCATCGTGGTTCCAAGTATACTACTAGAACCCACTCTCTACCTAACGTACAGTAGTCCTTTCATGCATGTCTGCGTCTGCTGGTAGGTATACTGGTAGGTACTGGTAGGTACTGGAAGTACGGAGTAAGTACATGTATACTGCAGCTTGGACTTGGATGGGGCCTTCCGAGAGCTCATTAAGCTTCATTCTCTCCCCGCCCCAACTGACCCCAATCCCCCGGAACCGCTAAGGCAGCGCCTAACTCGAAACAAGGCACATCGAGTCATCGGCCCGACTCGTCTTCACCATCATAGATTAGGTAAGGCTCGTCTTGACCAATTTGCATTGGGCTTTGCTACCCACGTAGGTAGATGTCGATATCGACTCGACGGCCTCATCATTTTACATCGGGCCATGTTCGCTCCTTCCCCCAAAATGCAGGAATGCTTCCAACTGTTCATTTCGAAAACAGACCAATCGGTCCTTGGAGTGTCCCTCGTTGGAATTGGTCGACTTCGACCCGTCCCAGTGTCCCAGTGTCCCACAACCCCTGCCCCCGGGTGATGCTGTGCCAAGTAAGACCGTCAGAAGCCAAGACAGCCGCATCCGGTGACACGTTTTTTTCTTGCGTCGGAAAGAGACAAAGGGGGGCCGCCTCAGTCAGTGCAAACATGGCCAACTCGATATGGGCCATCTCATCGGGTTGGCATATCTGTCGGTCGATCGCTCGAGAGCTGACGGTTTCAGCACACAATACCATAGTACTATCCGATCAGCCCTCCCACTTTTTACCCCGGGTATATCAAGTCATCCTGGTGTACACTAGTCCTGCACTCACTGGACCCTGGTGGGGTTTGAGTGCATGTTATATGTACCATAGTAGGATTATGAAAGTACAGCATTCGTCTTGGACTTGATTGGTTGGCGTTGCCTCGTTCGACAAATCAGCCCCGACGACGGGACGAAGATCATGGTGATGGCAGATCTTACCATAGGGCACTAACCCAGCTTGGTACTCTGGAGAAGCGCTACCTCAGCTAGGTGGGTACCTACCTACCTAGGTTAGGTACTGTACGGATGCTGTAACTGGACACCACAGCAGGAACCACGGCACATACCTACCTAGGTACTGTACGCTATGTACGCGCTATCCACCACAGAAGGCAGTTACCGAGGGTTTGGGATCTGAAATGGGACTAGCAACGTTGTCGGTCTCGTGGTCTCGTGGCCAACGTCAACTCGAAGCGGGATTCTACACCACCTGCTCTCTCTCCACGTCCCTTCGCCTTGCCCTGCGCTGCCTTTGTAGGAAACGAGACATACCAGTCGTGACACCACCCTCAGCTCATCCTCCTTGAACGTCGACCCTTGTACAGCTGCAAGTATCCTCTCTCTCCAAGATCCAGTCACTCCTCTAACCTGATGTCGTCTGGTCATGCGACCAATCAATTTTCTTTATTGCGTACACTGTTGCTCACCGTGAGGATGAACCGACAACACGATAGTATGAGCAGCTTCAATACGTTGGTCACGCCTGAAGAAGAGTTTTTCTTCCCTTAAAATACAGTCATTTCTGTCAGTAGACTGGTCAAAGCTTCCACGTTTGGCCAGGTAGGCTAGGGGGGTTCAATTACTGTCCTATGTTTTTATTACTCGCGTTTAATCCTATCAGGGATAAGTTGCGGCGCGGTTAATTAACTTGATCGAGATATCACAACTCGCGTTGCATACTGTTGGATTAATTGGACCATGGTTAAATGCAGGCAGGAGATGCAGCAATCAAGCCAAGGTACACTACATAAGTAGATGAAGGACCCAGTCTGCCTAACATTTTGACAACCCTAATGTGGGATTTTCCAAACGGCCGGTGCAGGCAGAGTACGATATGTCGAGGCTCATAGTATCGAGTTATGATTTGCCAGGCATCCAGGACTAGCGCCGGCTCTGTGTCCGATTTCTCTTCACATGCCCGGGGTCGGGGCAAAACCCAGGAGACGCTGAGCGAACTCATTGCCGGGAAAGGATAAGTTCCCAACGGCTCTAGCTGGGAAATTTTTACTATAGTATGTACACTACGGCTTCTGGCCTGTTGTATTTGCTAATGATAATACGGGTTTGTGTCACAGTATTCTTGCATGGATAACCCTCATTTCCAATCTGGCCGACTCGGCCTTTCTCGTCTCTCACCACGAGCTATACGCCAATAGATCGAGTCATGCCTTGAAAGAACAGGAAAGGAGGCGCCTTCAATGAAGGCTAACTTGCTCTCACCGGCAACCGTAAAGAAATCATCACATGATATCTTCCGAACGCTTGGAACTAGGTCGTGCGGCGTCCGTGTTTGTCCCACGATGACTCGGAGCTGACACCGAAGAGAATGTGCCAAGATGACGGATCAGACAAGTGGGAGGCTTTCACGAGACGCAAGTCGAGTTAGCTCGCACCCACGATCGAGCGCTGAGAAAGGAGGACGACGTATTCGACTTTCTAGTTCATTTGTAAACCCTCACAAACTACTCAGCGAGGTGGACCTTCGAATCTTTGGGCACTAAAAACAAAATGACCAGCGTGCGTCTTTTAGGTGCATCAATAGAGCTAGATAGTGCTAGCTCAAACACTCTTTCACGAGTCTATCAATTTGGCGACTCGCTTCTCCAAGCTATTCTCGAACTGCTGAACACCACCAGTCAATTCACTCATCTGTCCGGCTCGCAGACGGTAGACCAGTCTTCGTTGAGGGGTTTCCCCCTCCTCATCGGCGAGGTCACTTCCTTCATCGTCCATGTGGCCCTCAACAACACCGCGCATGAACCACCTGTCGTGACTGACATTTACAACAGTGCCCTCCCAGTCGCGAAGCGCCTCGCGCATCGCCCTCACCGTCTCGTAGTCAAGATGTGTTGTTGCTTCGTCGAGAATCAGGCAGTGCGGACAAGTCCACAGGATCCGGGCCATCTCAAGCCTCACCAGTTGTCCGCCCGACAGTTTGCGGACCGGCACGTCTGATGCAATTCGTCCAGGCAAGCCGAGAGATCCCAACAGACCACGCACCCGGCCCTCTTCCTGCTCGGTCGATCCCGTCTCTTTCAGAAGTAATGCGAGGGCGGTCAAGTTTGGTTCTGAAACGCCCAATTCTTGGAGCCTCTCGACGGCGCTAGAAATTCGGAGTCAATCCTCGCCATTTCGAGTGTAATTTATGAGGGTTTCAGAAGCTTCTAGACACTGTCTAGGCCCGAAGAGGAAAGCATGTGCTCTGAAAGTTGCCAAAACAAGAAGGAAATGATTCTGAGAATTACTTACTGTTGGGAGTAATAGCCTATCTTCAGGCGCGGATGTAAAGTCAAGGTACCCGAACTAGGCTTCGTTTCGCCAACAAGCAGCTTGATGAGGGTTGATTTGCCGCTCCCGTTTAAACCAAGGACTCCAATACGATCGCCCATGTGAATGGAAAGAGTCACATCCTGTAGGACCATGGGCGGGGCGACTTTAGTACTCGGGTCTCTCGGGTAGCGGAATGACGCCTTATCCAGCGACTTGAGCACACAGAATCAGTGACGACTCTCTCAGGGACTTATGGATGGTTCTTCGCTACTACGCAGGGCTTTCAAAATAATATACCAATCTAAAACGAAATAATTGCTCCTAAGAGAAGCTAAGACAGGAGGGGAAATGGCGAGTCGTCACTTACAATCAATGAGCCGGGGAATCGCAGGTCGGGCGGTTCAGGTAGAACGAAGTTCACTGGTCTCTCGTCCTGTGGTATCTCAATCTCGGCGCGGCTCGTGAGATGATAGCCCGTGAGGTCGCGATTAAGCTTGAACCGGCCACCACGGGCGCTCGTCTCGAGACCCCAGCGGTCATCTAATTTCTTCTGGCGTGACTTCGCCTGCCGGATTTTATTCTGGTCGTCTTTGGCTTTGCCCTCGCGCATGTTCTTCTGTATACTTTGATACAAGAGTCAGCAACATTCCCAGTGGGCGGAATCCGTGAGTCTTTTGGGGGCCCTGAGAGCGTCTCCAAACACAGATTTGGCCACAAAGAGGAGAAATTGGCTATCAACACAGTCGCAGCGAGGGGAGTGACTTCACGATACTCACGTCTGCTGAATATGGTCTTTTTGCCGGTCCTGAGCCTCCTTCATCTTAGTTAAATGAATCTTTTTCTCCGCTTGAGCCGATTCATAAGTCGGTAGGTCACCGTGAAAGTAAGTGATGCTTTTATCTCTGAGGATGAGAAGATCAGTGCATAGAGATGTGAAATCGCGATCATGTGAAACGAGGATGACCGTCGGGGGATCTGTCGACGCGCCTAGAGTTGTGAGATACCGCTGCAGCCACAGAATGCCCAACAAGTCCAGGAAGTTGGTAGGCTCATCGAGTATCAAGATATCTGTCTCCTGAAGCACTACGAAGCGGAATGTCAGTTATCGCCTTTTTGAGTGTGACCTGTGAGGAAACCCCTTTTGGGGTATGACTTGATCCGAAAACGGGCTTTACTATTTTGAAGATGGCAAAAACCAAGATGAAAGCACCTCCAAGAAACACTTACGGGCCGCCGCCAACGAAGTGCGCATCCTCCACCCTCCCGATAAGCTCGAAACTGGCTTTAGCGTAGCAGCCTCAGTGAAGCCTAGACCAGTTAGTAGCTTTTTCGCTCGCGATTCGACCTCCGCCATCTTCGATGGCTCTATCGAGAGCTGCAGATCTGCTAGCATCTCCGCGGCCTCGCTCGTCTCATTGGCGAGTGTCTCGGGCGATATTTCCTCGTCCTTTTGTTCGTATCTGGAACACATGTTAGCCGAAGCGGGTGACTGTGACCTCAAGTAGATTTGTAGGACGCTCGAATAAGGCAGCATACAAGACATCGAACTCGGCGACTGCCTTTTCCGTCGCTATCAGGGCTTTGCGCGCCTGCATGCCTCTTGCGCCACTACGCAGCTTTGCGTCCTTGGCTTTCAGGAACAAATCTTTTTGCAGGCGCTCGCGCCGGATCTTTCGCAGACTTCTAACTGCATCGAGAGGGTTGGTGCTCTCAATGCCACCGGATAGACCTAGACTCGTATTAGTCACGAATACTGCAATTCACATTGTCGTGTTGAAGTGAGGCGATGACGGAGCAAAGAAACGCGAGCTCTTGCTTTCTAATTCTCGATGTGCTTCGTGCCTAGCTGTGGCGCGCTCAACGACATCTTCTAACACGTTTCGGTCTCTCGTATTCGATGGCCGCGCGAGGATTTGCTCCGGAATCGCAGCCGTACTGATATCTTCGGCGTTGGTTTGTTGTAGGATGACGATGCGTGTCTCTTCCGGTACTTTCAACGTCAGAGTCAGTAAGTTGTAAACTTGTAGATGAAGCCTATTGGCATTTCAAGAGCGCGGAAGAGCCATGAAATCAGCATCTCGCTCATGTAGGAGTAAATGACTTGTTATGGTCACTTACTACCAGGGATCAACTTCTGAGCGATAGCCTTGAGCAGTGCTATGTTAGACAGATATGTTAGCTCCTATAGTCTTCCCTCTATGCTCTTCTATCTCATTTGTACTCTCACCCCCCTCCACTCTCTAGTTGTTCTTCTTCTGGGGGAACAGTGCGAGGCCGAGTTTACTTACTTGATTTTCCCGATCCATTTCGACCGATGAGCGCGTACCGCTGGCCAGCTTTCAATCGCAGAGTAGCATTGTAGAGGATCTCAGTTCCCTCGCTCCGAGCCTTGCCCTTGGCTACCTTCTTGCCGCCGATGCTGCTGCTACCCGCTTTCGCTGAGCCCCCCGATCTGACTGTGATGTTCAGGCCCTCGATATCCAACTTGAAAGGAATACGTACAGGTTAGTCTACCGTCGAGTCATTGGCGATATGCATCAAGGTCTTGATGTGAAACCCGGAAGTTGACCGGGGGAAAGGGGAGATGAGGAGCTCACCTCACGATAGTTGGGCGTCCCGATATGGAATCTTGTCTGCTTCGAGGTGCACAAGATTGTTGTGACACTTTCTCCTTCCATGGACGTCATGGCAACAATAGATAAGGAGTCAAGTGATTCGTGGACAGCTACCGGCCTAGTGCTAGTATGTTGAGGCGATGGACGACTGTCGGTGAATGATTGATACCGAACAAGTTCGGCAGCAGGTGCCGGATTCACATTGCAACTACAGCAATTTCAATATCATCATTATATGCGCGCCTCCCAACTTTATGGTCCAGACTATACCTCTCAATCTACCTATGTACAGTACCTGCCGTAGAGGCTTGATTGATTGAGTACCTAGATACCTGCCGATTGTGGGAACTAGTGCGAATGAATCATTCTGATTCTGAATTGCCCGCTTCGATGATTGGCTGATGTCCTACGGGGTGACTCGGGTAGCTGAATGGCTCATCGAGTAACCTCCATTGTACCACCACCGAAACACTCCTACGCGTTTCCTACAGTTCCTATTCAATAACATGGAACCGAGGGCGAAGGCACGGTTGGTCGATACTCACTCGTAGGTAGGGGCTGTCTCCCTCCAATTCGGGCACCTAATCTAGTATTGGCCGCCAGGGTTGAGATGCTGTGGGCGTCGGTGTGGCTGTAGAGCGTCTAGCTGCGCTGTATCCCATGCATAGCTACCTACCTAGGTACCAAATAGGTTTTGGGGTGTAAAGGCTCCCAGTGCTTTCTCCAAGGTAGGTAAGGAGATACAGGATATTGTCCAAGAGGAGCCTCGCATCGACCAGATCCGTGTGAACATAAGCAATTGGCCGACGGCAACATTCAATAGACGACCGACTCATTCACGAGGACTCTCAAGCGCTGTCTTGTCTCCTTGCTAACAACCATGCATCCACCGGTAGGAATCTCGACGATGGTGCCATCGATACAGACCTTCCTCCACCTCGCATCCTCCTCATGTGTCGTAATTCTGACCTCGCTGATGTCTTCATATCCAACTCCATCTATATCTTCTTCTCGGCTTTGGCCCTCCACCACCGTTGCCCCCCAGCGCATATTCACATGCTTGCCCCCGTCGTACGCCGCCATCATGATCTCCATTGTCTTCGCGCCATCCACGGGACCAAAATGCACAAGGCGCAACTGTCCGTCCAGGGGTTTGCTGGCGGGAGAGATACAAAACGTCTTCTCCAAATTGGACACAGGCGTTGCCAGAATGTAAGCGTGCCGTTCTCGATCTAACTTCTCAGTGCTAGTAGTCTCTGCTCTTGATGTAGAGCGGGCGATCTCCACCGCGGCCCGGTACGCATGACTTTCTTTCAACAGCTCCTGAGCTACCATCTGGAACCGCTTTGCGCCATGCTGCCTATACGACGGCGTGTCGCTCTCCCACACCAACTGGCTGTGGAAACCGTAGCTAGCAACCACCACACCGTAGAGATGCGTCACACGTCTTGCCTGTTCTTGTAGGCTGGGAGTTGAATCTGGTTGTTTCGTAGAGACGCTTCCGGTAGGTGCGGGATCTACGATTTCTGAATACGTGATCGTGCGTGAGCCCTCTGGGAATACAGCTTTAAACGAGGGTAGCGGGGTAGCTCTCCCGCGCAGCAAAGTGCGTAGACCTTGTACGACGTCTGAGGCCGCCGCAGGAGTCTTCACCGTCTTATGCAATGAGTTGAAGAGCGCGTTGCCAGTGCCGAGCGGTAGTACGGCGATGAGCGGTAGACTTTGAGGTTTGACGCCGTCTTTGGACGTGACAGTATCGATATCTGTCGACGTGTAGCTGTTCAATATGTCTACTATACCCCCATCTCCACTCAGTAACACGACCGTGTGCTCGACATTCTTCTCACCGCGACCCCAGTTCGACAGCTCGCGGGCGAACTTCTTGACGCTGTCCGCGTCTTGTGTGATAAGCAGGTGATAAGAGCCCTGCTGTTCAGCACCTCCCCGCTCCGGCTTTTCCGAGGCAGTGAGACCAACCGCTTCAAGCAGCGGCGCAAGGATATCGTTGTAGAATTGCAAACTAAGTCCCGTACCCGAGTGTGTGGACACAATGACATGGACACGGCGCTGTGGACCTGGTTGGAGGTGCACCGGCGGTTCGTCGATCCCGAAGTCGTCAAATAGGCGTCGCAGGGCCTTGTTCTCATCGCCATCACGGCTGGCGCGGGGTAAACGACGTAGTGTGGATGAGGACTTCCCATCTTGTTCTTCTTGATTCAGGGATAGAATCTCATAGATATCCTTTGCCCCGGACTGTTTCAAGATGCAGATGACCTCTTCTAGACTGGGGAGTTCCGTTACATCTTGATCATCCCCGGGTTGGTCAGCTGGGTTATCTGCCGGCATCTTAGTTGTCGGAAGTCGACAGATTCTCTACTGCATAAGTCAAGTTTGAGGATTGGCCCAACTTCAAAGAAGCCTTTATCGGTTCGTGCAATCATGGGCGGGGTCTGACGACTAGGTGAAGTAGTATGCAGTGTATTGTACAACAGTAGCTTCGAATGCGTGCTGATTGAATCACGCGAAAGTGGGCCACTCTCCCCAGACCTGATCGTCGACTCAGGGTCAAAAGTGTAATAACACCTGTATTCTAGCCAATGGGCCTGCCTATATTCCTAAGATAGATCGAGAAGGATATAACCTTGAGACATGAGCACCAATTCAACAGATGTTCCAAATACCACTTGAATGGTATAATGGTAAAGTAGTAGGCAGGTTGCTTGCGTTTGCCTCCTCGTGTGGCGTATTTTAAGGCTATCGACATCGAGATTACTGTGCTACACGGATTACTGAGTGGATTAGAGCTGAGACGTAATGGTACCTTGCGCTCAGGCCGAGTGAAATATTTAAGATGCTCCATAAGCAGAAGCAACGGGCAGTTAATCTCGAAAAGAGAATCTTCCATCGCATCGTCTTAGATATGAGACGGATCGGAGCGGTTCCGCAGATCCTAACAAGCCTATATTGAAGCGTCCACCATAGCACCAACACAACGCTCGGTGCTGTCAAGAGGCCGTAAGGGGCAAAATCTGTAACGCAAAAGACATACACAGGGATGTCAACACTACGGCTAAGTCACACACAAGCTCATCGTCCTGCACGAGGCACGCAGTCAGGTCGAGGCGGGTGGGATTTATGTCTCCAAATTCGCGTCCCCTGACTCCGACTAATATCTACGGTGAGTCGCCTGAGACCGTATGGGGCGTATCGTATCCTGCATCGGAGGCATTGAACAATACCAGGCAACTTAAGAATCTTCTTTGATTTAAGTTAAATCATTTGAAAATCCTCTAATTTTCTACCAGCCCAGAAATCCTCGTCGAATGCCTGACGATAGAAAGTCCCCGACATAATTTCACAATGGCCCATCAGAACGAAGCTATCACCTTGTTCGGAGGGCCGAATTATAGTCGGTTGGGTTGCGCCCTTAAATACACAGACAAGGTCGTCAGGCATGATCTCGACTGCTCTTCTAGAAACAGAGAGAATGGTGCCATCGTCCAATAGCACAATAGAAAAATGCATTTCGTCGGCTATTGCGAAGTATTTGCCGAAAGCATCTGTTGTCTTGTCCCTCTCTCGCCTTGGCATCCAGACACGATTGCGGCCTGAAAGCCCTTTTAGATTTGTATAGGCTCTTCGTATCCCATCCAACCCCCCTTGGTCAAATAGCCGATACGCTCTCCAGAAAAAGTCATCTATAATTGCTTCCGAATTAACGTTTCTGATTTGCGATGCCAGCTTGAAGATCCGCCCCTCCACGTGCCTTATACGATAATGCAGGTCCGGCGGCATACCGTTAGTGAATGGGTCCGTCCACCCACCAACTATATCACAAATATACTCCATGCGTATACCTTGTAGGTAAAGCATCCGCTTGTCCGGTGAGACACGGACAGTGGACTCACATTCAACTTTCTTGCGGAGGCTTATACCCCGGAAATCTGGAACCCATGAAGGTACACCTTGAAGATTGTAATGTTGAGTCAGAAATAGTCGGAGGTCTCCGGTGCTCAGAAGTAAGTAGGCAGCATATTGCCAATATGTAACTTCGAATGGTTGGTGGTAGTCAGGCTTTAACTCCACGGGCAAGTCCTTGCCAGCGAGATAAGCCACACAACTTATTAGTCCGTATAGTCGGTCCTGTGGGTTCGTAGCCTGGCTTCTGACTACGCAGGAGAGTATCTCAAGGAGACACTCGGCTACGTTCGCCTCGAGCTTCTTACCGTGGAGCTCATTACTTTGCTTCGAGCGCCATTTTTCTTTCATTTTGATCAGAGAAGCGATTCGTGAGAAACCAGGTGTCATAACCAGGAGCCTGTGGTGATGGGCGAACACTTTTAGGATCTTAATAAGGTCATCTAGATAAACCCCGTGGCGCCCAGCAAAAACTCGGGAGCTAATACCCAGGCTACACTCTTGAAATGTCCAGATCCTCTCGAACCACTAGGAGACTCAGAGTCAGTACTCGATCTGTGAACGTAGCGTATATTAAATGGTGCGTATAAATGTTTCGAAAACATGGGAAATTCTCGAGCACGGCCTTGACTCCCCATAAAGGTCTTTATATTTCAGAACAAGTAGAAATGCTCCCGACAATTGCTTACTGGCCTCTGTAGAAGTTCAGCCGACGCGTGGAGAACGGCACTGTACGACTCGCCAAATACGTCGCGAAGGACCGACTCTTCTTCAGCAACGTCATCTGGGAGTTCCCAATCTGTCCATAGCGAGCCTGCTTTCTCAAAGAGTAATCTAATGATGCTATCTGCAGATGAATTCCCACGTTGAAGAAATCCAACTGGGTTAGTAGATGATAAGCTGGTTTCTCTACCTAGCCTTTCCGACTTAGTCATGGGCTTGTTAGGCCCTAGCCAAATGATGACACCCAAAGCGGCGTGGTAGATCTCCATCATACGCGGGACTTGACGTGCTTTTTCTTCGACATTGTCCTGATTTAGGCAGATGGCGTCGATCCAAAAATAGTCGTCTGGGAAACCAATTGTTGCAGGTGACCCGGGTCGTTCTCTGAATTGTTTCAAGGCGTCATAGAGATTTCGCGTAACCTTGAACGGTTCACCGTCAAGAAGTATCTTTTCCGTTTCGTTCTGGTTACCCCAGGTATAGGATAGAGCATAGAACATCTGCTCCTTTGCTAGGGGCATCTGGTGCAGAACACATTCTAAGATCCCGTATCCGGGGAGGATATTAAGCAGACGGATATCATTGTCAATGAGTTGGCGATAAGGGAAAGCAGAAATTCGACAAAGTTTTGGTTGCACATATTCATCCCAATCGTCTATAGCTGGATCAGGTTCCGGCTTTCCAGCTTGTGCCATCCCCAATTGGCAGCTGTCGTTTGGCTTGGAGAGATTCACCGTTTCGGTAATAGGACGTTGGGGTCACGACTGCTGGCTAATGTACCGCCACAGCAGCGTGAGCGCAATGCCTTTATGGACGCAAGGCTTTTCAAGGCCCTAGAATACTAGAATTTCAAGTCGGATGACGGCCTCGCTTTGCAGCTGGGTTGCTCTACAAGTCATATTTTCCCTCGCAGACGCCTCGGGGTATGTATGCTTTATGACAAAATGTTCTGTGAGGCCATCGTTCGTAGTTTCATAAACCCCGAGCCCCCACGAGTAGAGAAGAATCGTTTCAATACAGCCACCAACAGAACTCGTGCATATTCAACCGCGGCGGCCGGAGGGGGTAATCTAGGCCCTAACTGGATGACTGCATATACAGTGGGAGTGGGTTCGATCCCCTGCCTGTTCTCAGGTAGGTGGCCCTGTTCTGCATTGCACTGATGCATCGCTAAATACCAGAGCTTGCGTGGGCCGCAGTGAAATAGATGACTACCTCGTAAGTCTCAATTGGACTAGATAACATAAGTAGTTGGTCGATTCATTCCTAGTCAACATTCTGGAAATTGAGCCATCACTGAATGCCTCCCATATGTTTACGTCGAATGCAAAAGCGAAGCCTCGATTATTGTAAATAGACGTCGGTTCGCAAGTGAGAAGCTGGCTTCTAAAAAGTGTTGCCGTGTGTACTTATGTGTGAGAGAGAATATCGCTTGTAGGTACTAAAAGTACTTGGCACTCCATGGGCAAGTAGATACAGTACTTGTGCCATTCGTTTGAAATGATCTCTTAACAGGTCCTTTGTAGGCTCCAGACTTCCAATACCTCGCAAGAATCTTAATGGTCCACCGAGAGTCCATCTAACCAGACCCATTTATCTAGATAGAGTATG
The DNA here is from genome assembly GCA_025201785.1 of Xylaria longipes. Lineage (NCBI taxonomy): Eukaryota > Fungi > Ascomycota > Sordariomycetes > Xylariales > Xylariaceae > Xylaria > Xylaria longipes. The sequence goes on from MU619687.1 coordinate 1,189,785, forward strand.
CCAACTTTAGGCGTTCATCGCGCGCCAAATTCACCATGAAAGCGTCAGGCTGGACGAAAAAAAAGAAATGGTATTCTTGACGAGACCTTCAAACGTGCTAGTATCTGTCCTCGGAGGATGTTAAGTATTCCACTCACACCGTCTGCCCCTCTCAACGCCTTTACAAGAGTACCTATACGGTACTCATCGCCTAAATCAGTCTGGCGCATCAGGAGGATGTGGAGACACAGATAACTCCAGCAAAGCGAGGAGTGGCACTTTTGTCTCGACTGGTTCTGATGGTGTAAAAAGAGGATTTCTAGTTCGAGATAAGGACGACAAAATTTGTGTTGGCATTCTGAAGTATACTGAATCTCAGAGTATATTTGGCTCTGATCTAACACAAATGTCACCTACAGCCAGGTACTTATGATTCCCCTATTGGAACGCTAATCGGCATACCAGGATGTATCCCGAGCGGTAGCGGTCTTCCAAGTTCCCACCATGCCAGGTCAGATTACCACCATGCCCACGGCGGCAATAATCTTCGGCGATAGCCCCCGCCTTTCTTATGGTTACTAAGAGACTAGCAGTACCACTTGGAGGGGTTGCGTAGAACTTGGAAGACGTGACGTGTGTGTGTGATAGAGTTGTACTGTGACTAAACTCTCGAAAGTTATTTGTATTTTTGCGTCTATTGAATTGCCTCAACTTTCGGCACCGTTATTTTTGAAAAAACCCCCCCCCCGGGAAATAGTCTGTTATCAAAACGCTCTTCGTACCCGCGTCTCGAGCCATGGCCGGAAAGAAAGGTGGTGAGGGTAGCAAAAAAGCTGCTGGACAGGCCCGGAAGGCCGAAGCCGCTGCTGCTAAAGCCGCCGCAGAGGACGCAAAGAAGGCAGCTACTGAAGATGTCGAGTGGAAGAAGGGGGCAAAGGATAGCTCTAAGAAGTAGGTTGTCTGTTTCCCTGTGCTGAGCTTGCCAATCGAGAATTGAATCTACTCGTGTGATGAAGGATTACTTTAGATATCTATCTAGCTTAACCTCTGGTACTAAGTAATCTAGCCGCTAATACTACTCGTTATAGAGAATCCGAGGCCGCCAAGAAGGCCGAACAAGCACGGAAAAGGGCCGAACGAGATGCGCTCCTCGCCGAAGAAGAAAAGAATACCCCCGGTCGGGCAACACCCAAGAACTCCAAGACGGCAGAAAAGAAAACCAGAAAGGGCCTGGATGAAGCCCTTGGCGCACTCGGTCTCGACGACAACAAAAAGCTCCCAGAGCTGGCGGCCCACGGTGACATTGATGCGGCCATCAGTTTGTTCGATGTTGATGCACCCGCCGAAGAAGTGAGGATCGACAAGCACCCCGAAAGGAGACAAGCCGCGTACAAGCTCTACAAAGAAAAGCGGCTGGCGGAGATGCGAGAAGAAGGGCTCAAGCTCAAGCTGAGCCAGCGAATCGAGCGGATCGACCGAGAGTGGAAGAACCACCCTGATAACCCGAATAGTACCAAGTACAACAAACCCCGCCTCGGGTATAATGCCACCAAGGAAGAAATCGCGGCATTCACAAAGGCAGAGAGGGAGAGGACAGAAGCGAAGCTCGCAATACATTAAGGCAGTGGACTCGACTATCTCTACTATGGCAACATGTGTAAGTCGTTGATAGCCCGGACGGTGGGTGCGGTTGTATGCACAGACACTAGGCATCATACGTATAGGTCCTACCTTTGATAAGAAGGAAAAGAAAAAGAAAGAAAGAAAAAAACCTGATGAGAAAACAGTCGAGGTCTGTAAACAAGCAAGAGTAAGGTTGCTAAAGAAAGTCTTAACGCGTGACCTGAACATCCTCTCTTCGAAACTAGGAAGGTAGTCTCGTGAGGTGAGACAGAAAAAAAGGTACCAGCAAACCGGGGTAGAGCGGGCGCAGGCTCGGCAACCCTCGGCTCGGGAGATTCATTTATTAGTGGGCATGACGTTCGCGGCTTTTCCCTTCCGAGACTTGGAATTGACAATCCCCCGGATCAGCCTTCTTTCCCTCCGCACTTCCACACTTTCCGTTTATACGTACCCGCTACCATAACGTCTCTTTGCCGACCGCGAGTCCTTGCCAGCGCGTCGTGGGCAGTCGTTTTCCCTTCACGTGCATGGACTTTTAGCTAGTGCCACCATTCGTGTGTGCGCGTGCGAGACCCGGCGAGTCGGTGGCGCAGGAATGCCAGCGGCTCTGACGAACCATGCCTCGATCGCCGAGATGCCCGCCCGGCGAGAAGGAAACGGGAGCGCCGACGTCCTCGCCGGCAGGATGGACGGCGTGCTCAGGCGGACGAGCAAGGCCATCACGGGCGCCACCGACGACAGGGACGCCAGCACCGTGCCTGTCGCTGAGGATCGCGCGGTAGCCGAGGCGGCGGCGGGGCAGGGGAGGAAGAAGCCCAACAAGCACAGCATCGACTACATGATGCGGTCCTTCGTGGCCGGCGGTCTGGCCGGATGCGCGGTACGTAGTCCCTCTTGGCGTCGCTGATTGCGCTCCGTCGGTGTAGTGCTAATTCGCCTGCTACAGGCCAAGACAACCGTCGCGCCCCTCGACCGAGTCAAGATCCTCTTCCAGACGAGCAACCCGCAATTTGCGAAGTACACCGGCTCGTGGGCGGGCCTGGGTCGCGCATTGAGCGACATCTACGCGCATAATGGTATCGTGGGACTGTTCCGCGGGCACTCCGCCACGTTGCTCAAGATTTACCCCTACGCCGCCATCAAGTTCGTCGCATACGAGCAATACCGTGCGCTCATCATCGGCGCACGGCACCAAGAGACGTGGCTCAGGCGGTTCTCCGCTGGCGCGCTGGCCGGCGTGACGTCCGTGCTCTTCACATACCCGTTGGAGATCATCCGCGTGCGGTTGGCCTTCGAGACCGGAGTCCACAGCTCGTCGTTAGCCAACATCTGCAAGAAGATCTACCACGAACACCCGCTCCCCAAGCACCCGCCGACCGTGGCCCACTCTAGCTCCGCTGTAGTGAGAGGTGTCGCGGGCGCCGCCACGACGACCGCCCAGGCCGTAGCTCCTCGCTCGGGCATTGTTAACTTCTACAGGGGTTTCTCCACCACTATGCTCGGCATGATCCCGTACGCCGGCATGTCCTTCTTGACACACGACACGGTAGGCGATGTATTCCGGTCCTCTCTGCTTCGGAAACACGCGACCCTCCCTCAACCCGCCAATGCGCCGGCAGACAAGTCTGCGCCGCTCCGGGCGTGGGCCGAGCTGACCGCGGGCGGCATCTCGGGAGCCGTTTCTCAGACCCTGTCGTACCCTCTCGAAGTCATCAGGCGACGCATGCAAGTAGCTGGCGCCGTCGGCGACGGGCACCGTTTACGCATAGCCGAGACAGCCGGCATAATATTCAAAGAGCGCGGCTTCTCCGGCTTCTTCGTTGGCCTGAGTATCGGGTACATCAAAATCATCCCCTTGGCCGCCGTCAGCTTCTATACGTACGAGCGCACGAAGACGATGTTAGGTATATAGATGAACGAAGTCCTCAGTACTACGTATATAGATGAACGGGGTCCTCGGTACTACGTATATGGGGTGGGGGAGGGCTGTATCTACTTTCATGTGTTTCGCATTTTTGGCGTACTAGGCGTTTTCTCCCACGTGGATATGATTTTTATTTTATTTCGGAAAGGACGGCATTGCGTGGCGACTGAAGAATACAACCGCCTCGCGGAATTCATGAGGATTCGGGTTGGGCATGTTGCTTGCTAGATTTAGAGATAGGGGTACAATACAATACCAAGAATCGGCATAGATTATATATCGCAGCATTCGGGGGCTTATGAGTCCCAGGTGCCTACCTAATGGGCTACGTACTCGATTTAAAATTAGCCGTGAACCTGCATCCCAGCCTTTCCAACCCCGCTGGCGGTTTCTCCCCCTGAGTATCCTTCGATTTGTGAGTTTGTATTTGATTCCAAAGCTCATGGTGTCTTGGAGTCTTGTGGGTTTGTAAATCTCCATTCGGTGCTGTGAGACTACCTACCTGAGACGGAGATTCATGTTAAGTTTTGCTTTTCTAAAATATCTGTGTCGGTCACCCGTCTCTATGACATACATACACGCCCATAACGGTGTTGGGACATTATCACTAGCAACATCCTACCGCTTTTCGCGATTAGCAAAGCTCTTTTTCCACACAAGCGATATCCCCGCATCAAACGGCTGTCGGATATGCCTCGTTACTTCCTGGACACGAGTTTGTTGCACCGAGTGCTTAGACAAGGGGGGGATGCACGTCTACTCGTATTATCTATCGCGCAGCCCAACAAGGAAGGTATATTCCCAGTAGCACATGTGGAAGAGCAATTATTCTCTTGGAACCCTTGGTCCGATTCTACACCATGGGAGATTTCTGGTAAGACACACCGGAAATGCCAACAATGGGGCGTCATTATGTATGTCTAGTAACCTCGTGGTTGTATCAAGGAGACCAAAGATTAGCTAATGACGAGGAATTATTAACTAAAAGCCGCACCAACAAGTCACGCTAGCTCCCCGCTCCAGGACCCTCGTGCGCCTCGACGATTCCAGTATCTACTACTCGAAGGAAATAGAAAAACCATTACAGTATGTAAGAGCGTTATAATAGCGTTGTAGCTAGTGTTCGTTCGTCGGGAGTGTTAATCTATTTTGATAGCACTATTCAGGTACATGGTTAGTTGGTACGGACCGGGAGGCAAGGTGAAATGAACGACAACCGGACCAGGTGTCAAAAGGGAACCTACGCAAATAGCTTCCGAATAAAGGCGTAGGCGGCCAAGAACCCAACTGTGCCGGTGATTAAACTGTAAATACAGCATGCCATGAAACTATACACGAAGAACAGCATTGAACTGACAAAGCCCGTAATGTGTAGCTTGAAGAAGTAGTACCAGACGCTGTAAAGGAATACCCAGAGGGCGCTGCCACCGCCGACTGCGAATGACTGCCACCACCAGTGGTAATTCTCAGAGCATAGTTGGACATAAATTGTGACGACCGTGACCTCGGCAACCGTAACGATGAGAATGAGAGATACGATGCCCAGGAAGCCAAACTGTGAAAGATTAAGAGTTAAAAATTAACGTTCATAGCAAAAAATTGACTCATGAATAGGGTGTTACGGGAGTATGCGTGAGCAGATGGCAAATAAGGAGCGGAATTTTTGCTGAATCGGGGAATAAAGGATTTAGAAATGCTTACTACGTAGTAATAGCCACTTTTATCCTGCCAGACGGATTGGAAGACGAACAGAAGCTCGATGAATATTACTGTGAAGGGCACTAAGCCGGCGAATAAGATCGACTGCAAACTCTTGATATACCAGGCTTGTTGCGGTACCTGACGAGCGATACTGGACGTTTTTGTCGGGTTCTCCCAGGCAGTTGTGCGGGCATAACCATACCAGGAACCCAGATAGACAAGTGGTACCTGGATGCAAAGCCAGAGCAGGGCAATTGCAAGGAGAGTTCCAAACGGAATGGCGGTGCTCGACGCCTGCGCCCAAACAAATAGGTTCAATATGAAGACGAGCGCAAATAGGAGCCCGGGAAAGAAACAGGCCGTAATCAGAGCATTTTTCCCAAAGTTGACGCCGCCAAAACCCTTGTAGACCTTGGCGGAGAAATATCCCGAGGATAGACCAGCCAACACGAAGAGGCCGAATCCAAAGCTAAGAAAGCCACCCCTGAAGCTAGGATTCAAAATTCCAACGGCACTGAGAAAAATCAAGCCGAAAGCCATGAATAACACCTGCGTGCCCGAACCAACTAGGGGTGCAAGCAAATGCCCGTATTGCGGTCGCCGGAAAACATCTCCATGTAGCATTTTCCAGCCGCTTACGTCCTCGAGAGCCTCATCTTCGGATGCGTCTAGTTGGTTGTCCACTTCATTGTCTTGCTCGAGGAGATTAAGGCTGTGTTTCTCCAACTTGGGAGAACGTGGACGAGGCGTGGACTTCATTTTTCTGCCAGTTTCTACAGAACCTTCCTTATACCCCCTGATGTCGGTTCGGATTGTCTTGGATAAGATGATGGCGACAATCCCGCTTAACAGTCCACAGATGATCAAGGAGTTGATGATGGCGAGCCAGTGGATCCTGGAACCCTCCTCCTGATTTACAAAATACAAATCCCAGCGTCTATCCCACTCGATCGAATCATCCTCGCGGAAATACACCGAATAGGAATACGGAATGGCAATCGTATCGTCATCGTCGCCTTCGTCTAGGTGGTCATAGTGGTTGTCCGGATGCTGTTCTTGCGTAGAGAGGTCCTCTGTTTTGTTCGGCGGCATGTACAATTCAAAGTTATCCTCAATTGCCTGCAGTTCAACTGGACAGCCGTTTTCGCGCTTGTTGTTGGGACCAACGCTCTTGGTATAGACCTCAAACCCCACAACCACCTTACCACCACCCTCTCCAGCACGTCCCGGCGCTGTTCGATAACGGATGACGATAGTATGGTGATTGTTCAGAAAAAAACGAGGCTTGCCGGTGCTAGAGTCATACTTAGTGAAGCCGAGCTTGAAGCCGGCGGCGTAGTATTTCTGGGTCTTGTCGACGGTGACGAAGCTGGTGGCACCAGGCAGATTGTCCACGATCCATTCCACGACATAGCCGTCCCTGACCAGCTCCTTGGCGCGTCTCAAATCTCTCCTTGTCACCTGCTGATCGCACAGAAAACTGCACTCGTTGTCGTGGCCGACGGTTAAGTCGATGTCGGAAATCTTGATGCGGTCTCCGCGCAGCACTTCGCCGAGGTTAAGCGATATGCTTTGGCCACTCAGCAGGCCCGAGGGCGTACGCCCAGCGGGAGGGCAGACGAAAGGGAGATCGTAGTAAGCATATTGGAGTTGCGTGTTGTCGGAATAGACCTTGTTGACCATCAGCGGGATGTGCTCGTCCGCCTTATAGCTTTTAATTGACCAGCCTACATCACAGTGCCGTTAGATGCCGCGTCCTCTTGCGCCGGGAAGCGCATCTTCAGGGACATGTACTTACCCGGGATATAGAACGCTTGCACCTGGGAGATGATGAGGGACGACAACAGCCACCCCAGACTGTTGCGCATTATTCTTCCTGCCATTTTACTGCCACGTGCCTTTCGGTGCGGTATTGCTGTACTCTAGCATCCAAAGGCCTCGTCTTAGAAGATCGGGGGGGCCCGAGTGGCACGCTTAACACGGCGCGAGTCGGTACGTCTCAGCAATTGACCCCAGGTGTTTGATCGAATCTTACTCGAGGACGACGCAAGCTTCCTTTTTTCTTTTTTCTTCGGGCCGATTTCGGGCTTTGAAGCTGTCCCCTTTCGAATCGGGTGTAGGATGAAGTCGAGGTTCGGAGTGCAAGATGACGGACGGCTATGCAGAGGAACGTACTCGAGCGTGGCTGACGATGAACGAACGTAATGGGTACATAGTACCGCGACACTTAGACACTTAGACGCTACAACGTGCGCGTAGAAAGAGGTCCGTAGGGCTGACGTTATAACAGCAGCCAGACACTAACTCTCGTGCTCATGCGATTGATCATTAGGGAGCCGATCGAGCCAGAGGTCGTCCGGTCCAGGGACAGATCTTGGCTTATACGACGCGCTGAGGCACGCACAGAGATGCAGGCGAGACGAGATTATTTCTTGTGTAGAGTATTGTCGAGTGGCCCCAAAAAAAGAAAAAGAAAAAGGAGAAAAGACGATATCATGCACACTGGGATCGACAGTGCCGGCAATCGATCGTCCGCTCCTGATTCCTCCAGTCTAGACAGACATGGATGTAGACAATGTGCATGCAAGTTGTAGAAAAGATGCCAATCGTACTGATCCATTAGGGGGCATACCTAGGTTCTTTCTGAAGCGGGTTCCAGTGGGTTGGCACACCCTAGGTACTGTACCTTAGGTAGGTAGGTTAATTACTTAGTGTCGACCAAATCCGCGAGGCCTAAGGTACTTACCCAACACATAGGGGGTCATTTGCTAAGTTTAGGTCACAGTTAAATAACACGTCTTTTAGTTCAATCCTTTTCGAATAACAACCCGACAAGGCCATCATTTTATGAGCAATCCCCGCGCAACAGATAAAATAGAAGCTATAATTTTGCACAATAGTGTTGAGGAAGAGAGAAGAGATACATGAATAATTAAACCTATTCGCGGCACTGATTCTCCGCAAATCTAGGAACCCCGAGCATCTGCAAGCATGTGGCATCCATGCATCTCCCCATAAATTAGCAAATCGACACGGTGAGGCGACCAAGTGACCAACTGAGGTAGAAAGAAAGGAATAAATAAACATATAGGCAGGGGAGAAGGGAAATATGGCAAATCACCTTACGAATGATCATGCGAAGGCGTTTGAGTTCTATGATTCCTAGTATTCATGATGTCGTAATCTGTCGGCTAATGCAATATGGGTATAACAACTTCCCAACCTTGGTCCTCCCCCCTCCTTGGCTTTCTAGGTATGCGGTGGAAAAAGAGAACAGACTCCGAAGTCATGTCGGCTATGTACAGTTGTGTATGCTTCTACGCATGCTCTATAATTGAATGATGTCTAGTTCTGAAAAGTCGGGTGGCGCCCGTCCGTAGACCACACGTGCCTTGCTATCCAGGGCCGTACCCTCGTTGGATATCCAGATGTGCTCACTAAACTCTTGTGTCCGCCTGATTTCGTCGTCACTGATGCCTAGATCGTCGCGCGGAATCCACAACGTTGGTCGTCGCGCCCGTAGCGCCGAGTGCATAAAGGCTCGTCGGACCAGCACATCTCTCTCCTCCGGCGTCAAATCCTCTATCTCGTCGTGGAACCCACCATAAAGAGCCTCGCCTATGGCTCTCTGGGCCTCAAGGTCTTTCCGTTTGCGTTCGTCTCGGAACTTGGCCGCATTTTTTATGCCTCTTTCTGCTTTCCCTAACGTCTGGTCGTACGTATTCTTGCCGCTGCGCACGGCCCACGTCCCGGCATGCACAATGCCCCTGACAGGTTTGAAATTGGTGAGTTTGTTGCCGCGCGTTCCTTTTTCCTGGGTATCAGATGAACCATCTCTATAGTGATGAGATGGCAAACTTTCATCGACCTCTTTCACGTCATCTTCGTCAACCAACCCTAGGCGACGGTCCTGAGCACGCTGAAACGCTTCGTCACGAAGCACTGCCTCATCTTCGAACGTGATGGGAAGGTACCGAAACATCGGCCCGAACGACATGTTCAATAATAGCTGGTACAGTGCGGTGAGAATTGTAACCACGATCATAATAATTGCCTGAGGTGTGCAGGCATGAACCCCTTTCCCGTCCTCTTGGATGAAAAAGAGTCCGATCAGTGCAATTTCCATTACATATAGACCGGTGAAGGTTTGGTTGAGAGCTCGTGGATAGAGTACGCCACCCGTGTCGATAGAAAGACGGTTGACATAGATCATGCTATACTTGTTTGCAATCCAGAGCAAACTGAATGTAACGATGGCAAAAATGGAAATGATGGGCGCAATGACGGAATAGACGAGCGCAATACAGGCGAAGTTAGTATAAACTGGAAAATAAGTTCCCCATTTGACACTAGGCAGGGTCGTGTTTGTTGTCCACTTGTTCCGCGCCGTATTGTTGAAGATTCTCGAAATGATGTACCAATTGACAAGTGCTCCGATCTGCAAGAGAGTACCTGAGCTCACACTCAATGCTTGAAGAATCATATATGAGAAGAAGTAGTTCGCTGCCGAAGGGAGCCTTTTTGCTAACGTGTCAGTGATGCCCGTTGGGTCATTCAGCACTCCGTCGAGAATAGCCACAACGCCAGAGGCTAGTGACACGATAAGGAAGACTTGGACAAAGAGGAAGGCAAAGTAGAACTGTTGAACGGCTTCAGTTTTCTGTGTCCCTGTCTTGGCACCCTTAAAGCCAGCCAGAAAATTCATTACAACTGGAACCAACCAGAGCAAGAGAGCCAACAAGAGGGCTGGTAGAACACCGGCGATGGCCGTTGCTGCCTTCCAAATAACAGGGCTCTTGGTAAGAAATCCCAACCAGGGGAACGTATTAATTAAGCTGCTGAGTTGAGAAATCGATCCTGTGAAAGCGACCGGAAACGCCCAGAGAATGATCATCCCAGTCACAGCAGCTATTACTATAGCGGTTCGTAGCCATTCCGACCACCAACTTATAGCCATATTGTCCCAGATCACGTCAGTGGGTGATATTTCAACAACACGAGGGGCCATGTGCTTGGGGACGTGATGGATGACGCTTTGGCAGGCCATGTGTGCTGCAACTTGGTGGTTGAACTGAATGAAAGCAGACTTCATCAGAGGATACCTTTCAGGGTTTTTCTGGTCCATCTCGATCTCATGGTTGAGGCGCGCTAGTTCTTTCCTACACCAGTAGATTGTGTCGACCTTCTTGTTCAAAAATGGTAACCCTGGAAGCCAACCTGGTGTGAAATCAAAATTGGCCAGTCGGTGGGTAGGTCGCTTAGGCCTTTTAATCCATTTCTCCCATTCAGCTTTGCCGTCTTGGTCTTCATCGTTCTCGTCGTTGTACGCGTTCGAATATTCAACCGGCGCAATTTCTGCTCCCCCTACAAATGGAATCATGCCTTTGAGTGTCTGGCCTAATGGCTTCTTTTTTCCGAAGGGGAATTCGTTGTCTTCATATCCTTGAGGGACAGGCGATGCAAAGCCACCGGCTGGGGGTTTCCAAAACTCGTACCATCTAGCCTTCTCATTGTTGTACATTTCATCCATGTTCTCTAGTTTGCGAGTGGTATTTCCGAATTGTCGCATCTCAATACTTTCCTTATTGAGCATCTCATCATCGGAGATTAACGAGGCGTTTCCGGGTTGTTTCGGCCGTGTGGCTGAGGAGCCCATTACCCGATCCTCGGCTTCCGACAGCTTACGACGTCCAGACCCCTGCGTAGAAGGCCTAGGCAGATCGTCATCATCTGGTAGTCGCACATGCCGATCGTCTGACCTGCGAGCTACCGAACGACCCTGTGGTGTTCCTATCGCCATAAAGCCATTGGTAGTCTCGATCTGGCCGTCGATATCTTGTGTAATGTTCTTGGCACCTCCAAAAAGCCCATCAACGCCTTTACCAAGACCGCCGGTCACCTTAGAAAAGCCGGTCTTGACTCCCTTTAACGGGTCATTCAGGTGTCTCTTTTGATGTTGAATATCCTCTTCGGCATCGCGAATGTCGTGGGGTATATCGTGCTGATCGCCACTGCTAACACCTTCGCCTCCTTCGGCCCGCTGTTGTGCCGCAGCATCTTCCTGTTTCTGACGCTCCAACTTTTCGGTCTTGGTTGGGCGGTGAGATTTGGACGCCTTGCGTGCTTCTTTTTCATCCCTCTCCCTTTTCTCTAGCTGTTTCTTCTTGGCCATCCGGATTAGTTCCGTCTGGGCTGCTTCTAGCTGATTATGGATCTCATCCCTTTTTTTAATCTTGTCTAGGAGGTGGGTGAGGTCCCGTGTGAGCCACACATTTCGGATACCGCCAGGAAATACATCGAATAGACCCTTGAGAGCCTCCTCGCTTAGCCACTTGTCGGGAATACCGCTGACGAGGACCGTGGTTGCCGAAGCTCGCAAACGATGTTCGGCAGTGGTAAGCCAGTCTTGCCGGACTTTGATGTACACCCTTAGTTCGGCAAATATGACGCCGCAAACCCATACGACGACCAGTATAGCCAAGACAAGATGGGCCCAGTATCTTCGATAATTCTCGTCTTTCACATTACCCCATGCTAAAGTGTCCAACCCGCTAATGGTGTTACCCTGGTTGTCCGTGACGTCGGGTCCATTCGTACTGTTCGTGCCGTTCGTGGAGAAATTGTGGCTTCTGCCACCCACATAATTGATAGGTACGAGAATAGGTATGATGACAGTCGCCATAGGGATGAATATGATGAGCATGGTTTGGAGGTACCGGAGGAAGAAGTACGAGTCGAGACCACACTTGTTAATGACTTCGCGATCCCGCAGCCGAAATAATGACATAAGTAAGCCCCATGGGCTGCTGGGTGGAGGTTCAGTTCGTTCGCGTTCGGGTACGAGGAACGTCTTCGGTTTGCTACCACGGAAGGCTTGTCAGTGCTGATACATGGGGTACGTGTAGACAGCCATGCTCGGCGCCGGGGGGGAGGGGATCTTACAATATTCTAGCCAGCTTGTTCCGCAACAACAAGAAAAACCCCAGCTGGACTCCGAAAATCACCAACGAGGTAGCGAGCGCGGTAACAAAACCCACGAGGCTAATACCTCTGTCATTGAGGGCCTTGTTGGTGTCACCTATCACGGCCAGTGTTGTTAATAGAGAGGCTTCTGTGGGGTTACGGTGTTCATGTCGGGCGATTAGGAAATGGGACTGGAAACATACCATCTGCGTCCGCCATGATGGAAAGCGGTTCTCAGTCAACCTGACTGAGGCCTGCGACGATACAAGGATGTTGGGTCCGCCAAAATCGAGGTAAAGGAGGAAAGAGAAGAAGATATGAGAGAGTTGGTGTGACGCGGCGAGGAAGCCGAAATGCACCACACGACAACACGACAAACAAATGGTGATGCAATAGAGGGGACGGTGTGATATGTAGATTAGGTAGGCTTTAGGTACGTCGGAACTATAGATATCATCGGGGGATCGGGGGATCTCCAGCGTCGTCGGACGTCCAGAAGAGCATGAGAAGAAACATGGTTGGCAAAGTGCGGCCTTCTTCGGGGAGAATCAGAGCTCCAAGAACACTCAGACAAGCTACGCAGGCAGAATTGTCATTACAGATTAGCTGGACTTGCCTATCTGGCAAGGGAAGGGTGTCCCGAGCGAGCGATTCGCACGAGATTCATTCACGACCACTCAAAACCTGGAAACGGTCACAGCCTAGCTACATTGGCTCTAGCGCAGGCCATCGCACATGGATGGCCTGCAGGTTGATGTCAGCATCGCACCCCACAACCAGGCGGAAGAACCCCTGAAATCATGTCCCCGGCCCGCTTCTGATCCAGATTGGCTCTGAGTTCCGCATATTAGCGGCCCTGATTGGATGCGACTCGCGCGCGTGTACATATCATCTTGTTGTTCCCTTTCCAGTTATTTATGAACAGCTGGATACCGCTGACTTTGCTTCGTGAGAGGGAGAGCTTGGCATCGTCTTAAGCGCCTTAAGCTGTAGACTACATGTGATAATCTCTCATCTCTTGTGAGGGAGATATCATGAATACATGAATAGGGTGAGCGTCTTGGACTGACTAGTGCCTGTACTGGTACACTAGTGTACCACACGAGATCCTTGGGTTGCCTCACCATGCATGTTAGTCAGGTACTTGCAGCGACGGTCCCGAAGAAAAAACACCGATCCATATCAAATGTAATCGTGATCGTTCCCAGTCTCTTGCAGAGGTACGTGTGTGTCTCGGTTCTACCGCGTATGCGGGCACACAGCTTGCCATTCTGCAATGCATCCATTACCAGTATGTGCTACTACTAGGTATGTACCACACATTCTCACCCGCACAGTCAACATCATGTGCATCCATGGATGTGTCTAACTACAGTAGATATACGTACAAGAAACAAACCTCAATGCACACTACATGCGTCATTGCTGAAAATACGTATATGGGGATGGTGCGTTTTGAGCTAGCGCCCCACAAAAGACAAACCGCTTCAAATGACAACATGACCTGAACCACCCATTGTCTTTCGCAGGTCTTGCATGGAGCCTAGCGTCTTGTTCAGCAGCCCGGATGGCACCGCCGTCGTCATCGACATACCACGCTCACTAGAAGAAGCACAGGTCTTGCCTGGGGACAATATAACACGGCGCATTGTCTCAACCCCTCCGAGAGACACACCTTGGCAGGTCCCGGAGCCTAAAAAAGACACCGCAAAATATGTGTCGCCCTCGGCAGCAGCAGTTGCCGAGCTGATGGCCCTGGAGAGCGTCAAGGCTGCTCTCGAGGTAGCCAGAGCTGGTTACGACGGGCCGTGGTGTTTGCCACGGGTGACTCGTAAGCAAGCAGACGGGTCAGAACCGGTTAGGGCGGCCGAGTCCAACGCCGATGCCGATGCAAATACCGCCCGGTCCCGTAAGAGGAAGTACAAGCCATCATCACCCGTCTCAAAAGAAGACGAGGACACCTCAACTAGTTCAGTCATTCCGAAACAGTCGTGCCACCTACTGGGGACCGTAGAATCCCAACGTGAGGCATTCCTTCAGAATGCTCCGCAGTTCGATCTTATTGTGCTCGATCCGCCATGGCCTAGTCGCTCTGTAAAAAGGAAGTCAAACAGCTGTAAGTGATTCTACCGTCAATTAACATCCATATATCCTGTCAGTAGTGTCACCGGGCACATAATTCCCCACAAATATTATATTTCCCTCCAACACCACTGCGTATTTCGGCCAAGTCCGTGATCATTAACTCTGTGGTTACATAGACGCTACTGTTTATAGCACGGAAGAAGCTAGGAAACTCCTTCTCCAGATCCCCGTAGCATCGCACCTAAAACGCGACGGACTTGTCGCCATTTGGGTAACCAACAAGGCTACCGTTACGGACCTACTTACGCGGCCGGGCGGGATACTTGCACAATGGGGCCTCGAACCTGTCGGAGAATGGATCTGGCTGAAGATCACCAGCGCCGGACAGCCGATCTTGGACATCGAGTCGGCCTGGCGAAAGCCGTGGGAACGACTACTGATTGCACGGAAAACGGGCAGTCTTGTCTCACTACCCACAAGCACGACAGTGGTCCTGGGAGTGCCTGACATTCATTCCAGAAAACCAAATGTAAGGGGGCTCTTCGATGATATCTTACCCCAAAATTATACAGGCCTCGAGATCTTCGCCAGGAATCTAACGGCAGGCTGGTGGAGCTGGGGAAACGAAGTCCTGTTGTTCCAGCAAGGACATCATTGGGTACCATTAGAAAATGAACAAGCTGGCCGATTATGATACATTGTCGCTTTGAGGCTTGCTCTATATTAGCCTCGTCCCCCTTATGATACATACATTGCTCATGTGCAAGTGAATGCCCGTATTCGTACATATATCCCCTGGTATCAACTCGCAAGGATGTCCATGTCGACTCCCTCCGCATGCTGCAACAGAAGAGTCCGTTCGTGCATGTCCCCTCTCAGTCAATGTTTTCTCCTTTGTGTGTGCGTGTGTGTGTACATTGGCCGTAGATCGTTCACACTCTAGCTCTTCTTCACCTCCCCTTTCTCGGAATATCTCGGATCCAGTTCGCGCTTGTTAGTCCATCCGCCCTCCTTCAGTAACCTCTCCGCTTCCTTTCTTAAGTTTTTCCGCCTCTCCGGCTCCTTTCTCTCGTCCCGCAAAGGTACAAGTCCCTTCTTCTTAAAAAGATCTCTACGCCGAGATTCCTCCTCCTCTGCGTCTTTCGCCCTAGCATCGCTAGGTTTCTTCCAGGGCGTGATGTCAGTGGGCATGCTGGGCCACACGAACGGCTGCGTGAGCTGCACTGTCATTGTCTTGGTGGGTGGCGAGCGATATTTGCGTCCGTTGGGATGCTCCAGGATTTTGCGCGATTGTCGTACTTGCGATCGTACAGCTACCACGGGGGTATTGTACGCGTGGAATAGGTAGTCTCGCAGGTCAAATTTATTGAACGTCAGTGGTACTTTGAAGGTCGCAAACGTGGGCGGCTGGTTTGGTCGCGGGGCCAGAAACGCGATAGGATGTGAAGGACTGTTTTCGAGCAAAATACGAGCCATTAGTCCACTGTACTCTCATTGACGTTGTTTCATCCTTTACTCCTTGTTGACTTAGGTGTCGGACTCTGTCGCTCTGTCGGCTGCGATAAGGAACTGAGAACATACAGAAAGACCTTTTTTGTTCCGGCCCGAAACGTCTTCGGCAACGCCCCTGCTGCTCCCGATGCCGCGGCCATCTTGCTTGGGGTTATGGTGCAATTGGTTGTGTAATCGATCAAGAGACACAATTTGTGGTCAAGAAGCTTCAACGAAATTTAGCCAAGGTCAAACTAGATAGGGACACCGGCGAATCGAAATTTCCGCATGGTGGGTCTTGGGTATAACGTGTACAGTACATACTTACACTGTCTAAATTAGCATCGCCCTACCGGTAAATAACAGGAACGTCCAATGAGCCGCACACGAAGGATCATCTACTGATATTTTTACTACCGCAAGGTAACTTACAAGTCTCCCACAGTCAGTGTTATGTGGCCCACCTAAAATAGGTTGATGGTTAGACACAAGCTCAGACTATACGTTCAAAGAACCTTGGAGGACTAGTACATTTTCTGAATTGTTTCCCTGGCAGGTATCCTACTTGACCTTACCAGGTTAATCCGAGCAGAGGCTTATCTATTTCTACACAACATGGCGCTTGCTTCGCCCATGTATATCCATCTATGATCTAGACGTCAAGACCGTCGACAACAACACCCTTGATCCACTCATGTTGCATGAGACGAGCTACTTCGTTAGCAGAGCTGTCATCCACAAGAATGCTGACCAGATACAGAGCCGCATCTATGCCAGCACATACTCCCCCACTCGTGATTACCCGAAGACCACCAAGACGCATCGCAGCGCGACGGGCAATCGACTCGCGGCGTGCGTTGGAACCCTGGAAGGAGATGCTTCCCTTGCTAAATAGACAAAACATTAGTCCACAAAGGCCATATCTGCCATCTGTAAATATACAAACATACCGCGCATTGGATGGGCGTCTATCGGGTTCAGACTTGCGACGAATGTAGGGGTTCTCGTCCTCGTCGCCAAGGTCAAAGCGGAGGTTGTTGACGACATATCGGGCATCTTCAACAACGTCGGTTCTCTCTTGAAGATCGCGCTGAGCAGCGTTACTGCAGACGATCTCAAATTTTGTCATGTAGTCAGGATGAGTGGTAGCCGATAGACCAGAGAGGATGCCTTGTTCGGCAAAGAAGAGCGACCCAGTGCAGACCGACATGAGCGTACGCTCACGGGATGAATCATTCTTTTGGAGCTCAGCGAATGCCGAGATGATGGAAAGAGGCTCCGTCTTCCCCTTGAGAACGCCGTCAGAGTTGCCTCCAACAACAATTAGAACATCAAAGTCACCGAGACGCTCGTAGGCTTCCTTGTAAGCAATCTGAGAGCCAACAACAACTCCTTGCTCGGTCATGATCTTGGGTTCGGGGCCAGTGATCGTGCATTCGAAGGCTTTGGTATCTGAAGATAAAGCCATTAATACTTTGACCATGCCATAGGAAAGAATGCAAGCTGGTGTTTAGGCAGGCAACACATACTCTCGTCATTCTTGTCATGAAGTGCAGTAGTGAGGACTTCCAGAGGGCCAGCAAAGTCCGTTATGTTGAACTTGTCTTGAAGAGCAAAGAGCACCTCAACGGGCTCGTTAGAGGATTCAGAGGCTTTGTTTGCCATGATTAAAAGTGGTCAATACGGTAAAGGGGACGTGGCGGGTATCAGGTGTATCGGGGGGACACTGGACGAGATACGAATAGTGTGCGAGTACAGACGAGTGAGAGAAGACAATTGGTATCCAGTCTGCTCCGGTCGCCAATTGCTCTGTTCACTTCACTTCGGAGATGCTTTGGGATGGGAGAAATGACAAGCAGAGGAAGAAAGAAGGAAAGAAAGGGAAAGAGGAGGTAAATCCGAGTGAGCAATCGAGGGGATGTAATGGATTGGAGGACGGAGCATAGAGGATAGAGAATAGAGGGGTAGGTAAGCTAGCTGTCCGTCAGGAGTCGAGGGGTTCGAAAGAAGACAGCTTGTCTCGTGCACTTGACGACATCCCCTCAAGCCTCAGGCCCCTTCTCTACTACCTAGGTAGGTAAGTAGGTAGGTAGGTAGGTAGGTAGGTAGGTAGGTACCTAAGTAGGTAGACTAGCAGATAGCTCCAATGCAATAGGTACATCGACAGCAGCGGCGGGGGAGGTTACGTAGGGTGTATCAAATCAATTGGCTACCCGCCCCGGGGACCCACAGCGAATGCCCCCTCCCCCGGATTTCACAGAGCAATTGGGTCCTGAATTGGGGGCCTCGCCAGTGATCAGCCTGGTGCTGTGGGCCTCCTTGATCACATTGTCACGGTATGAGGGGCATGCAAGGGCACAGTACGATTGGCCGTGAAATACACGGGCGACCTCACTACTTGTTAGCTGCTGAGGGAATTGGCTTTTCATTCATGTGGCATGTCAAAGTCAGTACGATTCGTGGTGATACCCACTACATGGGATGTCGCACGTCCAGCGCATCGTACTATCGTGTCTTGTATACCCACATACCTAGGTATACCTCCGGCTTGGGTATGTAAGTGCTTGTCGGCAGGGTTCCGCACTGTGCAGCCGTTCGGTTCCATCTGTCTGCCTCGGTACACCGCACCGAGTTTGGAGCGGGCGGGTACTGCTGCAACACCCCACCACTAACTTACCGGAAGCTCCAAGCAAAACTCCACCCAAGACAGACGACAGTCGGCCTCTCCTGATGATGGGCCGATATCGTTCATCAACCCATGAGCAACCCATCAAGCCACTGCGTGATTCGACTTGGTGCTTCTAGATACAGTATCATCTCTCACGGTACATGTTGGCCTGTTCTATGGGCCGCTTGGACCAACCACCGGTCCACCAGTCCACCAAGTCCACGTCCACGATAACCCCACCTGCCATCACCGTCGGGAACGACGCGATATGTGCTCATGTCGGCAGCTCCGTATGTTCAATCTCCCTTCTTGAGGCCGTACGGGCCCAGGTTCCCCGTTTCCAATGGAAATCTACCTACGTGCCTATCTCGCTACAGACTCGCATAGGTCTGCTGACAAGCTGTGCTTCCTTAGGACGCCGAAAGAGCTTGTGAAAGCTGTCGGTAGCTTTGCGCGCGCGCCCTCCCTTCCACTCCCCGACGACCTCACCCGAATCATCGAGACCTTCTTATATGAACGCGCCGAAAAATGGGACGAAAATATTGCCGACAAAGTTCACGACGAGCTATTGTCGATATTTAAACACGACATCGCACATGAGCCTGCACGCTACGCCGCCTTTGTTGCTCTTCTTCGTCACTTGCGGCCCTTGATCGGCCAGCCTGCAAAGGTCCTGCAATGGTTCGAACTACTTTTGCCAGTGCTTGGCCACATAAGCCGGGAAAAAGACCTGGCTTCTGAGACCCAGAGGATTGTGCTTGACATCCTTACCGAAGGGGATGGCAAAGATGCGAGTTCGCTCGCCCGGGGTGCAACAGCTCCCATTGCAGAGAAGATGATATTTCTCTGGTTTCAGGAGGCTGACTTGCTCCGAACGAGCCCCGATGCGCTTCAAGATTTCAAAGAGAAGCATCTGAGGGATACATTGCTACTATACGGCAAGAAGCGCCCCAAGGTTTGTTTGACTATAGACTCTAGAAAGCGACATGCTCTGATTGCCACAAAATAGGACTTCATGGCTGTTATCGATCAGTTCGTCTGCAAAGCATCGCACCGCGCAAGGTCCCTATTGTTGCTTTCCTCCTTTGTGCAGAGTCAACCACCGCATCTCCATCTCATTCTCGAGACGCCTCTTTTCGGCAATCTCTTAACCTGCCTCCAGAGGGATACGTCGACGGTAACCATCTCCCTGGCTCTCACAGTATTGACCATGATTCTTCCGCATGCGCCCAGCTCATTGGTTCCACATTTGCCCACGCTGTTTAACATATATGCGAGGTTGCTCTTTTGGGAACGAGAGCTATCTATTCATATCACTTCCGAAGACGGCACAGAACGGAGGCTGTCCAGTTCTCCCGATTGGGAGATATGCCCATTTTCATCAGATGTTGATGATACAACTGTCTCGCAACTCTTCAACTATTTCACAGTCCTATACGGGTTGTATCCCATCAATTTCATGGACTATATCAGGAAACCACAAAGATACTTGAGGCATGCTGAGGTGTCAGATGCCGATGTGATTGAAGTGCAACCAACCGAGATTCGTCATGCGTCAGAACGGTTTCGGCAGTGCCATCTTTTGCACGAGAACTTCTACACTTTGACAATAGATTCAGAGAAGACTGATTTCGGTCGATGGATCAAGAGTGACCCCGCTGAGGTAGTAGCTGATTGCCTGGCGCTCCGCCAATCGCCAGATGAGTTTTCCAACGCTATACCCCTCGATTTGGCCCAAATCTTAAGTTTAGACGGTGATGAGTCGGACAAAGAGGACAAAGAGCCCGCCCTTCTTAGTAGCTCAATCAACATTGGGACGTCTGGGTTGGGAGATATTCGTCGCAGCTCAGGCTCCTCACTTTCACAATTTGCAAGTGATGGTCGAAATAACCCAACACTGGCTCGCCATTCCTCCCAGAGTAGTCATCGATCTAAACGTGACTCGTCAAGCACAAGGTTATCTGAGAACGATAACGACGGCCCAAGTGTGGCGCGGCAACTTGTCACGTCAAGCTCTCAGACCCAGCTCCAAGATCTTATGAATTGCAATAAGGCGGTCAAATCAAGCCTGCACCAATCCTTACCTAATGATAGCGTGCCGTCACTATCGTTGAGTCATCATGAGTCCCTTCCAGAAAACGCATCATCTCAATTGCATCTCAACCCGACTAGCTCTAATATGCAAGTGCCTGATGATATGGTCATCCGGAAGGAAACAAAGTTGCTTCGCTATGTTTATCTCTTATACAACGATCTCGTTTTTGAGCGATTTCTAAAACAACAACATCTCACACATATTGGTGGGTTACGGAGACAGCACGTCCGAGAAGCAGCTAGTGAGGCTGAGACTCAAAACATCATCACTGCAAACAAACATCTCAAACAACGACTGGAAGAAGCCAAGAAGGCTGAAACGCAAGCAAAGACCGAGGCTGAGAAGAGTCGTACGTTGGCTAAGAAATGGGAAGCCGATATATTCAACAAGTTGAAGGCGCTACGCGGAGAACAAAAGAAATGGAACGCCGAAAGAGCAATTCTACAAGTTGAATTGAAAGCTGTGAAAGTCGAAGCTGAGGAATTGCGGACACTAGTGTGCGAGGTGGAAGTAAGGGAGTTGAGGCTGAAGCAGAACATTCAGTCAGCCGATATCAACTTTGGCGAATTAGAAAGATTGAGAAGTGAGGTTGCTGGACTAACAGAATCAGAGCGTAATTACCAAGCCAAGGAGGCAGAACGTCAAGCAGCCATGACGCAAGCAGCCGAAGCAGACAGTCGCGCAAAAGCGGCTGAACTAAAATTAGCCGCACGCGAGTCTGACTTCAAGCAAACTCGAGACCAATACCAATCCCAGATCGTTGAGCTCAACTCAAGACTACAAGAGGTCCTGATGTCTGGCGGGGAGCGCAATGCTGAGAGCCTCAAAGCCCAATTCAACGCGGCGTTGGAAGCTAGCCGGGCCACACATACTGAGATAACGAAGCGCATGCATGAGCTTTCACGGAAAAACACCGAATTGCAAACGGAGATTTTTAATATGGAGAGCCAAATTTCAAACCCGCCTAAGCCAACAATACCCTCGTCGGCAGATACCGAAGACGACTTTTCGTCAAGTTCAAGTAGCCCGCCAGGTCCTAAGAACCGACGACGCCAGAGCTTCTCAGACCCCGGACTCTTCAAAGCGACATCGTACAACGCCACGCCGCCGCTTGGGCCTCTAACACCAGCTTCCCCACAAGTTCGGCCGTCAACACCACAGGGAGCCGAGGATTCTTCAACGAATAAGGGCAGCACCAGCCCAACAGCTGAGCGTTATTTCAGTAGAGGTAGGTATATTAGCTCGCCCTGGATCTACCGTTCAAACCAGCTTCTAACTGAATTAGTTGGCTCACAGAATGCTCGGAAAGACAAGAAGGAGAAGGAGGAAAGGGAAAGAAAGAAGTCGACAGGCCTCCGTGGTATTCGCGGATTCGTGTAGTGGTACACTTACTCCCCCGTTATAATGAATTCGGGAGGCATGAGTAGGACTAGTAGATATCCTACGACAGCAGTCACAATTCAGCGTATCATATTCTTAAGAGTAAGCTCATTTAGAATATGTAACTACATCGGGAACCAGCTGGAGGGAAGAATTTCTTAATGCTAAAATCCAATGGCTCCTTTGATCTATCAGCAAACTTTGCTTGCTTCTTCAATTTTGTGCAATGACCCGGCCCTCTACAGTTCTCTGATGCAGAAACGGAAGTCGAGGATTCTACTGCATTGTTAATAAATCACAGAATACACCGAGGGAGGGAGGCTATGTTTGTGTGGCTCGAGGCATGCCTTAAACTATTCCGAACAGCCCTAGAAATTACAAGTTGAATGCATTGTACATATGACGAACACGAAGACAACCCCCACGGGAAATCACAAACAAGGAATATAGATATGGTGGGTGCTAAGGTGAGCGTGGTCAACGCCATTCACGAGTTGGCGAGGGCGCAAAGATTGCATGGTAGTAAGCTACAATATACTGTGTGACCGAAACGCCGGATGGTGAGACTTGGGCTCCCGGACCCAACTTAACCGTCAATCTCAAGTCACTCCAACTATATACAGGCGACTCATGATGAACCTGACAACCCGCCGGCACAACAGCTTAGACTTGGACGGTGGAACCGATAGGACCGAAGCGGATGTTAGACCAGATGACCTTGCTACAACATCGTTAGCCTCACTGTATGAGCATAGGAGGGAAAGCATCAGCTTACGCATTAGGGATCGTGGACTCGACGTCGGAGGGGACGCCAGAGTCCTGAGAGCAGTCGCCACGGTCGCCGCCGGGGGTGCCAGCCTTCTCGGGTGGGTAGCTGGAGTCGAGCCAGAGCATATTGGCGTAGTGCTGTGATGGGGTTTCAAGTCAGCATTGCATGGCTCTCTTTGCGAGGAAGGAGAGAGGTCAGGGAGGGGAATCTTACGTCGTCCCAGATAGACATGACGAGGACCATGGGCTTGCTGAGAGCCTGGTTAGTGGCCGAGAAACCTCCGATCTCGCTGAAGCGGTCGCGGTCGCCCAAGACGCGGAACTGAGCCTCGCAGTACTCGGGAGTGATGCTGCTCGAGCTGGGCATGCCGCTGAAGGTGGGGCCGGGGATCGTGATCTTCTTGCCGTTCTGGACGAAGAACTGGGTGTAGGCGTTCTCCTTGAACTGGGTGACGACGCTACGCGGGTGACAGGTTAGTCTCGAGAAATAGTCGAACCTGAAACAAGAGGCTAGACTGGAGCAGTTTTCGTTGGCACTTACGTGAATTTCTTGCCGGTGTCGAGGGTCTTGCCCTTGCCGTAGAAGTTAGTGTTACCCATGCGGTAGGGGTTGTAATCGCAGCCGTTGGGGTCACAGTCGCCGGCAAAGCGGTCGTCGGAGTAGGTACCGCCGCAGCCGCTATGCTCGCAGACGTGGTAGTTGTTGTTCTGGCAAGGATGAGGAGTGAAAGCGAAAGAGTGCGAGTTTGATTCCCTGGCAGTCGTGTTAATAGTTTTGCAGGAGCCGATACTACGCCTTTCGTCATCTTACCAGATATCAATCTCGGCACAACATCCACCGTACGGGCCCACGCCAGCGTTCTTGTCGTTGGTAGAGGGTTCCCATCCCTCGACGTTGGCCTACATGGCACTGTGTTAGCATCGACGTCGACAGTCGTCCTCCTGTCGCTTGGCAAGGACGCATGTATTTACCTTGCCGCCAACAAACTTCAGATCTCTGGCACATTGGGCATCGCAGTACCCAGTACCGTACTTCGCACCGGCCTTGTTAGATGGGTAACTCGCCATACCTCCGTCCTCTTCCATAGCGACAAAGTAAAGAGCGGCGTTCAGGCCGCAGTCGACAGTAGATAGGTCGACGTCAAAGGTAAACTCGTTGTTCATGAGAGTGAAGGTCTGGTACTTGCTAGCACCGTTCATGAGGTAGAAACGAGAGCCAATGTTAGTACCGTATTCGTGCTTTGTCACGAACCCGAGAGTCAGGGCGTCGCCACTCGTGGAGGCGCCGTATGTCTTGCTGTAATCGGCTCCTTCAAGGGCGCACTTGGCGGCGCAATCGGTAGCACCGCTGCACTGGGAAGTCCACTCGTTGCCATCGTAGCAGTTGGTGGTTCCGGAGGTCGAATGAAGCCAACGCCAGTTGGCATCGATAGTAACCTCGCCGTTGACCGTGGTGCAGCTGCCACCGCTCGAACATTTCTTCCAGCTCAGCTTGGGGTGGGTTTCGCTTTGCTGCGTGCCGACTTGCTGGGCTGAAGTGATGCCCGCAATGGCTGCTAGTACGAGGGCCAACATCTTGGAGAGAGGACTGCCGAAGGAGAAGAATTAGATCTTGAGTTGCGGTGACTACAAGAGGTGTAGTTTCAGCTCCATCTCTGGGGGGGGTCACAGATCTTATAGTTCCCCCTAGAATGTATGGCGGCAATGGACCTTTGGACCTTGATCTACCGATCTCCGCGCCCGTCTTGTTTAGGACATGTTGCGGTGCATAATGATATGAGAAAGTCGCAGTACGCGGAAGCGCAATTTTCTGCAATAGATTAGATGTCACTCTCACGCTGCCCAGTCCCGACGGGTATTGTCACCCTACTCCGGCGATGTAACGAGCAACCTCATGCTAGGGGAACCCACCACCAGGCGTGGCCGAGTAGGATACAGTACCGTTGCCGTGTCAACTCCAACTTAAAACTGTAAAGGCACTCTGATATGCTGCGTCGGTCATACAAGTAGCAATCTCGATAGCCGGCCCGATTCGCGGTGGTCATTTGAACGTATGCCTCGAGAAGACGCGGGAGTAGATAGGTTTTGAGGCGTTCATCATCCGGTCCAATGAACCGTCACCGCAACCGCGCAGCCATGTTTGTGGGGTGGAAGATCCCCTGCAGCCAAGTGAGGCTGTATACGAAACTGACGAGCTGCCCTTGGCTAGATGTAGAGGCATTGGGTCTGCTAGGTGGAGTAAAGATGGCTCTACGGACCGTGATACCCACTTGTACGGAGAGTATGCTGCCGAGAGTAGTCGTTGGGGTGGACTCTGATGAGAACGGGGTGTGGCGCAGATCACAGAGATCTTCACGGGCGATCAGCACAAACACGGCAAAGAATGGGTCTTTTAGGAGCTAAGCGAGACCGAAAGGCACGGCTCCTCGCCGTGAACAGATCCACTCGGACGCGGCTATGAAGCTGTACGTCTACGAGATATCATAACTGAGGCACGATCGAGATATAAACGGAAGAGAGTAGGGGAATGGTGTGCTCAAAGCTCTGGAAAAGAGCCAGAGTTACGCCATGGGACGCTGAGCAACTAGTCTACGCGGTGTAAGATGCGATGTCAGCCACAATATCATCCTACTCAGATCTGGTGTAATTCCGCCTCCGGTCCAGTTGGAAGAAGACCCCGTGATCCTTCTTAGACTCTGACAACTACCGGTTAAGGTGGCGATGCTGGGCATAGGGACCTAGAACCTGCCATTGACATATTATCCAGCTGTGCCAAGACATCACACTTTTACATCGTGATACCACCCTGTCCCAATAAGAACATAAACTATGCCCCCGATTTAGCCAATTGCTTGATTGGAACCAGCGCAGATTATAAAACCGGTGGTCTAGAGTGCCGTCGATGCGTCTGGGGCTCCAGCATTCCAAGATTTTGGGTATACATCATTTTAGAAATGGAATGAGACAATCCGTCCAAACCACTCAGAGGTGTGACCAGACACGAGAAAATACTCCTCGCGGCGTGGTTCGATACTGATACTATCGTGGGCTAGTTTATTGCTCCTCCAATCCGGTTCATTCGGGCAGTCATAGACCAACGATTAGGAAGGCAGCGCGCGGGTAAGAGATTATATGAACAAGTGGTCCTTGCGCTTCGTTGCCTGTCCATCCCAGGTAGATATCAGGGGGAGAAGGGAGGAGGAAGACGGAGAACGGAATGCTAAGTACGTCGAGATAGACCTGTTGGTGCTTAAGACTAAAGTATGGTGCTAGTTAGGGTGGATAATGAGCCCTGATCTCTTAGGCCTAGGTCAAAAAGCATGGCTAGTCTAGTTCTTATCTTATGGCTTGAACTGATATTAAGAATTCCATTAGGTCTTTCGGGCATATTCTAGACTAGAGAAGCTAAGTTTTCCGAAAGCTGGATTCGCTGTGATAATTACCATGTCTTCGGGCTCGAAAGTCGGTGAGCCGTTCTTGTATATGAATTAACAGTAATAGTATACTACTCACTTAAGAAGTCACAGCACACAGTAAAAGCCATCCAAGACATACATCGTAGCAACACTAGAGCACTAAGCCATTCAAAGATACCAAGAATCTCCTCGAGTTACTCAGGCTGTATACCTGTCCTGTGGGTTAGGCAACGGCGGTCTAAGCGCCGAAATATTGCTCGACCTATTTTCGGATACTACCAGCGGTCCTAGTACTGGCATACACTAATAGACACTGGCTAGGTAGAGAAATAGATACTTTCTACGGGCTCGATATGTTGTTGTTGAATTGGGTCTCAGTAGTAACCAAATCAATAGATGTAGATGATATCTCACGATCTGATATAGGTGAATGCGCCAATCTGGTTCGCGATCACGAGCTCGCCACACGCTATATACTACGAAGGCAGCAGTCGTGAGCAAGGCAAATATCACGGAACAGAACTGCAGCGCGTTACCACGACACTACCAAAAGTAGAACGTTATTAAGGTGGGTGCCTGGCATCTGCAGTTGCTTATATGCTTACGGTTGAGATCGTGACAGCAAAAGCCTTTCATGAGCTGCATGTCCGAATATGTGACGGCGCCCTGCATGATGAGGTATGGACCTCATAACTGACTCGCGACATGCATATTGATCAGGTGGAAACTGCGTGCCCGTGGCCTTAGTCTGTGGAAGCGCTGAAGTGAGATACTGTGGGACGCTTGATGTCAATGAAAAATTCGTTGAGGACACTTGGGAAATTCCGGTTCCCGGACCCCTTTTCTTAGTGAGTATATCGAACAAGTGGTAATGGTTCATGGCCTGGTCCCCTATCATTCTTGAATACCTGAAAGTATCATCATTATTATTTAGTGGATGAGTTTCGATGGGCAACGGGACGTATTTGACGTTACGATCTGAGTCACACCAAAAGCTGAAGCCCTTGTTCCACGCCCACGTGCTTCATATGCCTCCATCCAAATCAGCAACGGTTAGTTAATCGTTGAGGGCCATTTCTGACTTTGTTAAGCGAGACCATAAGTTCCAATGTCACGTGTAAACATAAATCTCATTAGAAAAGGTACGATCGCACTACAACTTCGCCGGCTCCCTGCCTCGACAGGCAAATTCTAAACTCTCGGGGGTATTCTCAACAACAGGTCCAGCATCTCAAGTGACCAACATTCCAAGATATCATATAAGTCAGAAGACATCCACTAATGCAGATGTGTTAGGAAATTCATCTACTGTTTCGCAATTCCAAGCAATTCCCACAGCAGCCCAAATCCTCGGAATCCTCGGAAGGCAAAGCCTGTTCCTTCAAAATAGGTCATCATCCGCCGCCATGTTTCCCCACTTCTTGGGTGGTAGCTTGCGAACTTTCTTGGTCGGACTCCCATTGCTCACTCTCAACTGTTCCAGCTTCCCTCCGAGGCTAGAGACCTCACCCTTAGTGCTTGGCAAATCCCTCTCTTGAAGGGGCGCTCGTTTACTCGGGGTTCTGCTCGACAGCTCGCGCTTCAAGATGGTCACCTCTCGCCTCAGCCTCTCGTTCTCTTGCTCAAGATTCTCGATCAGAACGTTCTCCTTATCTTCGTTCTCCAGATCATCTTCATCGCTTGGCGCCGTCACGACGACGCCAACGCTGCGGGCAAGCACTTCCACCTTGCGATCCCAGTGCTCCTCGCCTCGCTCTTGCTCGAGCGACAGCGAGGCTTTCCACCGATTCATTTCCATCGCCAATCGTTGCTCGAAATCGGCGTAGCACTCCTCGCGAACCTCCTGCTCGAGGTCCATGATTCGGTCTTCCATGGACATAAGATGGGCTTCGGCGGTCATCCGGGCCTCGGACTCACGAGCAAGCTCTGCATTTAGTTGGTCAATCATTTCTGCCATCCGCGCAATCTCAAGCGCTGCATTTTCCATTGTGCCGCGCTCCGTGTCTGAAACGGGCGAGAAGGTCCGACTATGGGTGCCGGATGGGTGAAAGAGAGGTCGGTGATGTGCAACTGGTGAGCTTATGGGCGGGCTACTAGATAGGGTGCTGGGCTCTGGTTGCTGGAAATGGCTATTGGCATTACCATTAGCCAAGATCGTGGATGTTATAGAAGGAATACGCGGCACCGTGACCTCGCGTGCTAATGCGCTATATCGTAGGATTTGGGATGTCGCGTTGAAATCGCCGAATGGATCAGCGGTAACGATCATCACTGCCTTTTGTGGTGCGCGCCGATGGACAGCCGAGTGTGAGACTACGCTCGAAGGAAACGAATTCGTGAACAAGAGCTCAGTCAGTTTGCACTGTCGGAATAGTCTGAGGTTTGGCTGCCATGATGGGTTAGCCCCTGGGTCTGACCCGGCTATCATTTCACGTACCTTTGCGTTGTTGTTGAGATCAGTCTGCATTTGCAGACATTGCCCAAGATACATCAAACTCTCATTGATCTTGCCTCCCTCCACTAGTGTTGCGCCTTGTGTTTTAGCATCTCTGGCGCGCTCACTACCTGCTAGATCAACTATACTCAAAGTGCTGGTGCCCCACGGACCATTAACGCGACCACGCCGCCTCTTCTTGATCTCGATGCAGAAAAATCCATGACTTCGAGATGATACGCTGTTACTGCCGGTCCCGGCTACTCTCCGCTCATGAAGTCCTGCTTCAAGCACCATCAACGCCTCTTGAAGGCTATTGCACATAACTTTCCGCAGGCCAGCAACGACTTTGCGGTCAGGAGACGTCTCAGTGCATTTGAATAAGAGTGCCCTCCGGCGGTATTCCTTTGTCGTGCTCGACTTGGTTGGCGGCGTGAGTAGGTCAAAAATTCTGTCGTTATATACCTCGTACATGGATACGACGACGGCGTATTCTGCGGACGGGTCGCAAGAGGCTCTGACTGAGCTTATATCTGGTATATGTGGTAGTGCGGAGGGTCGCTGTAACGGACGTCTCGGGGTCGGCTGCGGAAGATGATCGCCCTTCAAGAGAGAT
This sequence comes from Xylaria longipes, assembly GCA_025201785.1. NCBI lineage: Eukaryota > Fungi > Ascomycota > Sordariomycetes > Xylariales > Xylariaceae > Xylaria > Xylaria longipes. The sequence goes on from MU619687.1 coordinate 1,218,928, forward strand.
GGTTTAGTTGCATTCTTACTTTTTGCGGCGGACGTGAGAGTCATGTAGTGCCTCTTGGAGGGAGAGACCTTGGCCAACTTTGACCTTAGCGACGCAACTGACGTCTGGGGAGGTGATCTGCCCTTTCTCCTCTGGTTTGGGGGTGTGGCAAGAACGGTGATGTGCGATAGGTCGTCATCGTGGCGGACCAGCCGCACACTGCCTAGACTGCGTGGGAACTGTCCGGGAGACTGGGGGCAGGGATTGACATGGGAGGGTCGTACAATCATTGGTGTGGTTGCTCTTGACCCGGCGCGTGAGGGTGCTGTGACGTCGCCGAACATGGACTCGAGGAATGCCGAGGCGGGATATATGTTTGCCTCGGAGGCGTCTGAAGACCGGATGCTGGCTTCTAAGGCGAGAGTCGCATCATAATCTACAATGTTTGACTGAATCGAGCGAAACACTACATCAAGGGCTAGCTGGGTTAGGCCGCGTTGGCTGCGGCATCCAAGCATCGTGTGTGTCTGGAGCTTCCATTAGAGGGCCCCGGTCATGGAATCGTGTTAGCAGCCACAAGGGACGACATACCTTGCCTGATCCTGTCATTCCAAGAGTGGCCAGCAAGCCATCTGTACCGTCCCCGCCGTGGGGAGCAAGCGCGCCCTCCACCAAGGGAAGCACCTTCGTACCCTGGAACAGATCTAACTGGGTGGCATACTCTTCGAAGACGCGCGTGAAGGCGAATTTCTCGACTGCTCGCCTCCGATCGTTGGGAGGGTTGAGGGTGATATGGGTGGGTGCATCACCTTCGTCAGGCTCCTCGACTAACAGGAACTTCTCAGCGTTGGCGTTGACTGCTTGCGGGGGCCTCAGCCGTAGATAGACATCGAAGAGATTTGTCTGGGCCTTATGGGGAAGGTCCATCATGTCGGCGACTTATTGTGACGTTGCACTTTTGTTGGTGATGAAGTTGTAGTATTCGGGGGAAAACAAGCTGGGGAGCATGAGAATGCGGAAAATCAGATTGCTCGACAGCGAGTTCCAAGGTTGTGAGTCGTGTGAAACGAATATACCTACTAACTTATTCGGAAATAACTATTACGTTCGCGGTACATGTGAGGCGTCTCGGTCCGGGCATACCTTAGTTGTTTACTTAGCGGGTCTAGTCTCGTTTACCAGGCAACGGCAAACCACGACAATACCGTTCGAGCAAGCCACGTTCTGTGCCACAATCAAGGGGCTGCTCAAGCCCCATCTTACTCGAGACCCCTGGACCTGCCCTGGAGAGGAAACGCCAAGACTGTTCCCGCAGTGGAGACGAATCTACTTTTCTTTTCCCCTTGCACTGTCATGGACCCTGGACCCCTCCTTGCCCTCCTAGATCTACTTATACAGTTTATACCCCTCCTCGCTGTTATGTTACGTCACGTACCATTCCAAAAGTCAGCACAATTCGAAGCAAAGCCAACATCCATGATCTTTAGGATGTTTATACAGGAATAAAAGACTGGAACGCTGCTGAGCCGTCATTGCAGTGTTCGGAATAGAGTCTGTCACTGTATCTTAATGTTCAGCTCGTCTCTTGGCCATGGTTAAAACTATCGCCACGTTCTGATAGAGGTGTGGATTGTCGGCGGTACTCGGTATTCATAGTTGCAGTGTATGGATATACATCGATCTACCTTCGACTACATTCTCGTCTTTTTACCTTAATTGTTACACAACCCAGCCGTTTGCAGCCAAGTCCGATAGATTTTGTCCACGTAAGTTGCGGTGGGTAGCAAGCCCGACAGCCGTAGTTGCAAAAAATTGCTTCGCAATCTTATATCATATGACTCATGCCTCGATCTTGACATACATCTAGGCCCCGATTTTGCGTCACGCCGTCCATTAGTGAGTGGGTTTGGAGATGATAGGCGCCAGCCTAACAAAAAGTCGTCACTGTAAACTTCATGTCAACAAACTCAATACACTTCTTGCAGCAACAGCGAGCGGTGATGACTATTACGGCATCTAATACCTACTATTTGAGACTGCTCCGGAACCCCTCGTTAATGACACCCGGTGGCCTCTCCTTGAGGAGTACTACCTGTACTGTATATGCTGGGATCGGTGATTGCTTCATAGAATGCACGTCATGATTTCGGAGAGGGGTTTGTGGAGTGTGTAAAATGGGAACAATGACATTGCCCCGAAGATCTATGCTAGAGCTACCTCGTCCCTAAAGGCAGCAGTTTACTAATCACCTAGATCTGGGAACAATTCTCGGGACGGATTGATTCTGCGAAGAGGTAAGAAAAAGGGGCTAAAAGATTGAGGTATCACGAACGAGATTGGAAGTTCGGAGTTTTTGGAGGCAGTCTCCGAAATTAGAACTACCCATGGCTGAACACATCTTGGTCCCAGTTGGAGAAGTATGTGGTGTGGTCGACGGTGACCGGCTAATCAGGAGCAACCTCGAAGTGGATGGCTCTCACCAGTCCGATTCTACTGGTACACGCATCCACAAATGACATGACCTCTGCAGGTCCTGCTGCACGCAGCAAACAAGTGGAACAATAACACAGGACTCGGAATGCCGTCTTTCGTGGCTTAGGTACCTATGGAGGAAACAGGAAATAGTAGCGAGCCCTGAAGCTCCTCGTTAGCTCAACTATTAAGTACACTGCCACGCTATGTCAACAACGCAAGGGGCGCACCGTCTAAACTTTTTACTGGTAGTGTTGGGGATCAAAAATGGCCGTTCTATTGATGTTGTAGAAAGGATGGAGCAAACTACTTGGAAGTCTCCGTGCGGGGTTGACTTAAACACTATGGCCTCGTACCTTCCCACGGTAGCATACAAGTTTAACGGTAATAAATCTTTAGTTTCAGCGTTTCGCTCCGAGGTGTAAATAATGGGGGTTTTTTTTTGGGGGGGGCCTTAGTGTGGAGGAAAAGAAAATCGAGAATTTTTTTTTAAGAAATTGGGTTTCGTCTCCAAGTCTACGAACGACTCTACTGTACTTCGGTCCGCATGATTGGTTCCGCGAGTGGGTGTCTAAACCGGACACCTCGGTAGGCACCCACGGTATGTCAAGTTATGTGTAGATGGCTCTTTCTTCCCAAGGTCAAAAGCTTGAGGAGGTAAGTCTAGTCTACTGGGTAGAGTAGATGCTCTCAGCCCGAATATCTTCCTCTACCTAAGTCAGCGTAACAAATTGATATACACTGACAGGGGTCCGGGCGGCTCGCGTGACTTCCTGCTTGCAGAAACCCAATATGAAACACGCCTAGTCGGTAGACAGATAGACAGATACGATAATTACACATATACCTGTCAACAAAGTCGATGCTGCTCTAGTGCTTGCAGGACGACCATTCTCAATCCTGCTGTTTTAGAATGCGGCTTGAAACTAGCGGCAGACAGAAGATGATGTTGGCAATTTATGTGGCGCTATGCACCATTCATAGGCAGCTCAGGCCCCCAGATGCCCTGCAGCAGTGGGGATTTCAGTTGGTTATAGTGGGCATCAGTGGGTTACAGCAGGCTGTTAGCGTGCAAGATCAAAAGGCGGTGACGCAGGGCTGGCCCAGCCAATCATGGAGCCCGAAACTCTTTGGCTTGGGCGTGGTTTGTTGCATCATGCCACCTATAGCACCCCACTGTCACAGGCCCGTAGACACCATAGGTAGTACAGTAGGTACACCTGCAGCATGCTGCGCCGGAGCAAGTGGGTGCAGGCGGAACGGGGTCGTATGTATACCTCAATTTTTTCCCGTCGGGAACCTTTTCTCTCCCCTCCTCCTCTTTCCTTTCCTCCCGTAGGAACCAACCAACCACCACACGCAAAGACAACGAAGTCGCACTACAGTATCATCTAGAACAGCAACCATCATTACAACTTCGTCGAGATCATCATGTATTCGGTCGTCGCTGAGCTGTAAACACCCACTGCGGGACATGCCTGCGCCGGGCATGTCCCGTAGTCCGTCAGTTCACCGAGAGATTCAACCAACTGCCCAATCGACGAAGTTCTACAGACTTTGACTGTCTTGTGCTCTCTTCCACAAGTGAAGGAGCCATCGAAGAAGTCTGCATAGCCAAACAGATTACTGCGCATCCATGCCCCATACGCTTCAGGGCTCGATACGATCCAAACATTCCCATACTCGAGATCTCACACACTCCCCCCTCCTCTATTCCGGCCAGTCATTCACCAACCCCTCAATACCTCGAGTGAAGTTGTAAGACTCGGTAGAAATACTGTAAACCGCAATCCCTGGATAGCTATATACCAATAGCTTGGCTACACCATAGTTTGGGGGCTTTTGGGGAGACGCTTCGGAACCTCACCGCCGTTTGCTCTGATACTGCAAATAACTAATTGGAAACCCCATACCCCTGCATATCTCTACATATAATCTGAACACATATATACAACCATGCGGCAAGGAACAATGATACGTTTGAAGATCCCGGTCACTCCGGTTAAGACCAAGAGCCGCCGGGATTCCGACTCCTTGTCATCGCTGGACCTCTCGGACGAGAGTGGGTACTCCGGTGTTGAAGACATCACTGGCTCGGACGATGACGAGGAGGATGTAGAGGCGGCCGAGGAGGAGCATATGCTCTCCGACGAACTACACCATGTGACTCGGAGCTCCCCTCGGCCAGACCAACAAGATGAAGAGGATGACGACGACGCGGAAGCGCTTGGAGATGACGAGGGAGGTGATTACGAAGGAGACGATGATGACGCTGAAGACAATACCAGTTGGGATGGCCTTCCGTCAGACCCTGAGCAGATTGAAATCGACGACCTAGCTAACTTACAAGTCCCGACTGTTCAACGCCGCGTTCGGTTTGACGTCCCCGATTCAGATGACGATGACGATACCGAGACAGATGAAGAGACGGCCTATGGTTTTTTCCCAGACTTATTTGTTGATAAGAGCAAGCTGGATCCATCTTTTCGTCTAGAGGTCGACCAAAATTCCGACGACGACTCAGACGCTTACTGGGATCACTATGGAACTTCAAACGCGATTGGAACCGTGTTTGAGGAAGAAAGCTCGGATTTCGAAGCGCTTATGAATGCTGTTGAAGAGGACGATAGCACCCCTGTCGCTACTCCCATGACGCAGAATGACATGTCTACTGCATTTTCTACCCCTGTCGCTTCGCCTGAAAAGGACGAAGTGTCTTTGGATGGTTATCAGAGTGAGTTGATACAGGTGTTTGGCGCATAACAACTCTGCTAACCGAAGCTACTCAGCTGATGGCGAAACCACTGATGAGGAAGAGCCTGTTCCCAGACCAATTCGACGTAAGACTCGGAGAGATCCTACAGAAGAGGTGTCAGAGACATCTGACGTAGAGATCATCAAAGGTCGCCGTGGTCATCCACGTGTGGGCCGTTTCAGTCTTGACAAATCCTCCAAAAAACCTATTGCCATGGTGAATCCAAGAACTGGCAAGCTGATGATCTTCACTACGCATCGCAGCCTAAAAAGGGGACTCGATTTGTCTCCGGAACAGTTCAAGTTCCCTTTCTTTGACCAGGCCCAGTCCTCTCCCATTTTGGGCAATCCTGGCAACATCATGATGAGTGGAATGATCTCCTCTAACACATTCGGTGACTTCATGAACACCCATGCCGTTGGGCCTGCAGAAGCGTGGTATGCCCAAGTGCCTGATTCAAACGGGTACGGAGATTCTTCTGGCTCCGAAGGCCAGGCCGTTGACGACGAGGAGAAAAATCTGAGGATTGAAGACTTCCTCGAAATTGACGATGATAGCGACTCATCAGACGACCAAGAAATCGACAAAGACGACGGAGACGAAATTCTGTGTACTCCCGGCCGTCCAACCACGTCTTCTAGTGACGTTACTTCACTCCTAGATCATTTTGAGCACAACTCTAACCTTGTTGGTGCATTCCGAAGAGACCAAGCCCATCATCGGTTAATCACCCGTAGTAAGGCGACGCACGATTCGTTGGCGTTTTCCGGTCCCTATTTCGAAGGAACATTGCGCGGCATCAAAGATGGGCGGATTGCTACTGCCAATGTCCCCATCTCCCCCCTTCGCAGACGCAAGAAGATGCCCGAGTTCACCAGTAGCCCTCTTTCATCATCTACGAAGAGAAAGGCCCCATCGGATCATCGTATAGGTCACAAAAAACAAAGAAGCATTCCTGATGTTGGACCATTACACCTCTAATCATCAGCCCAATTACCACATCCTTTCAGCTTCAGACCTGTTATCATTTCCATAATACGACGTTGGACGGCATGGCCTAAAGCCATCCCTGGCCACGAACAGCAAACGCCTTAATGCTTCCTGGTTTTCTTTCCTGAATGGTATTCATTCTCAATTTCCAGCACCAAACCAAGAGCTACGATGCTCAACGGTGACCATTCGTATCATAATTTCCGAACAGCATGCAAGACGACGATGTATGGGTTTCATGGACACATTTCCCACATTCCGACTCGGCAAAGTGGATAGATGGAGATGAGAGTAAAATATTTACATGTACGCAAAAATGCCGCTTAAAGACAAAAGTTTCCTGTTTTCAGTTTCCAATCCTCTCAACGAGGCTTGGTTGAAACGGTGATATCCACTGAGCCAGGTTGCCCCAAGCAGCGCCCTTCACGTACAGGACGTGTGACTCAACGTGTTGTCCACTGGCGTTGATGTATCATCGCCCCTTCCATAAGTTCCATGAGAAGCAAATAATTGACTATTTACTACAATGACAGCCAGACCAAGTGACCATACTTAATGTGGTATATGCGTTGTATGTTGTAGAATTCGGCTTTACATATGAATATACCACTCTCGGATACAAACTCGTCCCTAATTTCGTCCCCCAGGAAAAAAGTATGAGCAGATAATTACGACGGAGCATAGTAGGATATCGCTCGGGCAGAGTAAACCACGAAGAGGAAAGCTAAGCCAACAGCGGATTTTTGGTACCTAATCGAGTCTGGTAGACACGCTGTACCAAAATGAATGACGATATCGATCTTGCGTCATCATGGAGTGTGCGCGTGCCTTGACCCTTGACAGTCTCATTCAGCCCCCCAAGGAGACAGACGCTCGAGAAGCGAAGTGTTGGTACGAGTATTAGGGTCGTGTATAATTGATCGACTATTTTTCGGGGTAAACTAGCAAGATACTCCTTTATTCCGGTCCCGTCCCACTACGTTGGCGACGTTTTGGGCATCCTTCAGGATATTAGAAGCTAAGGTATGTGCTGTATCACTCATCGCCGATATAATAAGGGTGCCTTACCACCTATTATGCTACGCACGCCGGCTAAAGTCGCCTACTCATCCCTTGCGAAGTATTCTTATATTAAATCAGAGCTCACTTCCGCCACGACGGACATATAGTAACTTCGTCCAAGTAAACGGCCTTCTTTTTTAAAAAAAAAGATTTTTCAATAAGATTGCTCAATATGGCGAATCGAGCGCTGCTGTTTTGCATCACGCTTCTCTTCTCCATCCTGGTCGAGTGCTCCCCGACACCAGCGGCTAGTATTGCTACGGCTTGCAAAACAGAAATCAAGTCTATATCCTGGAAAATCAGCGATTTCGAGTGGCGTACTGGGTATTATGTCTGGTCATACGCTGTCGGTGTAGGCCCAGCACCTCCGCCACCACCGACCCAACTCTATAATTGTGGTGAAGCGATGTTACGAATGAACATTACCGCTATTGGCGCCAACGCGGGCACGGGCGTTGGGTCCGCGGTTACCCAGGAGCAGGCTATCCCATGTGTTGAGCAGACGAATGAGGCGAAACTAGCCAATATCACAGACATGACATACTACAACGCGGGGCCGTGGTGCGTATAAAAAACCTCCCGTGCCTGATGCCTCAGTCTCCCTGTTTCGTATGACCCAGCAAGTTCTATGATGTGGAACCTAGAAACCTCGACTAACGTGTTTCTATGCACGCAGGGGACCACCACCTCCGAGTCCACATTGGTTTACATGCGACATGAAGTGCGTAAATACTCGGAACCATTTTCTCCTTGTTGGTAACTTTCAGGGCACAAGATTTTCTTTTGGCCAAGATAGTGGCCAGAGGCTTCTGAGACCCTCACAAATCACGCTTCAAATGGCTATAACTGACTCCGAGTGTTGCAGTAACCAATTATTCATATACCCGAACGGCACACTTGATCCATGGGCTGAGATGAATCGATTGGATAACCTCACCACCCAAATTCGGTTGGACCCGGTCAAGATGACGCTCGAAGTGCGGCAGAGATGGGTTTGTGATAGCGAATCCCAGTATGCTCTACTTCAGCGGCTTTTCACACTTCTCCTCGCCTCCTACCGCCCGGCAGACTAATTAAGCTGACTTCTAACTATTAATAGGGGACAAGTTGAGGTCACGGGCATTGCCGACTTGCCTCAGTTCGCGTGTCGGGATCGGCCTCATCTCGAACCTGACGCAAACTTCCTTATAAATTCACCCGTAATGCATGGCCCGGGTCTAAATGCCCCGCTGGGTAATGGCAGTGTTTGCACTGGACCAGGGTTTCTTGTCAAACCACTTATATCAGAATAGCCGATGAGACTGAGATCAATAGCGAACCCATGGTGGCTAGCTGTGTCGACAAGGGTGGCTATTATAATATAAATCTATACCATCACTACGGTTCACTGCTATGCTTGAACACCAAGAGGCACAAGCAAGAAATCATTCCTCGAATCTCTTAGCATAATCTCTGTTATTATAGAAATCCATCAATCTTTCGCGTTGCTTGATACGGGTTACAAGTAAATGTTCAAAGGCGGCTTAATCCATACGCTAAAGACTTTTTGGTCGAGCCAGTTCTTGCTGTCCTCTGCAATCTTGATATCGAATGAACAGATGACTTTGTCCAGAATGAGGCGCATCTCAGCATACGCCAGGCTAGAATAAGTTGTTGTTAGCCATCCCACCCCATGAGTTAATTATGTAATTTTCTGCACCCCTATCGTTACGCGCTGGTCCCAGCGAAATCGATATGGGTATTGTTTCTTTACTAAAAGGCCATGCGATTTGCCATTCACGAACAATTCCGCTTCGTCGGCGGACGAGAAACATGTACCGGTGTCACCTTCCCTAGTCGATCTGGCCAAGTCCAGTGGGGAAGAATATGTGCCGTCCGAAGATCGGGACGCCAGCGGGACTGGCACATATAGTATCGATCTTTCGGGAAGCCGGCGAAGTCGACAATTCCCGAGTAACAACTACGTGCAGAGTAGTACGGGGTGGGCTCGCCGATGCAGTCGAATCCTGTCCACACAAACTCACCAGCTACAAAAGGGTGCTAGTCCTATGCGACAAAGATCTTGTCTTGTGAAGAACCGGAATCCGCGGAATATAAAATGTACGCACTAGCTTGCATCGTAGTAGAGTTGCCCCCAGACGTGTCGTTGACAGGGGACACTGATTTCACTGGTTACTGGGAATTTGTAAATACCACGCGAATTCAGGGATGAAGCTTTTTGCTACTCTAAATCAACTCCTCCGGAAATGCTTCCTTGAAACTGCTGTAAAGGGGAGTTGTCGCAATGCCGGACAAATGAGAATATTCGGTCGTATCGCGAATTCCTTCGCCCTAGTAGTTCAAGCTAATAACATCCAAGACTATGGGAAACGTCATATTAGGCTTCGCAAAGTTCATTCCTGAGGTGGCCGGTCTGGTCGGCTGCTCATCATGTACGATGTCGACCAGGCCCCGTGCCACAGCGACGCCTGCCTCATCCGTGTGTTGCTCACCGACTTCGTTTCCAACGCCCCATAAATAGATAGAGGGGTGGTTGCGGTCTCGACGTATGAATGCTCGCAAATCAGCCTCATGCCAACCCGGCAATCGAAGATTTCATCCATAACGAGGAAACCCTTACCGTCCAGCAGGTCAAGCAATTCGGGCGCTGGCGGGTTGTGGGAGATGCGAATTGCATTTACACACCCATCTCGCGTAGGATCTCTAACCGCCTCTCCGCGGCGCGGACGTTGAAAGCAGCTCCAAGAGCCCCATAGTCGTGATGCTGATTGACCCCCTTATATAACACTGGAGTCAATAATTACACTTATCGTAAGAATTACCCAGGGTTTCGGGAGCTTGCGGGAGTAGCAAGGGCAGAATATGCCGGTTAAGGCAGTTTGTGTTTCCGAGACATGCTCAAAAGGGGAATAAAAGACTGACTTGAATCCGAACTAGCGCTCCATTAACTAGCAAACCTTTGTCTGAGTCCAGGATAAAACGAACGTATACCGAAGCGTGTTTCGTACGTGTAATATCGATAGCCTTACCGTCTTCGACCGCATAGATTTTTGTAACAGCAATATGCATGTTGGGGTTTTAAGACGGCCAGACTCCCCACAATTGAGGATTTGATACCGTAGTCGAGCTGTTAGAGTCTATACTCTGGTTTGGTGACATGCTGATAGATGCACGAGGAAAACTTGCAACCTTGCGTCTCCCTATTTCTGGGCTGAGCTCGAACACATCGGTAGAGATATGAATATCTCTTGCGATTTTCGCTTTTTGCTCTACTAAGACGACTAGATTGGGGGTTGCTGACGAAGAAGACACTTCTTGGGTTGTTATGTATGTTCCCCAGTGGCCAACTGCGTGCATAGAAACATGTTAATGGAGATCTCCAAGTCCCACGTCACAGAACTTGCTAGACCATACGAGACAGGGTGACTAAAGGATCGGGTACGGAAGATTTTTATACACGCCATGCGTTTTGTCAACCTTTGTGAACTAGACGTTCCGGTACAGACCGCCTCCGGGATACTAACGAGAAGATTCTGTGGGATTATCAAGCCTAATAGCCAGCTGGTTATCCTGTCGGCTAACTAGGTGAGGAGTCAAGTCGAGACGAAGTGAGTTGTAGCCATACGACCACCCCCCCCTCACCAGCATAAGACATAGCTTCGTCGATGTCTAGGTAGATCTCCTTGTCGGCAGCGTCTGGCTAAACTGTGATCCTGTGCCTATACTAACCGATACATTGGACTGGTAAACGCCCCATTCCACCACTAACAGAGACATTGACACCGACATAGAACGGGTTTGATAACCCAGTCACGGGGGACCCTTACGGCCTCCCAATTGTCGTCGTCGAATTTGTTGTCTACATATTACTGGATAGCAATGTCTGGCTCGGGTAGAATGTACGCCTTGAGCTGGTCGTAGGTGATGCCGTCTGGGTTCTCGAATGAATGCCAGAATCGCCAATCTCTGTCAAGTCTGATCACTTATCGGCCGCTTGCCGACGATCCGGGCTGATGGCCCTCGATTACACCAGCAGCGACAATTGGCAGGTGATTCAATACCAAGCAACCCAGGCCAAAGAGTTGAAAGGCACTGTTCAGTACCCCAATGGGCGAGCATTGTCGCTCACACTATTCGACGAATGCGAAACTCTTGAGGTTTGCGACGGAGCCCCCAATGGGCATGTCATTTTTGGTTGTGAGTACGCTATCCTATGCAGCTACAATTGTTCCACGAAGCAGAACCCGTTGCAGAGGCACTCTTAGCCATTATACCCACATTGTCGGTCTTCGCGATTGGGCCGGTTCTGAGAAGACTGCTTTATGACGGTGACGCATTGCTTACGCCACACCTGCCAATACGCTCTTGCTGGGCACATGGGGGTTTTGTTTGAAGTGGATGGCATTGCACAAGTCATATTTCAAGGATAACCACGCCCTGCTCCCCAACGTGGACTCGGCAGCCCGCGCCCAAAACCCAACGAATACTGATAATCGGCAATGCGGGTATACGAGAACATACGTCGGGTTTTATTGGCCCGAGAAGGCCAACGGGCCCGCCAAAGGCCGGCCCTGTGACCCGGCGTCGGATCGGTGTTCCGGGCTCGTTGGTGGCTGCCCAAAGCTGCACAGACGCCTGGGAGACAACCGACTCCCAGCCGAATAGATAATCAAAGGATGGACCAACAAACAAGATGAGGTACTTCTGCCCTGGCTTCTGGCGGCCGTACTGACCGACATCATGTTCTCTGACGCTGAAAATAAAGCCTTGGAATACCGCCATGATTCGGAGCTTCTCCGCATCGAACCCGTAAGTGGCCCCCGGAGTCATTATTTCAGCCACTTCAACAGCGCAAAACTTCCTGTCCGACTAGGGTCGTGCAATGAAAGATGGCGGTAACTGACGTCGAGTGCTGCAGTGGGGTCCCAATGCTCTCCGCATTCGTGCCACCTACGAGCCTACGTTTCCCGTAGAGAACTGGGCTCTCTCAGAGCCACTTCCGGAATTGAAAGACGTCTCGATCAGTACCCAAGATGGCCAAGGCTGTATCCGCAATGGCGCCATTGCGGCCCAGATCAACAAAAGGGGCAAGATTACCATCACCAACAGCAAGGGCAAGGTCCTGCTAGAAGAGTTCATGAGACAACGCTTGGATGTCAAGGATCCTAAATGCTCCGCTTTGCGTATAGTCCCCCGCGAGTTCAAGCCGCGGATGGGCTCAGATTCGTGGCACTTGACGGCAAGGTTCGAGGCCTCGCACGCGAATGAGAAGATCTTCGGCATGGGCCAGTACCAGCAGCCCTACCTAGACTTGAAAGGCGCAGACATCGAGCTGGCGCAACGCAACTCCCAGGCGACTATCCCATTCGCCGTCAGCTCGGAGGGATACGGGTTCCTTTGGAATAACCCGGCGATCGGACGTGCTGTCTTCGGCAAGAACGTCACCACCTTTGAGGCATTCTCAACCCGCGTGCTGGATTACTGGGTTGTGGCGGGGGATACTCCAGCGGAGATCGTACGTGCTTATGGTGATGTTGCCGGCAAAGTCCCCGAGATGCCGGAATACGGTCTGGGCTTTTGGCAGTGCAAACTCCGGTACCAGACGCAAGAAGAAATCCTCGAGGTAGCGAGGGAACATAAGCGCCGCGGCTTGCCCATGGATGTGATAGTAGCAGATTATTTCCACTGGCCGAAAGAGGGAGAATGGAAATTTGATCCGACATTCTGGCCCGATCCTGGTGCGTGGCTCGCCCTTCAACCCTTCTAATTCCGGGGCGAACTGCTCACTTCTAGAACCACAGATGCCATGATTGCGGAACTCAAGTCCCTCGGTATCGAGTTGATGGTCTCAATCTGGCCAACCGTAGATCGCAAGTCGGAGAACTACGACGAGATGCTGGAGAAGGGCCTCCTTATTAGACAAGACCGAGGGTGGCGTATCGTGATGGAAGGCGTCGGCAACTGCGTCCATTTCGATGCAACAAACCAGGAAGCACGCGAGTACGTGTGGCAGAAGGCCAAAAAGAACTACCACGATCGTGGCATCGGCATATTTTGGCTCGATGAAGCGGAACCCGAATTCAGCGTGTGTATACAAACCTCCCCTGCCCGATACCTCAGTCTCCTTGTTTCGTACAATCTAGCGAGTTCCATGATGTGGAATCTAGAGGTCTCGACTAACGTGTTTCTATGCCACTCAGCATTATGATTTTGATAATTATCGATATCATGCCGGTCCTGCTCTCAGTGAGTATCACCATTGCCAGATCTATATCGTCATCCTCTTGTACGCATTTCAGTAAGAACCACAACTGACGATCAGCAGTGGTCGGCAACATCTACCCAGTGCAGTACGCTCGCGCTTTCTACGAGGGTATGAAAGAAGCCGGCCAACAAGGTATCGTCAACCTAGTGCGATGCTGCTGGGCCGGGAGTCAAAAATACGGAGCTCTACTAGTAAGCGATACCCCCCTCACCCCCACCTCCATCATGATCACGTCACATGTAGCGCTCCGACTGACAACGTTCCACATAGTGGTCCGGCGACATAGCGAGCTCCTGGCCCAGCCTGCGCGCGCAGCTCTCCGCCGGCCTCAACGCCGGGCTGGCCGGCATACCCTGGTGGACGACGGACATCGGGGGATTCCACGGCGGGGATCCACGAACGGCCGAGTTCCGAGAGCTCTTTGTGCGCTGGTTCCAATGGGGTGCCTTCTGCCCCGTGTTTCGATTGCACGGGGACCGCGAGCCGCAGCAGCCACGCCACGGCACCACGGGCGGGAGCCACTGCCTCTCGGGCGCCGCAAACGAGGTCTGGAGCTACGGCGACGAGGTGTATGCCGTCTGTGAGAAGTACCTGTTCCTGCGCGAGAAGCTGCGGGCCTACGTCCGCGGTCTCATGCACAAGGCGCATAAGCACGGCGACCCGATCATGCGCCCCCTCTTCTACGACTTTCCGGGCCAGAAGAATCTATGGGACGTGGGCGATCAGTACATGTTTGGTGGCAAGTATCTTGTTGCTCCCATCTTGCACGAGGGTCAGAGGGATCGCCGTGTAGTGTTGCCGCGCGGCTCCAATTGGCAGCAGTTGAATGCAGACGGCGAGCGAGTTGGCGCTGTTCACTCGAGTCCGCACACGGGTAGTGATGGCGATTTTGCAGTCGTAGTCGCTGCGCCGTTAGATTATATGCCTGTTTTTGAAAGGTTGATTGATTGAATGCGCTCGTTCGATCGACAACATCTTGCAGTGTTACACGACACAGCGGCGCAAAATCGTAACCGTATCGTACCTGTAGCCTAGATTTGTAATGCCTTCCCCGTGGCCAGTTTTCTTTTGCTCACCTATAAGCGACAGTGGACAGAATCATTCATGTGAATCTCACGTACACAAGTCAACCACATACATAAAGGATACTCAACCAATTTGTGGGAATGCAAAACGAACCCCGCGTAGTAATTACAAGTACAGCAGGACGCCACCAGCCTCACGACCGCCGCATGCCACGATGCCCTTGTCTTATCTGTACGATGTACCAACGAAAACCGAACCTTACGCCTCTCGCACGCGCAAAAGCCAACAAATAGCAAAATTTTCCAGCTTTCGCGCTTGTACACGGTCCATCGTAGTAGTCTTAGTCGTGTCCTCATAAAAGCTCATACCACTCTATCACCTCAACGGTAAAGATAGAGACATCGTCCTGAGCATCGTAATGCCTTCATAGCTCATTCTTCGCCTTGGTCTTCGCCTGCTCAGCGCCTGCACCTAATTGGCCCAAAACCCATTGGTAAGCGCCCTTAACGCTTTCGCCAATCTTGGCAAACGCAGTATCCACGGGATTGGTGGTGCCGTATTTGAAATGTGTAGACTGCTTCCGGGCTTCCGCTTTGAGCTCGTTCAGGGTAGAGCCTTGGGGAACTGGCTGAACGACCTGTTAGTATTTCCCCGTGGGTTTTGGAGTGAGCCATCTTACCACGCCATAGCTATCCAGATACGACTTTAGTTCACTTTCACTCCATGTGTCGAATACATTATGCTTGGCAGCTTGAGTTGCCGAAGCGAGATAGCTCGTGGCCGAAGCGTACGAATTACCACCACTGCTTGAGGCAGAAGCATAGGCATTCTGAGCTGCCTTGACTAGATCCTCGCGAGTTGCACTGGCACTCTCGCCTACTTTCTTTGCGGCCGAGTCACCACTGCCGATAAGATATTTCTTGAGGTGTTGGTAGGAGAGATCATCCCAAGTCCATGCGTTGAAGCCCGAGACGGCTTTGTGAGAGTTGCGTCGTACCAAAGCACGAAGCTCGTCGGTCTTGGAGGCCTGGGGAACAGGCACACCACGAGCGTCAAGGTAAGCCTTCAGCCGGCTATCAGACCAAGTGTCCACTGCTTGGCCGAAGGCCTCCTGGGCAGCTAAGCTAGCATCGTTTGTGGCCTTGGCGTATTGGTTTCCGGCCTTGCTTGTAGCGGCACCGAATGCACTGGCGGCAGAGCCTGATACGGTATCACCTAGAAGTTCAGCGCGGTGCTTGCGAACGAGTGCACGCAGTTCATTGGTCTTGGTACCCTGGGGAACTTTTATCCTATTAGCTACAAAATACACCCTGTCAACGCGCAAAGGACTTACCACTAATGCCGTTCTTATCGCAGAACTCTTTCAGTTGAGACTCGCCCCAAGCATCGATGATCTTGTCCGTCAGTGTTCCATACGCAGCATTGGCTTTTGCGGATGCAGCATCCAATTGGTCCCGCGATTTGAGGTATGCAATACGGGAGTTGCGGCGAACTGCAGCAACAAGCTTGTCGCGCTATTGGGAACATTAGCGGCTGCGTTTGAGTGTATGGAAGGAATTGAAAGAGCTACGCACACTCGTGGGTTGAGGGGCAGGAAACCCGTGGATGTCCAGCCACTCTTTCAAGTCAGATTCAGACCAGGTCTCGTACAACCAGTTACCAGGATACGCAGCAGTATCTCCGGCCTTTTTCGCGACCTTTTCGTAATTGGAGCGAATCTGCTGAAGCAGAGTGTCGCGCTTTCGAGGTTGAGGAACTATGCTACAGATGAGCCCAACTACTGAGAGACCATCGCGTAAACAGGATGCGTGGACGTACCTGGAATACCGTGCTTATCAGCAAAAGATTTGAGGGTGCTGTCGGTCCATGTATCCAGAATCCAGTCCTTGGTGTCTGTCCAGGCATGCTGGGCCTTGTCCTCCGTCTCATACCATTGAGCCTGGACTTGCGAGATGAGAGAATCCTTGTTGGCTGCAGCAGTGTCCTTGGTCTCAACGCCCTTGGACTTTAAGTAGGAGGTAAGCCTGTCCGTGTCCCACGACCTGTATGGTGCGACGGCGTGATTGTCCCAATTCTTCTGGACCAAGTTCTCAAGATCTTTGCGGTCGGCTGGGGTAGGGTAAGGTATGTCGTTGTCGGACAACCAACGCTCCAGCTCGGTCTCGTGCCACTTGTTGTAGGCTGCGAGACATGGAATTAGTAGGGCGTTACGAGAAAGGAACCAGCACACATGGTGACAAAGATGGATGGGTGGCAGGGGTTGGTGACGCACCAGCTTTGGAAAACCAGCTACTGCTGCCGACAGCGATATTTGTCGCCAAGGCGAAGGTGAAGAGGCTTGTCAACCTCATGATGGAGGAGGCTCACGTTGACGGGCGTCGAATAGTGCACTTGAAGATAGTACTAAATGGCGGGATCGGAAGAGACGCAAGGCGTTTGTGGTGTTCAGATGAGCTGTGCAAGCGTACAACGGCGGTGATGGCGACTGGGGTGTAGAAGGAAGAGTGATAGGACGGCGGGAGAGATGTAGTAGTAGTCCAGTGATGGAGGGGATGCTTTTGTTTCACATACGTCATGCCAGTCGGACGAGTGACATGGGCAGTCAATCAACAAAGGTGGTGCTGTGACTACCTACCTACCTACTTAGTATGCATTGGCATCAAAGCAGAGCGTTGCTGTGGGGTGTGCGATGAGCCGTGGCAGACCGTGGCTGGCGTAATGATTCAATAATGGATCACGTCACCGGTGGCTACCTTCTTCCAAAGGTTGGTTCCGGTTGTCTTTGTGTCCTGTCCCTACTGTACGATCACAATGATGGAAGGCGCCAGCTCGCACCAGCTCTTACCAGCTTTCTTTGCCCAACCCAGGCAGCTGTGTCCCCAGTCTAGGTACCTGGCCTACACACACCCACCATTACGACCTACTAGGCATGTGCAACATGTGAATATCAAAGGTAGGTAACATGAGCCTTAGGTACCTCCCATCCAACCCATTTTGGAATAATCTAGGTAGCTCCAGGGCCTTGGGCCATTATTGAGTCCACAGCTCTCCGACGTTGGCAATACATCGGTATTTGTATGCAAACATGACGTATCCCAGATACAGAAGTGGCCGACAAGACATCACGTCTCTTTGAAATCTCGATCGTAATTGGAACTCGCCCGCCTTCTTTGGCTACTGTTCTCGGCCAAGGAGAAAAAGCTCCTGTGGAGCTTCTGGGCTTATGATGTCATGACTCTGACCCACGAGAGCTTCAGCCACTCGACATGTGCGTTGGGTGGCTGGTGCCTCCGCCCCTTCAGCTTCTTGTCTAATCGCAAATTAACTGTCTTTATTAGGTATGTTTATGTTTTACAGTTTTTCGTCTCCTCTCAGCCAACGAAGCCATCAACATCCCGCGCAAGCCGCCATGTAACTGACCGTTTCTGCCTTCTTTAGTTGCATCCCAGGTATCCTAGCACCGCGAATTGTAATGTACAGGATGCGAAGCGGAAGTAATATATATCGAGACTTATCCAATTGCACTTGTAGAGTGAAGCCCCATATTGTGTTCTCATGCAGCCTTTGGTCTGCTGAGTCCCTGGCTTTGTAGTACTTCTTACATCTCTCAACGGCCGCACAGGACGATTGAAAGAAGAACCGAGACGAATAAACTAACCTTCCATATCTCAGTTTCTCGCACCTACTCGGTATTCCTTGTTTAAGCAAGACCGCATAACGCAATCCTTGAAATTGCCATGCTCTCGCCCGAAAGCAATGAACTCCCTCCTGACGAACTAATGAAGTCATTTTAGATGTGAAGAGCTGCTCACCTATCCGGGTAAGAAGTTGAGCAAACGAGCTGTGGTATCTGTTACAGTATAATATATCATGTGTCGTAATCTGTGAAATACATTGAGCACCCCGGGTGGCTGTTTCCAAATTGAGAAGTCCATGGCTAGCTAGGTAGTTCTCAATCATCGTCTGCTCTTTGATGTCGTATCGCAGACCGTCTGTCACGCGCGTTAGCTATGATCTGCTTCTATTCAGATTATAAACGTACCGAGCGACGTTGGGCGAAGTCGTTATAAAATCCATTCCATAGCTCCCTAGCGGAACAATCTTCCTGGCCGTTTTTGGTCTCACACTTTGGCTGCTTGTCCTGGCGCATACCCTCGGACATGGATATCCAGGGCTTTGGCACCGGCCAGTCCGAGAAATGGAGATACTTGGCCTCGTTGTAAATACCGACCGGATCAAACTCCTCGCGGTCGGTGCCTAGATAGTTCTGGTGGTTATCACCACGAAACTCGCCCGTCAACAAGTCGTAGGGGCGATGTGGAAGGATCATGGCGCTATCAGCGTAGAGCTGGTTCACAATCTCCATGTCATAATCATCGCGACCCGATGATTCAACCTGATTCGTAATGCGATCGAACTCGACCGCGCTGGGTTGAACGAGCATCAGCTGCGACGATAGAATCTTGTGCTCCGGAAATAGCCAGTAGGCGCGAGGCATAGCAACAGGGCAGGGTGGCATGAGGAAGAGTTCATCCATCGGTTGAAGTATAGTGGCATCCGAGTCGACGTTCAATACGCGCTGGTACTGGGTTTGATTGAATGCCAAGAGCTTGGTGAACGATTCCGCCCATGTAGCTAGAAAGAATCAGCAAAACAACCCGTGCTAAGAGGATGCGCACGTCACGGCCAACATACCATCTCCGCCAGCCCGCCGCTGGACCGAAACCGGCACCAACTTCACTCCGTACTGGTCTCGCGCCTTGACAAGCAACTTGGCTTCATTTGACTGGGGGTTTGTCTCGGTCGGGCTCATCATACTGTCCGGGTACATCATGACACGCTCGGCCTTGGCCTTTAGACGGTACAGGGTCTCGAATATCATGACCGAGTTGCAAAGATACTCCTTGTTGGTGACGTATTGGGTGTAGGCATAGCGGGACCAGTCGACGGAAGCACCATCGAAGGAGGGAACGACGGCAGGTGGACAGTCCTGGTTGGCGCCTATCACAGCCGATGAGCCACCAGCGCTACCTCGCATGGTGGCCAGGGTGGGAATCTGATCGTAGTTGCGGAAGGCGAGGAAGAATAGGCCGACGACGGCGAGGGCGGAAGCGGTGTAGCGTATACGTTTCGATGTTAGAATCTGGCCCAGGCTGGGCTTGAGATCACTGCTGGCAGCGCTGTTTGCATCGGAGCCCTGGACTTGGCTGTATCCCGACAATGAGCCCCAAGTGGAAGACCACGACGACCCCCAGAGCGGCGCCATGGCTCTTAGATGTCTCTTAGATGTCTCTTAGATGTCGGCGGTTTCAAGAACAGGTGCTTCGGGGTTGGTGCGGCGCAAGATGGGCGAACTTCGACGAGGCCAATCAAGCAATAACCTAATAGCCGTTCTCTATGCTGAGTGATAGCATCGAGTGCTAGCATGGACGAGACTGGCGCAAGTCGTCGGTGGTGTCGAAACAGGAGAGGAGTACGCGGTCGATGGACTAATAACTAGGGCAAAGCTCGCGAGGTAAGTAGTAGGCCATGAAGTACCTAGGTACTTATGTGCACCGGCGAGTCTGACAGGTGCGCGTCTACCTAATCTAGGGTTAGTTAGGTACTTACAGCACCTGGGCAGGGTTGTCCTCTTCACAGTGTATATACTGTGCTTTCAACACGGCCCATCTTTGAAGCAGTCCGCAGACAATCAATGAACGAACATGGAATGCCTTTTTCAAGTTTTCATACACATATTGATAGACTGAGGCCCCCTCCTTCTACACTACTATTTACCTACTTAGGTACCATAATATGCTAGAAGGAGACGCAGCTGTCAAGGCCCAATCGGTTCTCCGGTAGCACTAGAATACACGTACTATACTATACTATAGGTATTCCTACCACTCAATGCTGACTCGACTTCATAACCGCGCTCGAATGTGTCAGCTTGATCAACAGGAGACGACGTTACAGTATACACGGTACATACGTAGTACTTTACAGTACTTCGTACATATTCCTCTTCTAGTAATTTTCAGGCCCCATGTCTATTTCTGTCTTCTCAGGGATGACACCAACCTCACCAATACATACTACTTACGGAGTACAGGTAGTAGATAGTCGGTCAACAACATTCTGCGATGAATGCCATGGCTCTTCTACCTATTCATGGCTCTTCTATTCATGGCTTTGCTTGATTTCGACGGCGTACACTAACTTGAAACGCGGTTAGGCCAAGCCAAGCCTCCGCTAAGCCTTGCACTAGCACCCGAATCGTATCGTGTGGGCTCACATGCCTGGAGAAGTTCAGGGGCAGCCCTATCCTACCGGTATATCAAATGAGCAAGTGGCCTAGGACTCGTTGACTAGCCCAATCCCGCAAGATTTGGATCGTCTTTCCATGTCGTGTGTCGGTCAGACATCTGTAGATTCTGCATCGCTGCACCGTCCGCTCGATGAAGTACTACCTAGGTATGTAGGTAGTTTAGGTAATCCATCTACGCTACACAATACCAATAACCGCCGGCACCGGGCCGGCATTGGAGCGGCGCAGCACCATAGAGGCCGTCACATCTCACGACCGCTCCGCACTGCCGACCCAATACCAGCGCTAAGCAGAGCTTCGTCTCATAATATACTACTCCACTAACTAGTAGGGTAGAGGCTCAGAATCAGGCTCAGAATCTTCAACAGTCGTCAGATCAGCCCTAGCTAAAGTTAGTTAATCAGTCCCTAGCATTCGGATCCTTCAAATTCATGCGCACCGGGGCATGAGCACACCACATCCTAATAGGGGATGGTCAGGCACAGTGCTATACAGCAGTGTACCTGGAATATGTTGTGATGTTCTGGCTCAGGTTGTTGCTCGGCCGGCTCTGAGCACAAAACGAAAAGCCCGTTAATTGTCTCTATCGCGCGATCTTTTCCTTTTCCTCCCTCCTTCTATTGTTTTCGGCGCTGTGTGTATTTGCGTATATGCGCGTTCTGTTGGCAGGTTCATGATCAGTTATTCATCATGGCCCCTTCGTCTCTTTCTTTGCATCTGTCACTCCTTTCCTACCTTGCCGTTGTGTCGAAGGTCGCGGCAGACGATCCAGTTCCCTTCGCCGTAACATGGTCTGACTCAACATTTGGACCGGACGGTCCCTGGCCCGCGGTTGAGGTCACTCTCGGCTTGGATCAGAAGATTGCTTTGTATCCGGGTCGAGAGTTCCAGACATTTTTGCTTACCAGCGACTATTGTAATAATAACAGTACATGCTCATCGCAAGCGCGTCTGTACAACAAGGCACAATCTCAGGTGGATAATACCGGTTCAACCGGCTTGATTCAGTACGCGCCAGGGCCGAATTTCATGACCGGGTTGAGTGTGGCTGGGAAAAACGCAGAGTCGTGGATTGACAATATGAATCTTGGCAGCTTGACCGTACCTAACGTCTCCCTCGCGTTGCTCTCCGAATCGTACGCTGTCTACCCAGACAATACATGGTATCCTTTGTCCGCTGGCTGTTTAGGGATCGGAGCTCCAGGAACGGTCAACCAATCGTTCACCACCAACTTCGGGCCTACGATCAACGCAAGTCTCATTCCCGGTTGGCTGCATGCCCAGGATCAGCTTCCATCCAACTCATTCGCTATGCATATCGGTTCTGCGAACCCGCCCATGCAAGGGTCACTATATTTCGGAGGTTACGATCAAAATCGTATTGTGGGGGATATTCTCACTGAGACAGATGATTATACAAAGGCAATATCTTTGAAGGATATCAGTATCACAGTCGTTGACGGTTCGTCGCCTTGGGAGTTTGAGTCCAAGGCTGGCCTCCTTGCGGCAAACAACGCCTCGATCTCGACTGGGGGTATCAAGGTGTCTGTTGATGGCTGTTCGCCGTACCTAACATTACCTAAGTCGACCTGCGACGCTATCGCGGATCATTTACCCGTCAAGTACAATAACAACCTGGGCTTGTATATTTGGCAGATTGATAACCCAAAATACACCCAGGTCGTCAGCTCAGCATCAACCTTGGATTTCACGTTTCTCGCGGGCTCTAACACACAAAATGTCACTATATCGGTCCCTTTCCGTCATCTAAATCTCACCCTGACGGAGCCGCTCGTTGATACTGACCAGCAATATTTCCCATGCTATGCTGGGCCTAGTAGCGGGTATACTCTTGGACGCGCTTTCCTGCAGGATGCCTTTGTCGGGGCCAATTGGGATACTAAGAGGTGGTGGCTTGCACAGGCACCGGGTCCGAATATTCCTACCGCTCAGGTTGTCACATTGGCTCAAGATGATACTGAAATTAAGGCCAGTACGAACGATTGGAAAGAATCCTGGTCCGGCTCCGTAAGTATTTTCCGCCGAGTTATTCCTCGGCAATCGTTTATCAGCCATGATGAACTAACTAGTCACTCTAGTGGAAAGCCCTCACGCCTCAAGATATTTCTGGTTCTCAAGGAGTAACGCCCCCCAGCCCCACTGCCAGCCCAACCTCGTCTGGTGGCCTGTCGACTGGAGCAGCAGCTGGCATTGGTGTCGGTGTGGGAGTAGGCGTGCTAGCTATCGTGGCGGCTCTCGCCTTCTTCTTTTTCCGCCGCCGCAAGGCTTCTTCGAAGGCTGAGCCAGATGGCTCGGTCTCAAACGGCACATCATACCCACCCCACGAAACACCAGCAGGGTCATACAACCCGCAAAATGGCACACTGCAGCACGGATACTACGCCCCTGTAAAGAATCCCGGCGCCCCTGGCTCCCCTAGCATCTCGGACGCCTACTCTCAGAGGCCGAGCTCGGTGAATGCAAATCCAGCGATGTATAATCAGCCGTACCCCCAGCAATACCCACAGCAATACTCCCAACAGTATCCTGGTGATCCTGGTGGATACACTCAACCTTACCCCCAGCAGTACAGCGCAGAGCTCCCGGGGACAGGGAACCAACCCACAGAACTTCCCACTACCGAAGTGTACAATACCCAGCCGAATACCGGGTCGCCGTCGAACCACTCAGCTTCTCTCAACGCGGGCCATGAGCCACAAAGTTCATCTCATTGACGCAGCTGAGCGCCGAGGTATTTCCTACAATGGGCGACGGAACGATGGGCTGGGACATCATTTGGTTTATAGCCGGCGTTGGGGTGTTTCTTTATAGATATACGATCTTACCCCATATTATTTCCTATTATTTATCGATCCAAGCATCGCATTTCTATTCCACGATCAGATCTATACCATGTTACCAAAAACGATCTCGGACAGCATTGAGGTTACCAGCTAGAGAAGGGTGGACAGGTAGCCGTGGTTTTGTAAAATCATTTCTAAGCTCGCAAGAACAGAATGCTACCACGGCCACTAAAACTCCAGCATTTGCTACCATATGAAACATGGCGTCTTTTTCTAGCAGCCTATAGGTTTTATTTGTATTTTTAGGTTCAAGACTGTATTGAGTTACCTCATCCCAGATGACGCCACAAGAATCCTTTGAGCCCCTCTCTGGGGGCTAGGTTTGATTGCTGTACAGTTGTGCGGCTCGGATGCGACTATGCGTGCAGTGACGGCTGCTGTGTGGGCCGGCAGGACGGGGTGCCTATGGTGCGAGGTGCTGGTTACGTGCTGCTTTGTCTCCGTCGTGTAATATACTTAGATTATATAGCAAGGCCGGTTGGTCGTTCTCATTGGGGGTAGCATGGCAGTGTAATTACCGCAAATATACTCCTATACTACCCACCGATACAATGACTGGGAGCCCAGGCGCAGTGCAGTACGACGACTAGATGTATATTAAGTCAGCTGGCGGCCCCGCGTTTCATAGAGCGCTTGACGCCCAGGACCGCAGTAACACTACTGGAGGCGTGCATTGCCGACCCGACTGAGATGTATAAGAGCCCCGGATTTCAGTTATATTATTAAGCCGGGTGCCTAAGCAAAATGATGTGCTCATACGTTTCCCGAGTTTCTATACCAGACTCTCGGTGTTAAGAGCGGATCGAGTCTTGTTCGTATTTAAGTGATGAGCTTCCTTTCGGGCCTAGAAGAACCGGTATCATTAATGATCAGAAGTGCGCATTCCGCTGAATGCTTCCACATGAAAATATGCACCAGTTATACAAACATTTCTACGCTGACCCACAATCGATACCCATGCGAGTACAGTCCCTATCATATATTTTTATCTACGTAGCGTCAAGGTTTTCGCGCAGCGCAAAGGTAAACATTTAATTAGGAGGGGCTTGAAACGAATCCCGGTGTGGTCGGGGTTTAATGGGTACGTGGGCATACTATTTGAAAAAGTTGACATGTAAATTTGACCTCTATGGTGAAGTGGTAAATGTCCTCCATAATCCTAGTCAAAGGTGTCATGAGGCTCTCCCCGGAACCCACACCACCGGGATTAAGTTCGTGATCCTCAAACCGCACAACAAAGGAAGCCTCATACCTGCCTTCTTGTATATAGCTAGTAGGGTAGCCTCCGTAGCCACGCAGAAAGACTTGGATCCTCGCGCAACAACATATGTCTACACCTAGCCATATTAGTGTTCCTGAAGGAGTCCTGACAAAAGGGGTACAGGCCCTCGCGATGTGCCTGTCATACATAGTGCCTATGCATCTAATTCTTGGGCAAGACGCTTCACGAGAGCATCAAGATCCTCAGCCGCCAACCCGAGGTTTTTGTAATCCACAAGTTTCGAGTTGTAGTCGCCCCCATAGCCCTCTTTAAATACAAGAGCAAACAGTGCCATCATGCGAGTCATGGGGTCAGCTGAGGGCTTTCTAGCATCCTGTAGGACTTTGTCCGAGCTGACGCTGGTGATGGTCCAATCGTTCTCCGTTGTACCAGTGGCGCGGATGGCGCTGGCAAGGTAGTCCCTCTTTCATAACACTGGCGTCAGTAGTCAATTTATGGTAAGAATTATCGAGAGTCGGGAGGCTTGCAGGAGTAGCAAAAGCATAATATGCCCACTTATGTGATTTGTGGCTCGGAGATAAGCTAAAGGGGGAATGGAAAACCAGTGACTAACCTGACTGATATAAAACGAGCTGAAGTAGACAAACTCATTCTTCAGTTTGGACAGCTCGGCCTCGGGTAAGGCCAATAGAGCAGCTAGTGTCTCCCCAACACGCGTCAGCGTTGTGAAGTTCGCCTTGACATCCCCTTTGTCATAGAAAGTTGCGGTCTTCTTCTTCAAGTCGATACCGTAGACTGTAATATTCAGAGTCAGTTATCGTTATTTTGAGCGTCATATGTGAATCTTGGCAGCTAAATCGTTCTCTTGAAATAAAAAAGGAGCTTTCGTGCTCGCAACATGCTAATACAAGAAGAAAATGGCGCCGAGAATCACTCACGACCTAGGCGGATGCTAAACTCCACCCAAGGATTGTTAACCACGCCGATCCAGCTACTGACACCAAGTTCTTCAATCAGCTTGCGAAATGGCGCCTTCGCATTCATCATCTGGATCTCGGCATTGAGCTTTGGGTGGGTGGGGTCAGATCCAAATTCGCAAGGGACGATGTACGAAACGCCAACCCTGGCCGCCGCCCGAATCAACGGAATTTGGGCGTCGTAAGCGGTGTGTGCGAGGGCCAATATGAGCACGTCTTGACCTTCCAGACTGGCCACAACGAAATTCTCATCGCTGTAGTCACCAACGTGTACCGTCACGCCAGATGGAAAGTTGGCGCTCGAAGTAGGCCGGGTGAGCACCGTCGTCTTATGACCGGCTGCAAGAAGGGCGGAAAGAATTGGCGCGCCGATTGTGCCATTTGCACCAACCAGGGCGACGTTACGGATGCTCTTTGTTGATGCCATAATTACCGGTAATTAATTAGAGATGCGTGGATATATCTTCGAACTGACCTGTCTTAGTGACAGCTAGAAACATATGTGATAAGAGTGCAATATGAAACGCTCGCGGAACGGTGGTGCTTGGTGCTCAAGTAGATTAAGTGGCAATTTGTGAATCCCAAGGCCTCTTATATAGAAGACATTTGAAGCATAGGTTGAGGAACCATGGTCTTGTCTCGGTGTCCGTTCGGACGGACCACTCCCCAAGACTACGCATTTCTGCGTGTAACCCTGGCCTACATGTCTCAACCGTCCCATAGTTCACCTTCAATCCAGAGATGTGGCCCGTCGCCAGTCCAGAGCGTGAGTGCATTGGATGTGATGACATTTGTAAGCTGGCAGCGAGCCCCACTCTTTTCGGGTCCGGTGTGCTCGCAGTACGGAGCAATC
This sequence comes from Xylaria longipes, assembly GCA_025201785.1. Taxonomy (NCBI): domain Eukaryota; kingdom Fungi; phylum Ascomycota; class Sordariomycetes; order Xylariales; family Xylariaceae; genus Xylaria; species Xylaria longipes. Next base: position 1,245,703 of record MU619687.1, read on the forward strand.
ACAAGAGCGAGCATGCCCGCAAAGGATCGGGACAGCAATATAACCAGGGGCCACATGGTCTACATCTAAGGCACGACATGGGAAACTAACACGACCACTTTGCAAAGAGATCATCAACGGTATATATCTATCTTAAATGTCAAAATCATAAGCGTTGGGCCCGGGATCAAGATTCGTTTAGGATAGAATTGGAATCTCAGAATAGAATTATCGGCAGGGTCTTTTGGCATCCCGGGTCTGGCCGAGGACATAATTAACGATGTCCAAGTGTGGTAGGAACTGCAAGCCGACCCCTCGATTTCTAGTCTTTGTCATGCAACTAGTACTATTAGATTTCACCTCCTCGCGCCCCATTGCGGAAGCAGACGGCTGCCGCGCTAGCTGAATGCTCAACTTAACACAGCCCCTGAGTCACAACATAACGCATAGCCCTCGCGTCTTCGCCGTACGCATTCGGTTTTGGGGGGGCCGTCGCCGTGGCTTGCATGCTCACCTTCCAGCTCGTACCCGTCCTCCTTCCGACATCGTCCCACAGTGACTGGAACGTCTTCTCATCGTGTAGGAAAACCCTGAAACTTCCGACACGCATGTCCCCCGGCTTCAGACTACCCATGTGGACCCCAAACAACACTGCCGGGCTTTCAGCGCCTGAGCCGTGCCGAAAGAACCGTACAATGCGCTCGCAGATGACGAGCTGCGATTCCCAGCTGAACAAATGAAAGAAGTTCGATGCATGCGCTATGGAGATGTTCCCGTTGAAAGTCCTAGCCATCGCGCTAGTGGCGTAGTCTGCGTCCGGGATCAGCATGTCTCCTGGGATGAAAGTGGCTCGCAGTGTCCCGCGGTCGCGGAATTGCTGATACCCCAGCTCGATGAACTCGGCATGCAGGTCGGTTCCGTACAGACGCGCCGAGTCGACGCCCTCGAAGGCGAGCTGCCGGATCGTTTGGCATATGAAGCCGCCGAGTTCGAGGAACGTGTCTTGCGAGCCGGGCGCCTTGAGACGCTCGATGGCTCTTTGCATGCCCGGACTGTTGCCGTCGAATTCGAGGAGGCGCACGTAGGTGAAGTAGCCGATGCAGGGGTATTTGGCAACCTGCCAGGCCTTGTCCCGCTGTATGGGGGCAGGCATTGGTTAGGAAGGGAGTCTTTGACGTCGGCGACAGCTGGTTTGGAAGGGAGGATGCCCTTCCTCGTCTCTTACAATCTTGAGAATCTCCGCCGTCACTTCGTCCGGAGGGACCTTGCTGTACCCTTCCAGCAACTCACGAAATCGGCCGTGTTCCCACGGAATCGCGTCCACATATATCTGCTTTCTCCACGACTCGAGGTCTTTAGCGTCGAGCTGCTTCTCCATCTCCCTTCCCCACTTATCGGTAGGAGCGGTGTCCGTGAGGCTTGCCATGCCGGGCTATTGAACACTGAGCTAACAGATGCCGTGGTATCTTCCCAACAGCGAAGGGGAACGAAAGTTCGGGGCTGAGCAGCTCAGGCATGCCATTGACGGCTTCCGTCTTTATAAGTGCGTAAATGTCGGGGAGGAGTAAAATAATAAGGATTGTCCAGGACTTATTCACCCTAGAAGTCGGACCGGTATACGGTAAGTCGGAATCCCGAAAGCCGCTTCCAAGCCGCCTCTCCGCAATACAATCGCTTTCCTCGGGCTTTCCGTTCACGCACCATTTCGAGTGAGTCCCCGGTAATCCTAGTTGCCAGGTTGTACGGACCTTGTTTGCTTCGTAACGTGCATCGGTCTCTTTGAGTAACGCCGCGAACTCCGTCTTTGTCCCTACTTGCCGCCGAAGCCAACCAGCACGTCCATCTGCCGAACACGAATCCGATATATAACCTGGCCGTTTCTCTTCGGAGAGTCGGTGAGTTATCAGCAGACGCACGACACAAAACGTACGATATGAATCTTGATCACCTTCCCACCAAATCCTTCGAGGAGGTATCTCAGTCCAAAGTAATCTATAAGTCTGCGATGCCGCATCATATAGTCGGCAATGACCACAAATACCTGCGCGGATCCTCAACCGACCCCTGAAGATGTTTGAGATACATTCGCAAACTACTTTGCAGCTGCAGACATTCATTCCGTGGCGAGGTGTTGTTGAATCGGAGGAAAACTTGGGCTGGGTGACGTTATTATCCTAGAAGTACTTAGTCATGATTATACTATGCTCTGGGATACTTTCTGCGAGAGTGATGGAGGAACCGCTCCTATGAGTGGCGCCTCTACTGCTGGATCGCGTTAGTCTCCATGATGAGGCGTCTTCGGCGAATTGAATATACGCCTATAGTGAGATCGCGATGATATTAAAAAGAAAGACGCCGGGCACAAAACAAGGAGAGACCTTTTGGGTTCCCCCGACGAGTAGACACAACGACTATTACAACGCCCATCTCAAGTCTTTGGTGGATAGAATCACCTAACACCCGTCATGTAAATGCAGAAACAGGCTGCGGATACCAAGTGCAATCGCTTTATTGGCTGCTTATCTGGTATTATCTCACCAAGTCTGTAGGACTTCAACATGTCGGTAGGATGCTGTGCACCGTTAACGGGTAAAGGAGCCGCCAAGCGAGTTATGGAGACAAACCTGGGGCTCGAGTACTTATGTAGCAACCCATTTATCCGGAGATCGTATATCCGGATAGCAAGGTTGCGTGACACTTTCGCGATATAGGACACACGTTAGTCTCGGGCCAGTCAGCAGAGGCGGCGAGAACAAGACGATAGGGCTCTTCTGATTCATCAGTACTAGATCTCAGTACTGCAGAGCTAACATTAATGATTCTTATTCACTTTTATATCCGAATTACATAATTCGGCTTGGCATTATACTGATGTCACCAATGTCCTGCGGGAAGCCTCATGAGCTTGTAGTAATCGTAGGTATGGGTTAGTTTACACTACTTCATCTAAACTCGTTGCTACAGAAAACTGAACTTGTTAAAGTTCAGGGTGTCAATGGTCCGGCGGTGTGAATCCTCCGCGGCTGTTCGTCGACGCCTCCACCGACATGGTCAATCACAGACGTAATACTCAAGTGTAACCACGACCCGGATCTCGTCCGGATAGTAAACGGGGTGGGGCAATGTCAGCAGTGGGTCTCGGGCCGGACTTGCTTCGGGAGTCGGGATGTGGTCTTCCACCGCTTGTTGAGAACAGGGGGTAATATGGCTCATCATTCACATCACGCGGTTGGGTTAGCTCAGGAGTGTAAAGACCATCCTTCCCATAATTTCCTGTATATAGATAAATCTGGGTTAGTTGATGAGCGGAAAAAGTTGTACTCGTGTGCCAGGCCAGGTCTCGTCTGTTACTCCTGGAGAACCAACCTGACTGTAGCCAATGCAGTCGACAGCGACGATAGCGGCTTGTATAGAGATATTCGAAAATCCCATGGGCCCAAAATTGCCAGCCCTAGATGAGTTAAAAAGGCAAGCATACTCTCGTGCACGGGATGTACTACTATTGACCTCCCGCGGGTACGTCGTTACTGGCGTCTCGCCGGGATTTCTAGCCACGGCGCAATCACTCATGGCCAACTTTTATAATATTAGTTACTCTATCTTAGATATTGAGACGGACACATGATCTCTACCCGGCCTCCTAGACTATATTCACATAAGCACGTACTAGTCAAGCAATAATTACAAGTAAAAATCGTGGTCGTAACGTAAGAAGTATCTAGCGCCATCCACTTGTCAAATTTGCAAGGTATGGTGAAAATCTGACTCCGTTTCTTATCACCGAGCGCGGTATAATATTCAACGACTATTCTACTACGGTACTACCCAGCCATTCAAAATGATGTTTTCTTTGCTAAAATCCGGCTAAATAATCTTTGGACTTACCCCTCTATGTTCGTATTTATCTTCTCTCCCTCAACCTCGGAACTCGTTTTCTATCTTTAGTAGAAGATCAACACCCCTTATATGCAGTATCGTAGCCCGATGAAAACATCTAACATATTGAATGTGCTTGAACGTGCAATACCCCGCCCCGCCCCGCCCCCCCCCTCTTTTTTTTTTCTCTATCCGCCGTCATGGTCACGTAAAAGAGAAACCTTTTTTTTTTCCCCAGATGGCCGATAAGCGTCCTTTTCTTAACACAGCGGCTGTTCGCCGTATTGTGGACGAGCTCTCAGAAACAAATCTACCGTTTCAACATAGAGTTCATCTTGGCTCGTCGTGGCCTGTACATGTGGGTTCTGCTCGAGGGCGTCGGACCATTGCTGCCACCGCGTGCCTGGCATCGGGTCGTGCCAGTTACGGAACTCGCGAAGTATACGAGACATTCGGAGGATAAAAGGAGCGAGGTGAATGTCAACGAGGCACAAGTCGCCTCCAAGGAAATAGGGGCCCTAAGAATAAAGTTAGGAAGTGAAGCCCCGATCGACGCTATCGAGAACCTACTCGCTCGTCGGCGGCCTGAACCAAAGCTAAGATATCACTCTGAAGCCTATCAATATATTCAGTCTGTTTTGGGGGGTCTGGCGTTCTCATCAAGGCGAAGAATGCGGGGACTATCTTCGCATTGATCTGGATAGGTTAGTTGCAATAATTCGTGAAAGAGGGGAGAGAAGACAGGCCTGTCATACATGGTCAATCCATAATCTACAATTGGCTTTGAGCCTCGGGTCTGTGGGCAACAAAGGAACTCTACGGTCATAATCTTCGAGCTGTGTATTCGTTGTGAGCGATGGCAAACGTGGTCAGTGTCTACCGAACACTTACATATTCTAGAATGACTGTGCTCTCTCCGCTAGCCCAGTCGCCCTGCCGAATGGCTGGAACTAGCCCTCGGGGATTTGCTTCCAGCAATTGTGTTGGACGCTTGAAAGGATCGGTCTCGCAGTATTGGTATGGCATGCCCTTTGCTTCAAGAGCGATCCATACCCGCTGAGAGAAGGGGCTGCCGTCACTCATACATTAGCATAAAGTGACCCCACCGGCAAGATATGGGCATACCAGAAGCTTGCGGCATAGAGCTTCAATGGATGCTCTTTCAGATGCCTTTTAGCAGTCACAAGAGCGTTTCCAGATGGCCTCTTTTGTTGCACTGGCTTCTGCTTGTCTTGAATTAGCATGCTGAGTACATGATGCCACTATACAATGAAATCATTATTGTGCGGGGCTTGGCTGGAGCGAGCAAAGAGCTGCGTAGTAGTTTCAGACAACAAGTTTTTGATATTGTTGTTGATACATCTAAAGGCGGTCGAGGAGACCACATTATACCCCGTTTCGAGGATAGAACTTGGACCCCCAGATAATACATGCAGAGAAACACAAGAACAAAACTCACCTGCCCTTTCTTGGCTTCTTTCTCTTGCGCTGCGAGAAATCTCTGCACTGTGGACTTCTTGATCTCGTCGCTCTTCTGGAGCGTGTGTTTGTGTGGCCCTGGAACGCCATCCCCTTTACCGTTCCCCCCATTGCCGTTGACTCTTTGAATGGTCCAGTATTTTCTTGCGGTGCTTTGACTGTTGAGAGGTCGTAGTATCCCATCTGGGAACTGATGCAGTGGTGGGAAGCCGGTGGTCGGAGAGGCGTTGATACTGCCATCCGCTGAGAATGTTGCATCAGGGAAGTGTTCAGTAATCTTGATCTTCACATCGCAAAGATCGCGTTCTCGTGCAAAGCGTTTCCGCTTCTTTTTAGCGGGATCGTCAGACTTGGGAGTACCAGGAGGACGTCCTTTCATTCGACAGTCCCAGTAGTGGGAGACTGGTACCCAAAATCAGTAATGGCCCTATTCGGTGTTTAAATTGAGAAGAGGGGGAGGGGTGGCCCGTCTCGGGATGAACCGAGTTCTTTACATGGATCTAGCTCCTACATGGAATCCTGGCTCAAGTCACCTTGGCTTCGGCATGGGCTAAGATAGGCAAGACAATGGTAGCAAAACAAGACTAACTGAAGTTTTTTCGCTTGTATTTTTGGGTTGAGCGATGCGAGTAAACATTATCAATATGGGGGAAATAAGTTTCGAATCTGGGAACAAGGCCTATTAGCTCTCACACCAACATCAGGAAACGAGGGGAGGCGTTGGGCGGGGCGCACTCGTCATTGGTCAAGGTAATAGTATCATCAACATTGAACAACTTTTCACGCCAGGCCGCAAGATTGGGCGGATCAACCACTATCCTATTCACCAACTGCCCGTGTGGTCGTTGTTCCGCCGGGGGCTCGGGCATGGCGACTAGAGACGGTGGCCCAGATCGTGCGGCGAACGCATCCTCCTCTGGACTGATCTGGGGTATATTACTAGACTGAGATATGGGAATATCAGGAGCCAAGAGGCCGAAATGTTGTTGGCTTGGCGGGCCAGAATGGTGTGGGCGAGGGTGTGGGTGAGGAGGGTGTAGGTGGGTTGATGGCGCAGACGGCGGCGGCTGATCACGGTCGAAGTCGTCCTGCGGCGAGTGGTGTGCGTGAGCGAAGTCTGGATGGACATCAGGTATGTTCGAGAGGGGGTTCAGACGTTGCAGGTGGTGCTGAAAGACGGGGCCATGGGCGTTCATGGAGAGATCGAGACTCGGATGAGATGGGAGGGCGGAAATGCGGAAAGCATGGGGCGGCGGCGGTTGGCTCGAGTGGTGGTGGACATCGTGAGAAAGTGGGAGGTGATGATCTTCTGAAGAGGAGAAATGGATCGAGGCCGGGTCCATGATGATATATGATGTATGATGTATGATATATACATAGATTGACATCAACATCAATATATATTCACGTATCTATGTATTTCGGGCGTTCGTTGTCGTCGTCGTCGAGGTCGTGAGCGGGTTGTTCGTGCTCGTCGCTGGGGATTGATGCCGGTATGCTGCCAGTATGCTGCTGGGGCCGTCGATGATGCTTCTGACCGACGCAGCTTGCCCGCGCCTTAGCCCAGCCCATGTCGCATGCTGCCTGTCTAACAATACGAGAAGACGGGAGAGCCAAGGTCGAGACGAGAGCCGGCGGCGGACGTTGAAGGCACCGGTGTTTGTCGGCACCTAAAGCACATTCAGAGCCGAAGGAGGGGCAACGAGACGGGCAGCGAGACAGACGGACACAGACACAAATACGGACACAGACACAGACGCCGCTGAGTTTGGGCGCGATTAAAATGGACGGCGTGGGAGTGGACTTGAAAAAATGGCTTGGTCGTGGTCGTGGGCTCGGTCCTTCCCGTTGCCGCCTGGTGTCTCGCAGTGTCGAGAGACAGGGGATTGGGCAGGGAGAAGCCGTGGAAGGGGCTTTATTAGTCGCGTGCGTTGTGCCCGGCTGCTCGACCTGGGTCAAATCGGACCAATATCGGCCGTCCCATGAGGGTTGGTCGTGGTCACAGAAATAAATAAAATAACCAGTCGACCGGGGCGACAGATGCCAGTGGGTGACAGGACACGAAAATAAAACGCTTGGTACGAGGGATGAATGGGTGGATGGATGGGTGGATGGATATGGATTGGATGGATAGATGGATGGATGGATGGATGGATGGATGGATGGGTGAATCATCACCGTCGCCGTCACCATCGTCTTCCCGTGCCTGTCGCTGTTTGCGTCCCCGTCCCCGTCTCCGTCCCCGTCCCCGTCCCCGTCCCCGTTTCCTGTTCCTGTTCCTGTTCCTGTTCCTGTTTCTGTTTCTGTTATTGTATGCTTCCAAGGTGGACATCTACCAACTACCTATCGGCTGCTGCCTATGACTCCGTTAACGTCGATGCCCCGCGTCATAGTCATTACGTGAAACTTGCTATAGGTATCAGGTAGGTATAGATATACCTAGGTAGGCCTTGTACATCCCTACACTAGGTACCTAGTCTAGTGTCTGTCCGGGTTTAGTTTTAGGTCTAAAGTAGTGTACATAGCTCTGTACATAGTATGTAGGTTAGGCACAGGTGCACGGGCGCACAGGCGCACGGCTAGGGTCTGGCTAGGGGGCCCAGGGCTTCGACTTGGAACAGGGGACACTATCGCCAGAGCGGTGCCGCTTTTAGCCTGAGCTTGGCCTGAGTAATCCAGTATACCTTACCATAGAAGACGACCGTGTTATTCAAAAACGGTCTTTCCATGCGCCAGTCGCAGGGCTGGCGTGATTAATACATCATATATTTAAAATGTATTGAGCTGCAATTCTGTCAAGAAGAGTGGAGACACATACAAGTGATCAGGTAAGCAGTTGTATATTCAGCATGATTCAAAGAAGAAGAAGAAGGGAGCCTGCGGCTCTGGGGAAGTAGGTGTACATACCTAGGTATATACAGGGGAGTGCCCAGAGTGTACCATCATCCCTTATTTCAACAAATTCCTTCCATTCGCTTCATCCTCGGTCAACAACCTCTTCGTTGAGTGACATCCCGGAAGTCGCCTCACTAGCTAGTAGTGGTCTAAGCGCAAATATATCTCACTATTTTGTAAACCTGGTGCAAACTAGCGCTTTAAAACGGATGCAGTCTGGCTAGAAATAGCCTCATACGGTCTGGTCGACACATTCGACTAGAAATTATGAAGATCTCTTGCTGTCCGCGGTAAGGAGATATAAAAATGCATTCGTCAAACGCTCGTCACTTACTGGCGCTGATCATAAACCCATTGGATTAACCAGGATCTGCTTAACAGTTGCGACGGACTAGTTTGTAGGCAAACAAAAATAAAAAAGAAATGCCCACTGCCAGAGTCGAACTGACGACCTCATCATTACTAGTGATGCCTATAGTAAGTTAGTATGCGCTGGTTAAGATTTAGATTTAAGTTTGATCTTACGCTCTACCGCTGAGCCAAGCGGGCTACGTTGGTTATGACATCACTGTCCATTGGAACATTATAGATCAAAGTAATGCTTCTGCAGCGCCATGCAGGTCAATAAACCGCTGGGCTATTGTATCACTGTACAGTAAAAACATGATTTTTAAACAACCCATAATTCTTCGCTGTACAGTAGAAGGCGGATGGCATGTCGCAGCTGACTGTTGTACTGCAAGGTACCGTTGCTTAAATCTGCCTGCTCATACTGCCCGGCCTCGTCCAGGTGCTCCCTAGATAACTAACATCTTACTTTCTCAATCTTTCCACTCGAGACAACTCTAGTATCCAACCCGGCAGACACACTCGGCCACCATCACAATGACTGCAAAGCGCATTCTCGTGAGCATCTCGAGCAAAGGCTAGCATTGGCCTCAAGCCTGCGAGTCTGCCGAGTCTTTTATGAATATTGCTCTCGACCTCGTCAAGCAACAGCTCGCCACCCAGGGCATTAGAGAAGGGTTCAATGACGAGGTCCGTCAGCGGTACATGACGGGTTGTTTAGTTTGCAGGTCTTGGGCTTAGTCTTCTCGAGATGATGTTTTGAAAAGACTTTGCGGTGGAATTTGAGCTGTGTGTTAGATCTCGGAGCCTGGTCATCGCTACGTCTAGGCACACGAGCGCAATGGCATCACAAGAGTGCAGCAGGACTCGAGGTAAGGGATGATGCTGGCCAGTACGGAGTATAAATGCGGAGGGGAATGGGAGGCGCGTGAAGTAGTGAATGAGTGCGCAACGAAGCTCTGCTAGCGACCTCGAGGCAGTGAGGTACGCGATTCGCGGTACTCCGTAGAGCGTTGATACAGCTTGAGAGTGGTACAAATTTGGCATTCGGGCAGCTAAGGACTGTAACCGTTTCACTACCCGTGCGTTATGTCCTTAGTCAACGGCTTGATCTGGCCTGATGATGGGCTGAGCCGAGCCTGAGCAAAAGCGGCGATGGCGCTAAGCCCAAATCTGTCGCACGCCTCAAACAGTGAAAACCCTTGAACCCAGGGAACGCAGCGTAGGCGAGATGCCAAGCCTTTAATACGGCCGCCTTGAGAAGTGCGACGGGCGCTAAAAGTGAGGCCGGTCGACGGCTCCACCGGACTATAGCTCGGTCCACTCTCATCAGTTCGGTACCCGTTCCAGATCTACGTAGTACTTGTTGTAAGTCCTTGGTTGACCGACTCGCCGTCTTTGTGAACGGAGTATGTACCGCAAACCTCTTCACGCAGTGCTGACGAGATGGTCGGGCCCCAATTCCTTGACTTCGGCGTCAGGTATGCCATATCCTGCAATTCGCACACGCACAGGAGGGAAAGGAGAAATTGAAGCACATGTCTGCTTCAGTCACCCTGGAGCCGCGGTTCGTTCAGCTGAGATCGTGGCTTATGAAGATCACACCTTACCCATGATGTCTCCCAACCTACTTACGTAGTACATGCTGCAGCTCGAAACCGTCTCGGCTACCGAACCGCCAAGCCGAAGCATCTCAGGAGTCTGATCCCCCAATCCTATGGGGGATCTTCAACTCGCTACCCGTGTTCTCTCCTGGACGAGTATTCCCTGATAGACCAATGCTCTCGGCCTCTAGCCTTCCTCACAGCCTTCATGGTTTGTCTTTCATTAGCTAGATATTTATCTTGTGATTATCGTGGTGGGAGTGGATATCAAAAGTCGTTACAGGACGGCCCCTCTCTGCTCGCATATAGTACATAAATGTTGCCCAGAAAAATGACCCGTTTGTCTCCATCCAATGATACCCCTTTCGTCTAAAGAGATGATAATACAGCCTCGGTGCTCGTTTGCCGAGGCTTATCCCGCCTTTCATTAAGCCCATGATCGAGGCTAACAACGTGAACATCGTAACTTCCCAGGAACCCGGCCCTTCGTGTAATCCCATTTCGCCGATTGTTACCAGTAAGCTCCCCCTACACCAACCTGTCTTAATTCGTAGGCGCATTCGACGTTCCTAATACCGCTCACCCAAGCAATGGCCCTTAATTCAAACAGCATCCTGGAAGAAACAAGAGATTTTACTCCGCCTCCCAGTTCATCTCTAGGCCATCTATGGGCATGTTGAGGCCCTGCATTATCGCTTCAGCCGTTCTCGGAGTCATGCCCGCTTGCCCAGGTTCCCAACTGCTTGGCATGCTGAAATCATTGCCGGGCGTGTCTGGGATGGCGAACGTCCGACCCGGGGTCACGCCAGTCCCAAAGCCATGATCGGGAAAAAAGGACGTCCCTGACGTATCCACCTCGGTCCCCTGGATCTGGTGTGATCCGATGGGGCTAGTGCTGAACGATGCACCACCGGAATTCGCTATAGGACCCGTCCCAGCCACACTGCGCCGTTGCTCCGAGGCATTGCTACTTGAGTTCGGTGTCGGTCGATTGGATTGTCCATCTGGGTTCGATGAGACCGAGACATCGTTACCGTCGCTACCCTGAGTTTCTATGTAAGGCGTGTACATCACGGGGGGGATAACTAAGCCATTCGCCGCGTTATCGGGTCCTGGGCCCCGTTCACGCGATGGTATTTGCTGTTCTCCTGAATACCATTGCTGTGTCCCAAAGGGGTTGGTGTGTGATCCCTCGTTACCCTGGTTCTGCCGTTCTGGCTCGATAAGTTCAGGGGCAGCTAGAGGATTTCCTTTGTCATAGGCTAAATAATTGCAGCCTTGGTCCTCGAATACAGTTTCCACGCCATTTCGAGGGCCGTTGTTATTGGGACTGCCATCGGGTCTTGTATGTAAACTCGGTTTATTCATTCCCGGAGTCGGCTGACGAGTCACGTAGGTTAGTATTTGTTTGAGACAGGCGCAGACGAGTCGAGGAATGAAACCTACGCTATCCGTGCTTCGTGGAAATGCAGATTTGAGCTTTGGTATTCGCAGGCCCAATGCCTCCAAATCGACATCAAGCTGAACCAGGAACGACTCTGTTAATGGATTCTTCTTCTTCAGCGCATTCATGGCGGCAAGGAGAAATCGTAACGAGTCTGCGGTCTGACAATCATCGGGACGACTCTTCAGGTACTGAACAAAAACTCTCGCCGCTACATATAAGCAAAAAGAAATGAAAGGATTCATCTATGATTTTTCGTAAGTACAGTTCATTATATCCTTAGCTGACAATGACTTACTACGGATAGGTCCATATGAGAAGTCATCCTCATTATACTCGCAATTTCATTCGCTGCTGTGATGCAACGAACTTTACTCTCTGCGCTGACTGTCGGTGGGAGTATGTTCTTATCGGCCTTGAATATAGCCGCTTGATGTAGACATATCGTCGACGTGTGGATGTTCATGTTCGTGAAGACGATATTTGGGTTATTGAGCCCAGCGGGAAGCTTGAGCTGATTTGGAAGGTTTAATGAGGTGTTGAGAAGAATATTATCCAGAAGCCTGTGCCGTTTCCAGAATTCACCGTGCATATCGTGATCGCGATCATCGACATCCGGCCGATGAAGATGGGTAAGATTACGGCCAAAGAGTGTAGCCATGAGGACTATGCCGCCAAATGCCGATAACTTAGCGGCGCCGGCCGGGCTCATCGCATCTGCCAGTGTTTGCGTTTGTTCTGGCCGACTTAGATTGAAAGCCTCCTCGGACGCTGGCAAGTTGGTCATGATGTCCCGCTCATCAATCGTCATCGGCCATCCTGTGCCGATGCTGGCATATCTGTCTTCGCAAAACGCCATCCAGAATGTCCTTCGTCTCTCCTCCCTCTCCGTCCAGTCGCGCGGCGGGGGGAGGCACTGCTTGACGTCTAGACCATTGCCATCGATTCGATGAAGGCCAATCCTATCCATAGCAGTGAGCATAGATGATCTCTCGGTATGCTCAGTGGGGCTTACATTTGGCCAAGGCGCACCGCTGCGCCGGTATTCATCCAGGCCCTTGGAAAGTACATCATTTTAAATTCATAGGAGGCCAGCAGCACGTGAGTCTGACAATGAGCAATAGTTATCGAGTGTTCACCATAACCTTTGATGGCGTCAGCTTCGACATATTTGCGAGCACGTTGGTAAAAAAGGTCCTTGAGGTCCTTGTATTTATCAGTGATGGAACAAGCCAGAGTCCATATCGCATATCGCAACGCCACCGGTGGTCGTTGGCTTGGTGCCCTAGTAGTGCCGGTGAGCGAGGAGTGCCTCAAGAGGCTGGGCGGTAGAGGAGCGAAAATTGAAAAAGACGAACACGTCTTGAGACATACAAATTCATCGCCGCTAGATATCGAAACTTATGGATCATCGGGAGCGAAGGGTGAATCTTTTCGAAGAAAATCTGATGCCTAAGACGGTGAGAAATCTGGCGTGGTATCGTGACAACGTACGGCTTACAGTTCGTCAATGGTCTCTTGCGGTGGGAGAGGCTCTTCAAGGCCTAGTCCAATCATTTCCCAGGTGAAACTCGGGTCCATATTGCTCATGCTCATAGGCATGTTGCTCGTGAAGTTGAACTCGTCCAAGCCGTTTCCTTGAGGCGACTCTCCGCTGAAGCGCCACCTATCCAAGTCGCGGTCGCCAGCGATTGCTATCGAGGGGTTGGCGACATTGAAGCTAGCGGGAGCACTGGCTTGCTGGCTTCGGGTCTGCTCGAACGCCACGTTAGGCGTCTTCGTAGTTTCGGGGCTCGTGCTGCTGGCAGGCTCCTGGGTCTTTAAAAGCTCTTCGACTTGCTCTACACAGATCCCGAAGGTTAACTTCTTGGCAACATCTCGGCGCATATGAAGTCATAGCACTCACTCAACCTCTCTTCCAGTGCCTTCACGTAGCCGCGCTTGGGGCCGCTCTTTTTCCTAACCTCATCGTACTCGCAAGAGTGGCCGAGACGTGTGCAGGTGCTACAGCTCGGTTTTATGCCGTCGCAACGGAGCTTCCTCTTGCGGCATAACATACACGCAAGCCTCTTTGGCTTGGGCACATTATTGTTGCTTCGAGGGATGGCATGGGCCGAGGTATCGGCGGGAGGGCTATTGTCGGTGCCCTGGGATGGCGAGTCGGCCGGCGTGGGCATGGTCAGCCGTCGCTCGCTCAAGAGCAGGCTGAGAATGCGGGGCGTGGATGAGAGCGACCGGACCCGGCCTAGCCAGCTGTCTGGTTGATGCTACCGGCCCGGGCAGGTTGGTCGGTATTGGACCTGGCTCGGTGCACTCGGCGCGCCGCACAGAGTCGTAAGAATGGCCGGTCAAAGCTGCGGTTCTGCAAGCGCCCCAGGGGTCACCTGTGCTTTCCGGCGATATTTCCGACCTGTTGTTTACATGCGGCGCTCGCGTGTTCGACAGCGACTTCGGTTGAGGAGCAGATCGGCACGTACGATCGGGATGTCGTCGTCCTGATACAAAGCGAGGACGGGAACGGAGTGCGGGCGGGATGGGCCGGGGCCGGGCGCCGAGACAGCTGTTTGTACGATCGGAAAAGCGGCCAGGGCTAAATGCCTGAAAGCAGTTTGAGAAGCGGGCCAGACAACAAGAGCCGACGTTGAGGATAGGGAAAATGGTTGTGCTGCGTACATCTTCTGTACTGACTTAGTAATTAGTAATTGACGCCTCACCAGTCCCGCCTTTTCAGACCCTTGATCATGTCCACAATAAGCGGATGCCAAGATAGGTAGGTACTCCGTACCTAGTGTACGAATTACACTAGCTTACCTAGGTACGGGCAGGTATACTCGTACCATAACACTTCCAGGTTGTAGATTCTCTCCAGCGTAAGTAGATGCGGGAGACAAAGCAATCTCCGGCAACCTGGTGCCGTGATCGAGTTCCTCGTCCGCGCACAGAGGGGCCGATCGGTCAAGTACTGTACGTAGTATACACTCGCCCGGCCCCCAACAATACGGACTGGTTGAAGGGAGGGTCAGCAGCTGACAAACATCCTCCGAATGCATCTACTACAGTAAGTACTTACAGTAGTATGCAGGTGAGGCAGCAGCGAGGGACGACAACAACCCCAGGAGCCCCCATCATTGGCTGCTTCATCCACCAGTGTCACCAACACTTGACCAACTTGAACAGCCCTGTCGAGTCCGGATACCGTTAGCACTACACTCGGCCGCAAGGGACTTTTTCCGTCCAAGTGGCGCGAGTAACCCTTGCACGACGTTCTTGGTGCATCTACCCTGATTTGTAATACTAATCTTCTCCGTGTTCCTTTCAGATTGGCCTGGGGCATCACAAAAATACGTCTGAATGCCGAAGACATGCCCATCTCTTTGTAGGTTCGTGGCGGTTCTTGTTCATGTGCAGATCGCGCCAAGTTTGTCTGTTTATTACAGTAGGATACCGTAAATCATCGACGAGGCAGTTTTGAGTTGAGCTAAGTGCATATTGAAAAGCCCCCTTTTGGCTCGCTGCGGTTCTAGTTCATAACATAGTAACGAATACAGAGCGTGTCATCAGCTGTTCATTCGTTCTGTGCCCTGCCAATCCCGCTCCCATGCCGGTATCTGGTTCCTCCGTGCTGACACCTGGCAGTCAATGCGTATACTTAACTAAAGGTATGCATCATGCACGTGATGGCGACATGTGCGATGGCCACCGCGACGTGGTATGTGCCAACTTTATCGGCTGGTGCTCTAATACACTCTCAGCTACGTCGTACCATCCAACCGGCGCATTCATTCAGGGTCGTTAAGGGGCAACTCCTTGGGGCCTCCCTATTTTCCTCCTAAGCTTGCCCCTATTATCCTGAGACTGCCCATATCGGTATATGCAAGAGCGTAGCGATTGGGCGCCCACGCCACGACAGGAGATGGCGTCCGGGTCTTATAAGTGCAGAGATGCTCCCCCGTCTCGGAAACGGTGATCTCAAGCCCAGTGCCTATAATGAATTAGTTATGTTCACAATGTACAACTATCGGTGGTGGGGGCAAACCTTCGTCACTCCCGCCGACAATGAAGAGGCCATCCCAAGAGAAGGCTGCATCATATGTTAGTCCATAGTCCCGAATAAACTAAGGTAGGTTGTGTTTTGGCATCCATACATAGACTTCGAACTGGGCCTGTCATTTTGGTGATAGTTCGAACGCAATTCCACTCATTCGTCTCCCAGAGTGCAATAAGGGAATCCGTCCCGCCAGTGGCAAGGTATCGATTAAAGGGATGCAGTTCTATAGCGATGCAAGATGAAGTGTGGCCTGGTAGCATAAACTCCCTCTCCAGCCCCTCCTTATAGTCGAACTGGTAGGCTGGCTCGAATTCCGGAAAGGAGAGGATTTTAGTTCTACCCTCCCCTGTGGTAGCGAATAATCTCTTACCACTCCAGCAAAAAGTAATGTCGTTTGTCATGGTGGATTGCTGGTGTGCGGAGATGGGAGCAGACTCGGCAGGTGAAAGGACAAAAAGCTTGTTCTCCTATATCTTAGTGAGCTCGGGCGTTCCCGGAAGGACGGAGTGAAATAGAGCACCTTATTACCAACGACAACGTATTCACCATGGGGAGCCCAGGCCAGGGTGAAGGTCTCCCCCAAGCCTCTGACTTCATTGAGGACGACTTTGTTCTTGACATCCCAGAATCGCACAACGCCATCGCTACTCACACTGCACAGCTCAAGTTCTTTGGCCGGGTTGAAGGCAACCTTCTCGATAGGTGCCGCGTGCCCCCTGAGCTCCGTCGTCTGACGCACATTAGGTTTATCCACGTTCCCTTGGGAAGCCAGGTCAGCCGAACACAGAATCCAAACTTTACATAAAACACCGAGGCCCGAGACCGCCGCACTCACAAACGCGCAGTGTCCTGTCTGCACCAGTGGCTAGATACGTTCCCAGAGGATTCCAGGCAATAGTGCGGATGCTGCTTGAACCGTTAGCGAGAGGGCATGTCGAGGTAAGGCCCAGTCCAGGCTGACAACTCACTTATTTGACGTCTTGCTCGTGTTCGGGTCATGATATATGGTAGGCTGTAGTGTGGGGAGCAGAGTCTTGAACCTCTCGGGGGCGACCGAGGCCCTCGCCGCTAAACGGCCCGATGCCATTGCCTCCTATTGTCTTGATCCAACGGTAGCCGCCCTGCATATATTTATGCGACTGATGATTATTTACGGGCGCTGTTCCAAGGTTCCCCTCTTGCTTCCACTTCTCGTTAAGGTCAGCCAGCCGAGTTGGCGGGGGGGTACGCGCACTTGCGGTTGCAGCCGATGCAAGAAAGGAAAGACACACATGCAAGACCTACCTGCGATGTCTATTTATCAGCCTCAATTAGACAGTCACCTAGACCACCTCTCTCGGCCAGCTCAACAGTGGGATACGTAAGTAGGTAGTGTAAAGGGCCTGTGCCGTAAAAGATAGCCCTGGAGAAGTTTCACGACAAAGACAGTACGGCATGCTGTACTCCAGGCTGTATGTGGTACATGTAGTCAGGTAAGTACCTACTTAGTACTACCTAAGTAGGTACCTACTTACTTAATTGAGCTAGACTTGGAAGGTAGCCCGATACAGACCCATAGGAGCTTTAGGTACCTAAGATACCTACAACCCCCCCGGGGCGCTAAGGTAAGTACTTAACTTAAGACCACAGCACATGGCACGTTGACAATATCACCCCTGCTCTTCGTCTTTTCTATTTCTCTCACGATGCCGAAGCAATGAGCTAACAGAACAGCAATAAAGAATCGTTTCGTACGCCCCGGCCGTGCATATCTAGCGGGCTCTTGTCGCCCTCGTCCTCGCTCCTCTCCCTCCCCCCCTCGTTCCATGAGCCCGGACCTGCAGCATACTCAACCTCGAATGCAGGCTCCCAGGCTGGAAGGGTACGGTAGCCATGTACTGGCCCCTCGGGACACCCAGGATATACGCGACCACCACAGCCCATCGGCCGAGTAGAGACACCAGCCCCGTCGTCTCTCACGATGGCCTCCCTGCGGGCCCCGCCGCCGCCGACACGGCCTCGCTGTCCCAGTCCAGCTTCGAGTCCATGCCAGCCAAAGACAGAGAGTTGAATCCCGACGACCCCGATGCTGCTCCTCTCACGCCGGGCCCGCGCACTCCGGCCACGCCCTACATCCGGTCCGTTGAGCACGACACCTCCAAGCTTGCGAGTGGCAAAACCGGCATACACTACCTCGGCGCATCTGACCCCGCCGTCGTCCCAACCCACGAGCCCGTTGTTGCCTTAAAGGTCTCCCGCACCGGTCACTTGTTTGCTGTCATCACCGCGTCCACTTTGACCATATGGCAGACCAAGGTCCGTATCGCCATCCTGACCACCCCCCCACGTCGCTCGTGCTGACTTCGCCGTCCTCGTGCCCAGCCCACCGTTATCCTCGCCATCGTCGTTCGATCTGATACTTCTATGAGGGCCTACGGCTCTGGCGTCGATATTCTCATACGACCTGACTCGGCTATATTTGTGTTGCAGACGAGCTTTGATTATCTGATCACGTACTCCCTGGCCACAGACCCGGAAGCCAAGGTGTACAAACCGCGTTTCGCCGACCACACCAACATACAAAGGCGACGGCAAAGCCATTTTGGCGGTCCTGGTAACAGCGCCCCTGACCAGATTCTGCTGGGGTCGGGTGAGGGCGCCGGCGTCCGGGATCTCAGTGTCCGGTTTCGCCGAACTATCAAGGTGGACGCCGGCATCAAGTGCGCCCTGGCGCTTGACGACGAATTAATTGTTGCTACAAAGAAGCCTGCAACCGTCCAGTGTATTCGATGGACGCCAGACGGCGCCTCCAACCAGATAACCACCGAGATCCTCAGCCGCATGGGCTGGCTCGATAGGAAGGCCTCTGTACAGCAAATGACCCACGACCGGCCCATGAATCTCTCCACCTGGGTTACAAACGACGGGAAGGCCTATGCTGTGCAGCGCATGCCACACACTCGACCTTCCTCAGAGACGGATCCCAAGAAGTTATTCAAAGGATATTGCTTTCATACCCCTAAGAGTCAAGATGATCATGCTATTCGAGCCGTGGTAAATGCTCGCTTCTCACTTATCGCGGTGGGCTGCGCCGACGGGAGTATTCATGTGTATTCCGCGCGAGATTATGCTGGGAATATTCCACCTTCGCACGTGCACAAGGCGACAGTATATATAAGCCAATCAGGCCGGCTGGCTACCCTGAGCTATTCTCCAGACGGATATTGCTTGTTCGCCGGCTATGAGAAGGGCTGGGCGACATGGAGTGTCTTCGGAAAAACCGCATCTAACAGCTTCAATGCAGATCACTCTATCGCCCACGTCAACGGAGAGGGCTGGCTGACGGGCGTCACAGACGCTTGTTGGGTTGGCGGCGCCTGTGAGCTACTTCTTATCGGCCGCCAGAGCGAGGCCATTTGGTCCATTGAGATGGCTAGAAGTGCCGTAACAGGCTGCTATAGCCCGCCCAACCTCTTCCGGACAGTGCTTCAGAGCTCATCCAGTATCATGGTCTATCGTGGTTACGATCTCCCAGACTTGACCAGCATTTCTGCCGAACCTTTACTTTGGCACACGGCGAGGATACCGTCTAATTATCTGCTCAACCAGTGGCCGATTAGGTGTACCGTTATCTCCTCAGACGGTAGATATGTCGCTGTCGCTGGAAGACGTGGCCTTGCACATTACAGTGTCAACAGCGGCCGATGGAGGACGTTCGCCAACAGCGCTATGGAGAATGAGTTTCAAGTTCGGGGCGGGATGTGCTGGTATCAGCATATCCTCGTGGCAGCTGTCGAGGCCAACAGATCATACGAACTTCGTCTTTATTCGCGGGAAGCTGCCTTAGACAGCTCCAACGTTATGTTTACGCAGAAAATGCCTGCACCCATTGTCCTAATCACACCTTCCGGGGAAGATTCCCTGCTAGTGTACACCTACGAAAACTTGCTTTATCATTTTGTATTCGCGCCCGTATCTGGCATCATACAGCCTATTCAGGTCGGACAAATCGCCTTTAACGGCATAGTACGGTCTCCTGCGCGGGTGCGAGGGCTTAGCTGGATCTTACCTGAGAAGCAGATGATAGACGGCGATCCGTCTCAAGACGTCGCCTACGCGTCGGTGCTCTTTTTGGTTGATGGGAAACTCGTCCTGCTCCAGCCGTCTGTGAACCAGGGTGGTCAGCTCAAATATGACATGCGTGTTATATCCCATAGTGTGGAGTTCTATGCCAGCATGAGGGATCAGTCCTCAATTTATATGCTCGGCGAACACAGCAATCATTTCTCGTGGGACGCTGACCAAGGCAATTTGCGAAATTCTTTGTGGATATTTGAAGGCCAGGCGTTGAAGCTGTGGCCCGATGTGCATGACGTTTTATATGCGGCTTCGAATGATTCTAACAAAGAGCTACCTTCGACGGTTTCGATCCCGCTCGACTTCTACCCCCTGTCAATTCTACTAGGTAAGGGGATAGTGTTAGGGGTTGAGCCGGATCTCGTCCAACGAAGAGACGTGAATTACTCGTTCTTTCGATTTTGCATAAGGGTAAGTCGAGAAGCTTCCCGCTTGTAGCGGCGTCCTTTGCTGATAAACGCTTCAGACTCATCTGTTTTTGCCCGATATCTTACAATCTCATCTCAAAACTAACGACGCAGCGGCGGCTCTCACCTTGGCTCGACAATACCAGGACCTTGAATACTTTGCTCATGGGCTTGAAATACTTCTACATCACGTTTTAGACGAAGAGGTCGATTTAGCCCCGCCGCCAGAAGCAGCGCTTCTCCCGCGGGTCTTGACGTTGCTTTCGTCCTTCAAGCAGTACCTAGATATTGTGGTTCAATGCACTAGAAAGACCGAAGTCAGGTCATGGCGAACTCTTTTCGCATACTTGCCCCCGCCTCAGGAGTTATTTGAAGAATCACTACAGCGAGGCTCGTTGAAGACTGCAGGTGGCTATTTATTGATATTACACACTTTTGAAGCGTTGGAAACCGCATCAGAGCAATCGGTCCGACTCTTATCTCGGGCTATAAGGGAAGAAGACTGGGAGCTCTGTAAGGAGCTAGCGCGGTTCTTAGCGGCGATGGACGAGAGTGGGGAAACACTCCGTGAAGCAATAGAGTTGGTCAATCTTCAGATAAAGAAAGAGTCGGACAGTCCGGAAACGATAACGAAGCTAGAAGTGCCTTCGTTTAGGAGCAATGGCCATTCAAGGTTACGACGACAGAATTCGGAAACGGGCTCAGATGTACAATCAACCAGTGATGTAAGCAGTCTCGGTACGGCAAGTCCGGTGTAAAACGAACGCAGCAAGTCGGTACTACTTCAGGTGTAAGAGCATATAGACGGAAAGCCCTTTTGGTACCTCCAGAGTCGCACTAAGAGCATTATGATAATACCAGACTCAAGTATTCAGCAGTTGATGTCTAGACAACCATTAGAGAGTTGCCCCCCTGGGAAAGGATTTTTGTATTCTGCCCTCCCCCTCCCTCCGCTGCATCAATTCTTCCGTGCTAATGTTTGTAATACCACTTGCCCTGGAGCTTATCCTCCGTTGTCAAGAAGCATCATATGCTTATAAAACTTAGATACCTAAATAGATTTTATCAGATCACGCGGTCGGGAATCCCAATATCATGGCTTATCAGCAATTCATGACCTATAGGTACCTAACGTAATAGCACCAAATTGTCTACTGTTGACAGCCAAAGGAAAGGACGATTAACTTTGCACCATAGCCACAATTGTCTACGGAGTACAACTATAGGGTGTGATCCGTGAAGGTGGCATTGGCTCACTCGGACGCAAATATTCAAGTTGTGGGACAGATAGTGTTCTGAGTCGATACAGGCGAAGCAGGCTTGCTATGAGTGCTAGGAGCTGCCAGTATTCGCAGGATCTCTCGAGATATAGCCTAATAGAAGGCACGAATTCCAGTGGTGCTTACGGAAGGTACATTTACCGGGAGATCAGGTCTTTTGATTACTGTGCAAAAGACTAACGGCGAGAATGAGGGATGAGATGTTGGGTTTGCTCTAGTTTTGATGCCCTTGGGCTTATGAAATGTCCTGCAGTCGATCGCTGTCTGCAGTAATAGTAGCTAGTTGAAGCTTCCAGATTGTTAGTGCAGAGTTCCTCTTGTTCTCGCTCTAATGACTACGTTAAGAGCCCGGGATGTGCAAGACAGGTTCAGGAGATCTGTCGGGTTATCTATTCTGTAGACAACCTGGTGCAATAGCTCGGCTAGCATAGCTGCCCCGACGGCCTGGGAAGTCATTCTGCGGGTGGATTGATGCCTTTCCAGCTACTCGCGTGGTGGTGCCGTACTTATAGAGAATTTTTACTCGAAGGGGATAATGAAAGAAAATGGGTATGTTTGTTAGCCGGGTATCCGTCCAAGCGAGGACTGGTCCCGGGTTATTATAACCCTCCGTCATGATGGGCATTGCCGGCGACGGCGTCATTGCGACGGGGAGGTCAAGTATTCGACTGTGTTGCTGCATTCGGCCTGCACAGTGATGGTTGAGATTGTTGAAGAAACATGATATACTCTCGGTGTTGTCGACACTGAAAGGTCGAGTCAGGGTTCTTTGTGTTGCTCTTGTCAAGGCAGGGCACAACCTAAGGTAGGTACTTAGGTACTTGTAGGTACCCCAGTGGGCTCGACTGGGGTGCCTAGGGCGCCCATATAGAGTGGGCCTTTCAGCCTCATCCGGTGGTCTGGCGCCTATGGATCACAGGCGGTGTTGCAGGCATGCTGTACAGTTCGTTCGCACCCCCGCCGAGAACCCAGTCTACCCAATCCCGGGTTGCAATCCGGCATCACAAGCCCCGGAGCCCTGAAGCCGAACCCCTCCAACAACTACGACACCACCTACTGTTACCTACTTACTTCCTACCTCCTACCTACCTTACCCTACCTACCTACCTGAGGTAGGCAGTCAACCCACATACATACCTAAGGCAGTGACAGATATCCATCCTTGCATAGGTGCTCTGTCTTACTACCGGCAACCCCATCGCAGGGACGCTCGAGGGGTTGGGCAACATCGACTGCCGGCAACTACTCCTCGGATCGTCGTCGACACCGCCCGCGCAGACACAGCCACGCCATGATGGAAGAGTTTGCTTCAGAGTCCGACAGTGACTACACCAGCTACTGGCGAGATTGGGTAGGTTCTTGTGTGCTTCCTCGGCCCTGCCCGCTACCGTATGGCACCGATGTTTCGCGCGTGTGCTGACCGTCCCTCTCTCCTAGTTCATCTCGTCGCGCGGCAACGAGTACTTCTGTGAAATCGACGAGGACTATCTTACCGATCGTTTCAACTTGACTGGCCTTAACACGGAAGTCCAGTACTATCAGTATGCCCTCGATCTAATTACCGACGTCTTCGACCTCGACTGCGACGATGACATGAGAGAGACCATAGAGAAGTCGGCCCGCCACCTCTACGGCCTCATACACGCCCGCTATATCGTCACTACGAGAGGTCTTGCTAAAATGGTAAACCCTGACGTCCCTCCGGCCCCTCTTCCGTCTGTCTGGCCGCTGACTCGCCATGCCCTGTAGCTCGACAAATATAAGAAAGCCGACTTTGGCAAGTGTCCGAGGGTCTTCTGCCATTCCCACCCCCTGCTGCCCATGGGCCAAACCGATGCCCCCCACCAGAAACCTGTTAAGCTCTACTGTGTCCGGTGCGAGGACGTCTACAACCCGAAGTCGTCCCGCCACGCCGCCATCGATGGTGCCTACTTTGGTACCTCGTTCCACAACATCATGTTCCAGGTCTACCCGGCCCTGGTACCGGCCAAGAGTGCCGAACGCTACATTCCCCGTGTGTACGGCTTCAAGGTCCACGCCGCTGCCACGCTCATCCGCTGGCAGAACAGCCAGCGCGCGGATATGCTCCGACGATTACGAAAGTTGGAGGTTGAAAGTGGCTTTAAAGAGGATATCGGCGGCGGCGACCTAGATGAAGAGGATGAGGACGAAGAGCTTGGTGCTGATGGTACTGGTCAAGGCGATGCTATGCATGTCGTCGGCTGAAGCGGAAGGATGTGAATAAACGAGAAGAGAAGAGAGGGATCGATTGGCCATGCTTCTACCCAAACCTCTCATACAAGAGAAAAATATGGCGATTGGAAGCTGAACTCTAGCGTCTGGAGGATTATGAATTGAAAAAAAAGGAAAGGAAAAGAAAAGCGCCTTCGAAGCAGGATGCAACACCACACATCCGCACTTGCTCTACAACCAAACCCCTTTCCTCTACGCACAATACCGGCGTTTTCTGAGAGTGCATGTTATCGGCAGGTTTTGCTAATGGCGTTGGGCGAAGATTCCCCCTTCGTGGTCTTTTCCCCTTTCCCGTTGTTCGTTGCGCTAATGGTCCACCACGGGATTCATCTTAGGATAGGTAATAAATAACATGGTGTTTTTGCTTCCTGCTTCTCTCTCTGAATTCTTTGCGCTGAAGTCATGCCTTGGGACCTGGTAGTAATTGAGGTTGTGGAATTATGAAGAGAAGACATAGATCATTATAGGATAGCTTGATGAGTCGAGATCGCATTACTTGAGTCACGCAGCACGCTAAACGCCCCTGATTGAGCGACGAATTTGTTGTTTGATGTATTTGGATTGTAATCACATATAGATTCACATAGGTTTTTTCCCTTTTCTCTTTCTTTTTTGTGGTCAAAGTCCAGCATTGTTTCGCTCCCAGCACGAACTATACTCCCGAGACGATCTGTTACTTCATCTCACGTTCCCTGTTGACGCGAAATGCTATATCCCCGACCTAGACACCTCCTTGTATCCTCCCGGGCCATAAACCTCCTCCCTCTCCACTGTCAACTTTATGCAATGTGCGACGTGCATGAACGTCTTGTTCGCAAATCGCGTGATCGTGACGTCGTTCAATTTCATGAACAATGTTGGGCCCGATGTCTAAATATATTCCCTTCTTTTGCTCGTTATTGTGTATGATTCATCCGTCTCTGTACTGATTTATTCTCCACTCACTGTAGAATTGATGGAAGCCTTTATGATACCAATGTGCCAAAAACGAAGAGATTTGATGCTAATGAGCCCGGTATACATGGCCGACGTAACAACATATAGAAAGGAAGAGCTGGCCCAATGAGCACGAAATTACGCCTTCATTAAAAGAAATATGCAGGAGGAAAACCAAATACGCATATTAGATTATTGGCTAGATACGTTCACTCTCTTGTGGCTCGATCGTCGCAGTTCTCGAGCTCTCGTCGCGGCCGTGGTGGTGAACACGGATATCCCCTGGTTTCACGACCGGCGATACCCCTCGTTGTCGTAGACCCCCCAACTCGATGCCCTGACTCTCCATGCGCAGGCGCCGGAACTCTTCCTCGCTATTGTCCCGGAGCCAATGCCGTTTGCTCGAGGCATAGCTCCAGGATCCTAGGCCTGCCCAGAAAGCCTTATCCCGGCTGCGAGGTCCCCACGCCCATCCACCGCCAGCACGGATAGGCATGTGATAGTATCGGAATGCAAAAAAGGCGGTAATAGTCCCGATGAGAAAGCCGAAGAGGATGTCAAACCCGTGGTGCCGGAAGTCAAACCAGCGTGAGCTCGCGATAAATACAGCCAGGAAGAATGGTAGGATGGCCAGAAGGAGCAGATAAACCGGAGGTGCAGCTGCTTGAGTGCGAACGGCAGCGACAGTTGTGTTGTGCACGCCAATCTGCTTCATAATGGCTGGATCGAGTGGCGAGGATGCTTCGTCATCGACAGCCGAGATGGAGCGGGAGCGAATGCCTTCATAAGCCGTGTTAGTCGACAATGAGGTGGCGGCGCCATTCCGCCGGTTTAAACGTGAAGGAAAGGCAGTGACGGCGCCGGAGTCGTTCGCAAGGGTCTCCCGTGGCACGAAGGGAAAGGTGATTGCGAACTTGCTAGCCAGGAAGAGAGACAGATAAATTAAGCCAGCGGCGGAAGAGCTCGAGTGGCCCGAGGGATAGCTGCGGAAGCCGTCGTCAAGGAAGGCCTTGTCGGGGTTCGTGCAGATGGTGGCGCTGACCAGCTGGCCGTTATACGTCGATCCCGTGGCATCGGCCAGGACTGTACTGGAGAAGCCCACGATGTGTTTCATGACGTTCTCCACGTCGGGAATGCACCGCGACAGCAGATCAGGTCGCGGCTTGCCGAATAGGTTCTTCATCCCTTGCGTCACGATCCATGCCGATATTAACGAAAGCGCCAGACCCAACCACTAGAATACTCGGAGTCAGTTATCGCCATTTCCAGCGTGGGTTTTGAGGGTTTCGGAGACTCCAAGACACACTCTCGGCCTAGAAAGGAAAGCTTGTACTCTAGAATTTGCCAAAATATGAAGAAAACGGTTCCGAGAACCACTCACGCCGATATGGAGTTCCCAGAGCTTTCGCTTCCAGATTAGGGAGGAGGGTGTGCCCTCGGGCACGGTGCGACCCGGGACGAAGACTAGCGCGACAACGAAGATGACGACGATGGGAACGCCCGCATTAAATGTCAAGAGCAGTGCCGAGGTGACGGTCTCGTGCTCGGTCACGGGAAAGCTGAGCAGTTTGAACATTAGCGACGGCACAAGAGTCGAGCTCGGCTGGATAGACGTACGCTATGTTGGTGTCCAGCAGGCTGAAGGGCCTCTTGTTCGGTGTCACGTTGCCCAGGAAGTAGCCGGTGAGGCCGACCACTACCATGATCAGCCAGTCGAAGGCATAGGAGAGGACGACGGGGACGCTGGGCTTCTTCGGTCTCGTCCTGGGCGGTAATATGTCGAAGTCGGGCATCTTGTTGTACGTATGAGACGGCTGCAAGTTGAAGATGGCGAAAGTGGGAGTGCGACGAGAGGCCCCTGACATAGCTCGACTAACAAGAGCTTCGGGGCAGAACGGGCGGTATTACTGCCCACCCAAACGCGGAATAGCCAAACGAAACCCAAAATTACAGTCTCAAAGGAAAAGAGGGCAAGGAGGTCGTTCAAGATGGTGGTAATGAAGGTAATACCTTACCCAGGGGTTATGCTCTGCATCCTCTTTGGCCCGTTGCAGTACTTTGTAACAACGGAACTCTGGGCGCCCAGACAGCCAAGAGGATGGTCAGCGTTGCTGTCGGCACTGCGGCAATGCTGCGCCCCTGTACCCGCCCTGCGCGTAGCCCTGCGGGAATGGAGCTGGGAGGCGCGCAAAGCCCAATTGGGTAACGTGTCGCGTGGGTCCCGGCGCTCCCTTACTAACAAAGCCTCGCAACTAGGTACCTATGTAGGTAGGTAGTCTGGAATGTTGAATGCAATCACATTACAGATAATCTATAATCATGCCCAGGTGGTAGATAGTGTACACCCAGGGATGCCCGGAACTGGCGTCAGCAGAGAGGTGGTGTTGTCCACCACTAAGTAACTAAACGACTCCTGCCTTATTAGACAGAGGACTCGATAATGTTGCAGAAGATGTCGCCTATTGGGGGGCTTGTTTCTGTTGTGTGTAAGGTACCTAGACCACAATGATCAACTTTGGCTTGTTATCATCATGCTACAGTTGTATTACGTGGCTCGGCCCTCGCCGGACGGTATGACAGTTAGTTATGACAGTTAACTACCTAACCTACTAGAAGGGTGGCTTAGATGCTGTCGCAAGATGAATGATGTTTCGTCCCATGCGCGCGCTTCGCATCTTACAACAGCCATTCTATATATTCTCTCTGTTCCTCTTCCTAATTGACTATCGGACCACGTACCAAGACAATCTCAGCCTCAACCTGTGTGTTGTATTATAGTTGTAGGTACTGTATTTGGGTTCAGCTGAGAGGAGGAGCGGAGCGCGACTGAGCAGAAGTTCGGGGCTGCCAAAATTCTGGAACGGGGCGGCTACGTGGCTGGCGGACCGTTGGCCACCTCTGGCTGCCCCGGCAACGGCCAGCAACAGTGGAATGTCAACATCAGGCATGAACTAACCCCAGCCATCCAATATTTTCTTTTCGTTATGCGGCCGTGATCCAGACCCGTCCAATCAGTGCCCCCCAGCCAGTGACACATCACCATGCAGTCTAGATAACTGACGGTGAAACTCGGATCACTTCTCGCACGCTTTCACCTCTGGCACCAACATCGTCATATAAAATCTTCGCCCCGCCAACCCCCTGCGCCCGTCACTGTAGGTATCGTTATCAATAAAGCTACATACGTGCTGCCCTGAGCTGAGCTTCTTGCGGCGCCGACTCCCCTATCCGTCACCTCCTGCCTACCTAAATATCCACGTCCAATCCACCCAGGAGTTCGAAGTCCGGCTCGAACAAGGCCAAACGGTCAATCGTCCTGTGCAAGTCTCACATAGCTAGCTTTGTAGGGCCTGGCTTCCGTATTGGCTTCCGAACATAAATGATGCTGCACCGCGGCAAGCCCAAAGACGCCTCCTCTTCGAAGAGGAAGGTCACTCCACCTTCACCTACATATATGAACAATGAGCAGTTTGGTTCGGATGCCCTGGTCCAGAGTGATCCACCTGACTCTCCCACTAACCGTCGGCCTCCTGCAGCTGCCTATCTGGCGAACCTACGCGAAAACCGTGTGAATCGTCCCGGAGGGGCTCGACCTCCGCCCCCGTCTACAAGGTCGCGGGTAGGGACCACTGAGCAGCTCACAACACCCGGCCGATCGTCGATCGCGGGTGACTCTGTTCGATCCGAGCCCCCTGCCAGCCACCAGAGGACGGGCTCTGATCTAATGAGACCTCGGGGTAGCCGCCCCAGTGTCGCGGGCAGTGTGACCTCCCGCTACTCGGTCAACACGGCATCTGGCAGAGATTATTTCCCGACTAAACCCGCCGTTACTCCTCTAAAGCCGTCAGAAATTGTTCCCAGTGCTACGTACATCGAGCGTGGCCAGAGATGGATGGAGAAGGAGGAGGCATTTTCGCTCCATCAGGCCCTGGATGCTATCGAGGTCAAAGACGACGAGAAGGAAGAACAAGAACAGGATGACGAGACACATCTATACAATGCTGCGTTGAACGAAGCCGCCGAACTAGTATACCAGCACGAACACGGTATTAAACCACGCGAGCCCGACGCACCATACCGGTACAAACCCCACATGCGACGGAACAGCTACGCCCACGCCCGAACAGCCAGTGTTGGGCGATATGGTAGTGATATTGGTGCCACAGGGCTTGCCCGAGATTCGGTACGGTCTTTCTCTGGGAGCTCGTCCGGAAGTGATAGAGGTTCATCTCCTAGTAGTGAGCGTGGAAGCATGGATCAGCAACGCAACTTCGGCGCGGGACCCGTAAACCAGAAAGCCCCTGTTGGTACCGGCGGTGGAGCTCATACGAGTTCTGGCAGCCGTCGCCGCAGTAGCATGAGGCGCAATATCAGCGGCGAGATTGAAAAACCATTCTCTGGGGATCAGATATGGGAGGAACCTGAATGCGCCACACCGGAACGAAGCTCAAGACAACCTCAGCTACCTGTTCACTCTCAACCACTCGGTGTGAAGACAAGGAACTCCCCCAGCAAAGTCCAATTCGCACCCGATCCTTCTCATGATCCTCGCGCGAGCCTGAACGCTAGTCCAACAAAACTCATGTCTCGAACTGAGATACACCAGAATCCACCATCACAGTCGCGCAATCCCAACTACACAAAAAACGATCTCTCTGACTCTCCCCGTTCCTCGCAAGACATTCCGAGGAAGAACGGGGTCGAGATACGCAGTGACGATATCCGTCAAGCGACGAGCATGCGGCTCAAAGACCGCAGCTCCAAACTTCCCACCCCGTCTGCGGTCAGCGATAGCCCCGGACGTCCAATCGTAAGCTTTGATAAAAACTGGAAAGCCCCGGAAGAGGCGGCTACTGATCCAACGTCAGACGAGTCCCGCCGAGTCCCTTTCGGGGTCGCAAAAGAGCGTCCGGGGCCGCAAAGTCCGCAGCCGCCTATTCCTACTATCGTATGTACGCCGGATATTCCGAAGTCGGCGCCGCCAGCCACACAGTCATCCCATCGTTCCACACCCATCCCAAGCATTCAGGTAGACTCGGGGGCTGCGCCTCAGGTTCCTGTCATTGCTATCTCTGACGATGGTGGTCCTTCCGTGCCTACCATCGTCTTGCCAGACAGCGACGGCAACCATAGCGGTAATGTGCCAAACATCCCTGTCATTGTGACGCCTGATGATGTAGCGCCGAAACCTTCTGCCCGGCCACTGCCGGACCCAAGATCGACTTCACGCACGCGCAACGAAGCAAGCGGTGGCCGCCCCCGGGGCCACTGGTCTCCCGCACCAGGGGCGTCGCATCGCGCAACAGCAATCTGTCATGAATGCCGCTACCCGATTGAGGGTCGGGTTGTAGCTTTGAGTGGGGGCTCAGAGCGCTTTCACCCGCAATGCTTCCGGTGCTACACGTGCGGCACAAGTCTCGAGGCCCTCGAGATTAGTCCGGAGCCAGACAACTTCTACGCAGCGCGGCTTGGCCGCATTCGTCGCCGAGCAGCGGGCGAAATTCTCGAGGAGACACCCGGCCAGACGATGGCCGAGGATGGCGACGAACGATTGCGCTTCTTCTGCCATCTAGACTGGCACGAGCTGTTCGCGCCACAGTGCAAGCACTGCAAAACACCGATCCTAGGCGAGCACGTCGTGGCGCTAGGTGAACACTGGCATTACGGACACTTTTTCTGCGCCGAGTGCGGTGACCCCTTCGAGCGCGGCATGACGCACATCGAGAAAGACGGATACGCGTGGTGCGTAGCCTGCCAGACGAAGCGAACCGAGCGTCGCGCGCCCAAGTGCAAGCGCTGTAAGACGGCAGTCATCGGACAGTACGTGAAGGCGCTAGGCGCCGAGTGGCACGACGAGTGCTTCCGCTGTGCTACTTGCGGCGGAGGTTTCGACGATGGGCAGATCTTCCCCGTGGGCGAAGGGGATCAGGCAAGGGTTTTGTGTACCAGGTGTCGGGCGCAGGAGTTGAAGATGTGATGACGACGGGTTTTGAGGGGGAATTCGGCGAAAGAGGAGGGAATAATCACGACGTAAACGAATTGATGGGAAAGAATCGAGTCAAATGGCTAATGATGAGGGACGACTGGGTTCAGCGGTTGGAGTTTGTGCGCTTGCTGTTGGGCTGCCTTTTGCATGGCGTAGTTGGTTTTCCTGGCGTTTTACAACCCGTGTATTTGTCACATTGCTGCTCACCTGTTACCTGACAATTGTGATTCCGCCGATAATATACGAGAATGGATAATGCGTTAACCTTCCAGCGCAAAGTTTGTTCAGGTTGCTTACGTGGCAGCCGTTGCGCTTTATTACACATTGGGTACATACCTGCTTCTTCCTGGTGGTTTACTGTATTTTACTGTAATATCACGAGTCCAGTTTTCTGCCGGATGAGGTGTCTACAGAGTTCAAGCAATGTGCTCCCTTGCCACTGCAGGGGATCGGATTTCGTGACTGGATAGGTACGGACGTTCGTACCTCTTGTTTTGTAGTTAAGCAATAATGCAAGTCGGAATACGTGTATGTTTGATTACCTAGGACTGCAAAGCGAGGCTTCAGTGCCCGAATCTGTAGATGCCTATCGCTTCCTGCTCTTGGCTTGGACTGCCTCGTCAACCGACCCAGGCAAGCTCTGACCTTAAGAAGGCACTATTGGAAATCATTCGGTACTGGAAGAAGGAAACGCATGCAAGATTGCATTCAGTCTTGGCTGATATTAAAGAGATGCACTAGAACTCCCCGTGATGTTGTGGCAAGTCTGAATCCGCAAAAGCAAACAAGAGCATCTAGATGGAAACTCCTCCCTAGTCAACGCCCCAATCCGTCCAGAGGAGTGTGGATGCAGAACGTGCCACGACGATGGCGCTGCCGGAGGTTTCAGATCACATTCGCCCGTGGAAGTCCTTTTGTGTAAAAACCTCAACACTCTCCCCAGATCAATTCGTCGATGCCTAAAACTCCATGATCCTAACTTCTCTCCTCGTCCATTTCATCACGCAAATCGTATTTTATAATCGAGATAGTTTTGTAGAGCCCTCTCGTAACAAAGCGCCAATAACGTGCGGCGTCTGGTCAGGCTTGAGGGTGGGCTTTGTCGTCGACAATGGCGCCACATCAGGAGCAACCGCCAACTTGCTCCTGGTGCACTTCGAGCGTGTCGCCGTCCTGCATCTCAAGCTATATAGCAAGACCGGGTGTTAGTAAGAAAGACAGTCGACACGTCCGTGTATGTGTATGTGTATGTGTATGTGTATGAACAGAGGAGTGTCTTCGACTGTGCCAGAAAAGGCTGGAACTTACGGAGTCGGGTGTATCTGTCTTCTGAACACGCTGGCCCTCGAAGAGGAAGCGTACCGAGTCGACATTTTTTCCTTGACGCTCGCAGAAGGCGGTCATAAGCTTCTCTAGCTTCGTGGAACGCTTGATCTTGAAGAACACCTCATTATTGTTGTCGGTGACTTTAATATTGAGGTGCTCGCCCCCGGCCGGCGCCTCATTGCGCTCGGCACTAGGTGAACCAGACTCGTTCTCACCGGACATCTTTGGAGGGTCGGCGGGGTTTACGGTTATATGGAAAGATGACTGGCAGAAGGATTCCGAAGGGAAAGCGGCTTTATTGGATGGCGAGGTTGCGTCAGTTTTGGCAAACAACAGGATGCGCCGAGGGAACCGGGGGCGTAGAGGGACCAAGTGCGCGCAGGCAGAGGGACTTTGGCAGCAGAGAAAGCGTAACAAAGATCTGGGATGAAAGACCTCAACAGGTGAAGTGCTCGCTTATGTACTTATTGTACGGTAGGGAAGGTAAGGTACATGGGAAGGGACAACCTTGGAAGAGGCAACAAGGCTACGGTATGCATAGTAGTGGGGCAGCGGGGTGATTGAGCGAGGTGGAACAACTGGAAGCTGCTGGTGCTGGTTGCTTGTGCGTGTGCCGGGTCATGGTGGGGTGATTGATGTAGTGTAACGACTTGAGGACATACATACCTAGGTACCTAGGTACCTACCTACCTACCTCCTACCTATGTACCTATCTATCAATATGTACCCTCTCTCTCTCTCTCGTCTTACAGTGCCGTCTGTCCGTCTTTCTCTGCAAGACACCAGCAGACGATGCCGGAGCCAGGCAGACCGTCTATTGCTCAAGTGGTGATCGGGAATAAAGTCTTGTTTTCGTCCTTGCAGAAAAAAAGAAGGGAGCAGAGAAAAAGAAGAAGGTGAAGATGATGATCGCTGGCCACATGGGAGTGCGATGTGAGGACAAAATGTTGGAGTGTAGAGGACACCCGGGTACCTACCTACCTACCTAGATTAGTAGTATCCAGGGCAAGGTAAGGTCCAGGAAAGTAGGCAATTCATACATATGGCTCCTATCTAAATATGTACGTTATATGTGAGCTTCATTGCTGGAACACGGAATTATATGTGCATTTTCGTATTGTACATACATACCTACCTGCCCAGGTGCCTAGTTGACCCAGGCGGATGGCACGTCAAGCTACCTATGCTTCAAATGTCATTGTTTATAGTTGCTTTACCATTAAGCCCACGTTTCCAGACGACAACAGAGAAGTCAAGGGAGGCGACTTGAGCATTCCAAGCCTGTACGATATATCGTCATGGTGTGTCCCTTGCAGGAGTACTACCTACTTATGCCATACTGTATCTTTGCGACCTGGGTTTAGCCACCTTACCTAAGGTGGCAGTAGTAATGTTATTACATCATTATCCCCGTGGGACCATGTCAGGTAATGCCATAGTGGTTGTATTGTTGTTGTAGAGCAGGGTTGGTAATTAGTTCTATACTAATTAATATATTAATTAGTATATTAAACTAATTAGTTTAGTTTAATATTAGTATAAATTTTTTAGCGTTAGTTTAGTTTAATATTAGTATGGATTTTTAGTTTTAGTATTAGTTTAAGTTAATATATTAATTAATATATTAATTAATATAAATCACGTAATTTTTTTTAAAACAATTACGTGATTTTTTAATATTAAGCTTATTTATATAAAAAAATATTTTTTTTTAATTTTAATATAAAATCACGTGATTTAAAATACTTAATATAGTTAACGTATAAGTAAATATTTAATAAAAATATTTTTAAAAAATATTCTTTAAATATTTTTTTTTAAAAGTTTATATATAAAATTAAAAATAAATCGGAAAATTAAATAGTTTATTAATTTAAATATATATAAATTTAATAAAATTTATAAAAAATTATAAAAATTAAAAACCTTTATTTAATATATAAATAAAATTTAAAATATATTTTAATTTTTATATAATATAATTAAATATATTTATTTAAGTTAATAATAATAAAATATATAAAATAATAAATATATTATTTAAAAGCTAAATTTATGCTTAATTTTATAAAATTAACTTTATTATTTAATTAATTTTTTTAAAATAAATAACTTTATTTTTATTTTTAATTTTTAAAAAAAAAATTTAAAATCACGTGATTTTATATTAATTAATATATTAATTAATATATTAATTAGTTTTAGTTTAATATTAGTATAGATTTTTTTATATTAAACTAATTAATATTAATATAAAATTTTACATACTAAACTAATTAATATTAGTATAGGCTCATACTAAACTAAACTAACTAATTACCAACCCTGTTGTAGAGGTTATGGAGGGACCTAGTGTCCTGATACTATAGCTACTCCATATATACATGACCTAGGCCGTGCCTGCCTACAGACCACCAGCTCAAGCTCCCTGGGCATTTGTGTCTATCTCAACCCAACCGCGCGCGATTGCTCTTGGTCAGTAATAGATCATCCTTTACCGCCGTAGCTCCTACAGCTCGACCCTTTGTCTTGTCATCATTCTCGGCTACCGAAGTCTACTCAATATCTCGCTCTCTGTTCAGATATAAAACGAACCATGGTTTGTGGCCTCTCCGCCGAACCTGACGCTTTCTCGGGCCCAATCTTAATAATCCCACTAGGGCCTCCAAGAAGATCTCGCATCCAAGCCACCCTGTCACCCTCGAGCCGTGCGTCGCCAAAACCCCGATCAGAAATCACATTGCCGAGGTATTGCTAATTTACCGTATTCTAGTGTGCTATACAAGGTGAGATTCTACATACGTCGATTGCCAAAGGCGACGTCTAATCGGAGTAGATTGTCTAGGAAAGAACGGGTTCAATCAGGCAAAATGCGAGCACCTCGTCGACGCCCTGTACGAGTGTTGCGATGCGTTCTACCAGAAGAACGGCGAGGCCGCGGCTACAGCGAGCTGTCCCAAACCCAGTCTTTTACGGTTAAAATTGAAGCAACGCCAAGAGGGCAAGAAATAGACACTTATTCATCAAAACCCCAGGATAGGAGAAGCCCCAACACTCAAGGAGGCGAATGTAGATAAAAGATCCTAGAGGCGCTGGCAGCAGATTCATGTCTCACAACTACTTAGGCACGTCGACCCAAACAGACAAGTCGATCAGGCAACATTAATGCAGCGTGGAATTATTCTAGGCGATCATTGAGCGCGCAGGAGGTCCTCAAGGGACCTGGACAACCATTGAAATGAATTAGGCTTGTCCCGAGACTCTAATATGAATGCCGATGACATTTGATGAGAGAAGAAGAAGAAAACTTCGGTATCCGCTTCGCCAGCGACATTTTATAGAGAAGGCGGGTCAGCACCAGCCACATTGTGGCGCACCCGCCTGGCCAATCGAGGTTGCAGGTCGATGTACGCCGGGTGTGGGTCTATAGATCGCGCTAGTCCACCCCACCCATGGACCTTTACCGCAGGTGTACCTAGACAGTTCAGTGCAGGGGGCCTGTCGCGTTCAGTTCTCAGTTCTCAGTATTTTCATCACCAGCAAGCCCAGCGAGATCTGAACCCAACCTTTTAGCTTGACCTCATTCAACAATAGGTAGTGGATACTTACTTATAGGTTGCATTGCTTCTCTCCTTCCGCTGCGACTACCGACGAGGGATACAAACACCCATTCCTTCAAGACCGGCAGCAATTTACGAGACGCCAACTGCAAGACAAGATAGTAATTACGTGGGATCTGTTGATGCCGACAGCGCAATAGAAGATGCTGGCTGGTAATCATACAGCTTGATCTAGGCATTGCAGACCAAGAAACCCGGCTTCACCGCGGCAGAATGCTGGCCCAGCGACCCCAGCGAATGGCTGGTGTTGAATACAACAGACCAGAGGATGAGGATGAGCAAACGAGTCTAGGTATGTGTACGATGAGGCCGCTTGGCGGGTTCGTCCATCTAATAGTAGTACTGCGCAGTATCCGAGATGGCTTCCTCGCCCGGTTTCATTGACGACGCCGAACACTTCGCCAAAGCTCTCGACACTCTTTCAGTAACCCAGAAAGCTGCTACCGAGAAACGAGCCGACATATTCGCGTTAGTCGACAAATACTACCAATATGCTACAGGAAAAGTCCAGGCTTTGCGCAACGCTCTCAAATCGACGTCGAGCACTGGCCTTCGACGCTTGGATGACTCTTCAAGCCAAGACTCTATGGACCTAGACGATGCAGACAACCGGCCGTCAGCCCCTGACTCGGCAGGCGAGCTAGAACGCTGGGAGCAGGAAGTTCAAGTCTGGGATTTATTGCGCCGCCTTCTACCTCTGCGCTACTCCAGCCGAAATACTCTCAGGCCGGCGCGCCGCGAGATCTCCAGGTTTCAATCGACTTCAGAACTTTGGAACGAGTTCCTCCAGTCAGATCCGACAGCCCAAGAGCGCAAGGCAATTCTTGAATGTCTACAGGCGAGTGCCGACGACGTTCGGACAGATATTGACGATCTCGTGCGAGATTATCAGAAGCAAGCTGATCGTGGCGATATCATAGCTTACGGCTGGCTCCACACGCGTTCCGCCATCAAGGTGCAGAAAAATGTAAACAGTTGGACAGGGCCACTAGATCCAACCAGCGCAGACGCCGGTCAACTGGTCGATATCAATGGCTCCAACCCTCTTGTAACGCAATTAGATCCAGACGTGGCGACAAGACAAGGGCGCAAACTCGAACCACAAGACGAATACTTTGAGCGTGCTATCTGGCTTGGCTGCTATGAGCTCCTTCGTCGCGGTAGGAGCCTCAGCGAGATTCGAGATTGGTGCATTGAACGAACCGAGGTGTGGCGAGCAATTAGCATGTCAGCCTTGTCGTTATCTAGGAGCAAAGAAGCAGAACAGTCCTCGGCTGATCCCCTCTCGACTCTGCTATGGCGTCGAACTTGTTTTGCCCTTGCTCGCCAAGGTGGTACCGATGATTACGAACGTGCAGTGTATGGCATTCTTGCAGGTGATATTGCCAGTGTAGAAAAAGTATGCAAAGGATGGGATGATTTCGTCTTCGCCCATTACAATGCTCTACTGAGGGCTCAGTTTGATGGGTACCTCATGAAGCGAACCTCATCGGACTCGACTGCTGCTATTCATCAAACGTTTCCCTCATTCAACGCCCTCCAGTTCCATGGAGATACTTCATCGGCCAGCGAGCGTCTCGTCAGCTCCCTCGAATCAAACCCGAAGACTACTGCCGAAGCGAAAACGCCCTTGAAAGCCCTGCAGGCCGCTATCATTTCTAATAACTTGACACAATACATGCACGATCTAGGTGTAGCACTAGGAAAGCGTGCAAACCAGAAAGCACCCTCTCACCTCATACCGGAGATCGACGATACTGCTGTCAGCGTGAACGACCCAAAATTCTTTATGATGAACGACTATGAAGGATTACGTATCGCGACGCACGTATATTTGCTGATATCCCATCTCGATTCTCTTCAGGGCGAGGATCTTACGGAAGCCGATCGTCGCAGAGCTCGGGACAATGTCGTCACTACATATGTTAGTATCTTGCGGTTAGCCAACTTGACAGATCTGATGCCCCTATACTGTTCGAAACTCCAAGAAGAGCGAGGTTTCTTTACCCTGAGTCGAAACATCACTCGGCTAGAAGGACCAGGTGATAGAGACATTCTCCTCAAAATCATGGCTAAATTAGGAATGAATACTGCAAAATTCATTGCGTATCAGCCACGATCCATCCTCCAGCAAAATCCTATACCCGAGCAAGGCGTACCAGCGTTCGGCGCTTTTACTGTTTTCTTGAAAAGCCCCCCGACGTTGAAGTACGGCCGCCCCCTCAAACCAGATTTTTTTGGCGAAGAGCCGGAAGCCTTGGAACCCACCGATGAATCTCTAATCCAGTCCCTCGAGTGGTTTCTCCTACTGGACGGCCTCTGGGAGGAATTTTTCGAAGCTGGCATAGCTGTTTATAAGCGTTTCCTAAGTAAGAGCTGATTAGTACGCATGTCTCTTGGGCGTAGATACTGACTTGACAATAGAGGGATTTAATCTCCATGCGGCACGCGCTCTATCCGAGCGGGTTCGGTGCGCAAATATCTTCAGACGAAAGACCGGTCTTACCATTACGGACGATACAGATGTTTCATGGTTCGAAGACATCCGCTCGGGCGCTGTCGCTGCCTCCCTTCAAGGTGAAGATCTCACCACAGAACAAGTGGCAGCAGCAAGAAATTACTTCGAGATGGAGTGCCTCGTACGAGCCCTTGACTCGATGGAAACGATTGCCTCCAGCGAGGCTATGGCTCAAGAGTACGTCTCAACCATTGCAGTCTATGTTTAGCGGGATTACACGAGTTAACACGCATTCTAGTCCCACGGAGGAATTAGGGAGAGATTTCTGGAGTCATGTCGGAAACGAGGTCAAATCTATCAAGAGCTTCATGGGCGCTATACTCAACAACTGGCTCCTGGAAAGCCTCGAAGGTTCGCGTCGGCCCACCCCGTACTATAGGCGAGGATGTAAACTGATGATGACGGACAGGAGATGAAGACTTCACTTATCTGCGAGATGCTTATCTTCCCGAGACGGTCATAGGATATGTGAGCGTCCTGCATTTTGCGGGAACCAGCTTGTCACGGGACAATTTGCTGGAATGCATGGAACTTGCGTCGATCATCGCAAGAAAAGACGCGGACGTCGCGGCGGTGCTGATGAAAGCCGGTCGTATGAAGGAGATTGTGGAAGGCTTCGCAAACTGCAGCAAGGCACTTGCCATCAGTAGCAACGAGAAGAAGGGGCTGGGTGGCAGTAGCAAAAAACTGCGAGAGATGGGTTGGACTCGCGAATTATGGTCCGTCAAAAGATGAAGTTAACGAGGCCTACTAAAACCCAGCAGATGATTTCCAAGCATATTTCACTCAGGATCGTCGGCGTTCCCAGGGCTCAAGGCAAAATCATTCGCTACTGGCGCTAGGAGTGTACTAGAATAATAAGCTGGCACAGGCGACACGTATAACGCATTTCTTGGTCAATTGAAGAAAGTGACTGGAATGCGACCTCGGGAGGGTCCTTCTGATATACCGGTACATGTGCAATGACACGATAGGTGACGAGGGACGATGGACGCACGCCGAAGTATGTAAATGTACCAACGTAGCATAGGCGATAAGATAAGCCCGGGGCAACCAGCTAACTTAGCGCCGAGAGATGCGATGGCCTAACAGTACTTCGTACAGCACTTGAGCTAACGCGTAACTGAACTGCATCATTGCCTCCAGGCTACCTACATGTAGATATCAATCCAATACAACTTGAAATCCATTCGTACGAACGGCCCAGAATGTACTCAAGCCCGACACCGCCGCCGCCCCTTCCCCCGCCAAAACCCAACAGCCACGATGTGAGCCGGCTCGGGACGCCTGCAGGAAACTCTCCCCGTCCGCCGCCGCCCGCTCCGGACAACGGGCACAGCGGTGGCCTGGAGGGCATGGCGATGCCCAGCATGTCCAACGGCAGAATACCGACCACGGATGCGTCAGGCCTGATCCCTGCGCCTACGGCCACGCCTAGCGGCATCACGCAGCAGCATCAGGAGCCAGTGCCTGATCCGGGCGACACCTGGCTGCCCCGAATACTAGAGGATAAGTCGTAAGTCTGGCCCCAGGCCCTGGGTCGTGGATCTTGGATCGTGTCTGACCGGCAGCCTTGGTTTGGGGCATGTAGGAAACCGGACCTTGCCGAAATCCTCAGCAACCCAGCCATACTACAGGCCTTAACCGTCTCGCCGACGACGATGCACCCGTCGCTTGCCCAGACACAGGACACGCTCCTAGCCGCACTCGCCGAAAATGTAGCCCTCGCCCAGCACCTCGCCGAGCTGGAGACACGGCTTGCTCACCAGCGCGCCTCTACGCAGGCCCAGCTTCTCTCGGCCCATGCCCTCGACCGGCAGTGGCGTTCCAAGCAGGCTGGCATGGACACCGCTCTTGCGCCCTTTGCCCCCGCAGCGCTCTATGCCCGCCTAACCCAGGCCTTGCAAGAACAGGAGATGCTATGCACTGCCATGGAAGAGAGCTTCTTGGAGGGGGAAAGCACACAAGGGGGTGGCAACGAGAGAAGTGGTAGCCCACCGAGCAACCTGGCTACAGAGCGAGAGACAGTCGATTGGGTTCGGAGATACAGAGAAGCGAGACGGCTGTACTACCTTCGACAAGAGCGTAAGGAGAGGTGGAACGAGAGACGAGTCGGCGGATGGCGGTGAACGAGTTCCTGTGTCGCATTCTTCGCCAGGCGAGAACTACAGCCGCCCAGGGCTACCTAGGCTAGACATTCGGTGCTGGAACAGAAGCTCCCAGAACAGCTCCGGACTGCTCCTTATGCTTCGTGTGCTAGCCGATGGCAGATACTTCGCTCGGGGAGATCGAGCCATATTCATGCGTCCGTGGACTTGCCGCAGTGCGGACACGTATCACACGATCCGTCCAGAGTGGCCAAGATCGATGTACATCGATACGCTGTTCCTGACAAGTCCGCGATCGAAGATGCTCGTCTCAGCGCCTCAGCCATCCCCGACTGCCAAGGGCAATTCGGCTTTAACATGGTCATTCATAGTACCATATGTCTCGCTGTTGTTGAGGTACGCTACCGTTTTGCGCGCTCATGCCTGTGTGGTGGGTGTGAATGATATTGAGAGCTAGACAGGCTAGATATGTGACTGACGAGTGCAGTTATGTCGCACGCGACATATGGAGTTGCTATGGTAAGAAGGCGAGCCAGCCCAAAACGCCGGCTCTCGATTCAGCCTCGATTCCAACTTATCGCTAGAGCGATCAACATATCATTATGTCGACGTGAATTGTACAACAACTAACTTT
Source organism: Xylaria longipes (assembly GCA_025201785.1). Lineage (NCBI taxonomy): Eukaryota > Fungi > Ascomycota > Sordariomycetes > Xylariales > Xylariaceae > Xylaria > Xylaria longipes. The sequence continues at coordinate 1,286,560 of MU619687.1, forward strand.
GTTACCGCCATGTTGTTTCCATGCTCCCCACAAGTCTAGCTGCCATCGGTGCCATGGATAGCTTTCAGACCTATCTATTTTATACACCTACCAGGGTATTTCTATCATGAATGAGAACAGTGACTAGCTTCAGGGCAGGGTAACAAGCATTGTGGTATTCCAAGCAAGTTCGTTGTGGCTAGGCCCTAAACCATCAAGAAAGCGGCCATTTCATATTGTACGCATAGCTAAGATACTATGCCCAAACCGACAAAGACAAGGATACATTCAGACTCCAAGTAACTAGATACATTGATTCACAGACAATTGCTCGCACATATAGACTTCTCCAGATCGATCATGTTACGAACATTGCAGCGATGACGCCTCACAGGTCAGTCAAATGGGACCATCTCAGATGGGGACATGCATGAATATATGCGCGACATAGCACGAGACTTTTGTCGTAGCTTTCCTTTGCTATTTTTAACCGAGCTTCTAATTATATCAACCTGTTTCTGGACTTGGACGGTGCAAGGAAATCGATCCGTCGCCGCCAACTGCTCGGCCCACGACGATGTCGCGGTTAATATGGGTAAATATGTTGTGTCCTGTCACCTTGATCTAGATTGTGGCCGATGGTCAAAAACACCTCTAAAATCCTATCCAGTGAACCAATTTCCTAGCCTTCTAGGGCGCTCCATATCCTAAGCGCGCTATGACATGGCACGATGGCGGATGGTGTTTGAATTGGGCTCCCCGAAGGAGGAGAGCGTGCAAGTCCTAATGGTATAGAAGCTCTTCATCGCCATTAAATACCTAGATTAGGCATCTATTCCTCCATAACATTCAAGCATCGAACACAGTCTGGCCTTCCACAGAGTCATCAGCCACCTTCATCCCTTTTCTCCAACGCCTACTGGAAAAAGAACTCGATAACGTGCACAGCACACGAGAGTTGCCCAACTCACTGCTGCCACCGTAATCGCCACCATGCATCTCACAATTATCCTTCTCGTCCTTCTGCACTCTGGCCTCTCATCAGCTGCACCGCAAATCCTCCCGAGACTCCCGGCCCGCGACCCATTCACACTCCCATCTGTCGTGTCGACTAGTTTCTCGGGCAGTGGATGTCCACAGGGCACAACAGACGCGTCGGCCGACCTCTGGGAGAACTTCTCTTTCACACTTCCGAGCTTCAAGGCCAAAACCGGCCCGTCCAGCGCCGTCGCCGAAAGGTCCGTTAACTGCCAAGGCCATGTTAATTTCGGGGGCTCGACGACGGGATGGCAGTTCGCGCTCAAGGAACATTGGTCAAAGGGCTATCTTGAGTTGGACGGCGCGGGTGTCACACTCACACAGTATCTTACAGTATACTTCAGCCAGGATGCCGCGAACACTGTAAGCATTTATCTAATTGCGTCGTCTTTTACTTCTTCGTTTCACCTACGTGCGCACATGGTATAATATAATGTTGTCTCCAGGAGCTGCTAACATACCGCATTAGGCCACCACAGTCCAATCCATTCCCAGCAAAGACAACTCAACCGTTTCAGACCTGAGCCTGCACACAACCATACCTGAGGCCGCCTTGGTCTGGTCGCCGTGTAACAGTGGCGGCATACTGAATGTTAACTTCCGCATGGCGTTTACAGGGGCGACTCGCAACGTTACCGCGTACTATGGCGCAGGCAAGAATATATCGGTCAGTGAGCAATGGGAATGGACTTGGAGGCAATGTTGATGCTGGAGTCAAAACTCGTGATCGTTTTCTATCTCAAGCGAGATGGAGTAAATATCAAAATGTCCGGTGTTTCAAAGGATTTTGTTGATAGCCTATAAATCTATAACAATAAACAGCACTACTCCGTGTCCATATAAAGAGGGGCCCTGTTATACCATCCCGTATCACGGTCTATACAAATTGTGGTCTGATCTCCCTGGCCATCAGCGGCGATTCGCAACCGCGAATGCATACTTCTAGCCTGCTTCTAGGAAGACATATTCCCAGCTAACTGCCCATCGTGACAAAGATCGCCCTATAGTTTTGAATTTTGAACAAGGCTACCCAGCTACATCCTAAATTATATACGTATCTCCCCAATTACGTCGTAAAACCTGCGCGAATCTAATCGTGGTGACCACGTTGTTGTCAGCATGCTATAGCCAGGTTTGATATCTTGTCCCTTGTAGTTTTGCTGAAGCAAGATATCAAATACATTCGGCGGGAAACCTACCTAATCTAATTAAGAGGTCCTGGCCGATTTTTAATTAGCCTCCCTGCCTGTGGTTCTGCCTATGGGCACCTAGGGGTTGTGTTTTCGGTAGTATTGTTACTTGTCTGCCTCTAAAATGCTGCGGTAATAGGCCGTGCCCGTCCCAGAATGGCGGCTTGTTCTGGTGGCATCCCAGCATACTTATAATACAGAAAGCCGTGATTATATCCAGCGCATGTTACGAAGCCACAGCCACCACCATCACCATTCCTGGCCGCATACACCTTGAACTATAACCAGCTTCATACCTTAGTAGAGGCTGAAGGTAAGAGGGATTTATAGGTGATGTGTGAGGATACGCCGCGATTGATGTTTCTCGGCTCAGATGAGAACGCAGTCGAGCTTATACAAATGTTATACGTAACCCTTGCTGCTCTGCGGCAAAACTAGCGTTGTTAGTCCTATCAAATTACAAATACGGTTTGAGACAGCCTACGGAATCCGCGTGCGATCCCCCCGAAGTCACATCTGCAAAGGTGATTCAGCTGCTGCCTAAACCGATGATAGACAAGCAATGGCTGGTTTATCTTCTGGGTGTGCAACGGTTTAATATCCAGAGGTAGCAAGTCAATTATCTGCTTTTGTCATTTCATGTTGTTTAGTATCATGGCGGAGACAAAAGCAAAACTAGAAAAGTTGCCACCGATTTTGTATTCTGTGGGGAAATCCGTGCCCAGTTGAGATAGAACCAGCAAGTAGTGTTCCTTTCTGTAGGTTTAGGCTAACGTGTCGATAATCAAGTGCCTGCGGTGACCAACTGACAAACCCAACTCCCTTATTTATAAGTGAATTCTTACTAGGCAGTGGAAAACTTCAGTTTCAATACTTGGCCTAATGATGTTTTGCTCTTATGCGATGTCATTTGGAGGTATTCTGGCTCTATGAATCTGGGTGATTCGTCATACATAGAGAATAGCCCGTTCCCTTGTTGAGTCATTCCATACACTTTTCCTCTGTCCTACCTACCCATGAATGACACTCACTCTTGCTAAGATATAATGAGGGAGCTACATGACCTTCAATCGTTGTTGTGGGCATGGTCTTAAACAAGTACGTCAAGTAGTCCTCTCTAATTCAAATAATGATTATATTTTTCCTTTAGGTCTCTAGTGGAAGCGATGTTGTACCGGCTCTGCTAGTCTGGCACTTAACCTTAAATTAAGACATCAACTCTCATTGCGTTGCATCTGATCTTGCTATTGCCTGTGCCGGTCTGTAGGACCTCGCACAAGAAGCCACCCTACTGTTAACTACGGTACTCTCCAGTAGCGAGTTCACGAGTGACTATTGTTGCGCGAGAAAATCAGTGCTGAATAGGCGAATTCCGCAGCATAGACAGCAAAATGATATCATGACACCCACTAAATTAAAATGCCGGTTTCCATGCTGAGCTGTTGTCTTTCGACTTTGATGCCTTGCCTGGGACAGTGAACCGACAGAAACGACATAACGACGTATAGGAACGCCGCCGTGAAAGGATACGGCGTATTCAAAACAGACCAACCACTTATACTTGGCTAGTCCCGGCGCGGTTATTATTAGTTGTCATGTGCACACAACCAATTATTGTCTTTCATATCCTCTATTATCCTTGCTTTTGTGATGATATAGGTAGCTACAACAGCTATTGCCCAAGTAGGTAGTTACAGGTACATTACCAACACTGCTGTGTTGTAAGATGAATTTCCCTCGACGGCTGTTCCCACGTAGCCGGTAACCTCGCCATAGAGGTCTTGGTCGGCTCAGCCATGAATATAACGCACCATACCATGACGTTATTCCAACCATGACTGTGTGGTCATACAGTATGCAGATCCCTACCCCTGACCACCATAGGCGGTAAAGTCCCAATCCTAGCAAATGTCTTGGCCATCGCGTTTCCTCAAAGGTATTAGATCCAACACGTATTGGTAGAGAGCCCGCCAATGAAATCAGAGTCTTCAAATACGCCGGCAACTGTTGCAACAGCAATATTCATAAGCCTCGCTGAGGCCATGTACCGTTCGTTACAAGAGTGCCTGCCGTATTAATCAACTCGCTTCTTTACTTGGAAACAGCAACGGAAGATCACCGCCTAATTGGGGAATATGGGAACTTGTATATTACGTCAGATCGAGGTTAGACGCCAAGGGAGACTTCATGTACAGCATAACTTTTGAATTGTGTTAAGTGATAGATGAGTATATATAGCAATACATCCTCCTTCATATTAACCATTGCTGCCTCTCTGTATTCTAGTGCTCGCACACGGCCTATCTTTTATTGTCAAGTTTTCTGTCCTTTCCGTCCTTGTTCTGTACTAGACAGCTTAAAGGCACCTGGAAGTTATTGTAGGCTTCAATTCCATTACGTGAGACGCCATGATGCCTCTTCGGCTCCCTTTTCCTATCCGAGCCATTATTTTAGTCTTAGCGGCCTCTGTTCAAGGGAAAACTACACACCAAGCACGAGTTGAAGCGCAAGGATATCCAACAACTGGTATACAATGGCAGCCATGCTTAGCCGGTATCAATGCCGTAGCGGCTCTAGACGTTGAGTGCGGTACTCTTGCTGTGCCACTCGACTATACAGCCTCTCATAGCACCGAGACACTTGAATTGTCACTCTTAAGGGTCCCTGCTGTCAAGAAGCCCGCAAAGCATAGTATTCTATTCAATTTCGGAGGCCCGGGGCTGGAGGTCCGTCACTCGCTAGCGGAGCTGGCCGATATGCTACAAGCTGTCACCGGGGGAGAGCACGACCTGATCGGATGGTATCCCCGTGCGACAGCCGAAACACTAACATTCTCGGTAAGGAATTATTGGAACCAATTTCTTCTTGTTTTCAGCAACCTTCAGAGCTCAGGATTTCCCATTTCTGGCCCAGATAGTGTCTAGAAGCTTTTGAAACCCTCACATATCAAGCTCCAAATGGCGGTAACTGACTCCGAGCGTTGCAGTGCTTCACCGACACAACGGACCGCGCTCAACTAAATTCGCTTGCCACATTCGGTAATGCCTCAGATGTTGCGCGCGGCCAACTCTGGGCTGGGGGGAAGATCTACGCCGACGCCTGTGCAGAGTTTCCGGAAGCTCAGGAGAGAGCGCCTCCAATAGGAACTTCCTTTACGGCTCGTGATGCCATGCAAATCGTCGACGCTGTAGAAGAAGATGGGCTACTAAGATATTGGGGTGGGCCTTTTTCGGCTGTCGACAAAAGAATATGACAATGGATAACTAATATATCGAATCCATTTGTAGGTCTTTCATACGGTACTGATCTGGGGGCTACACTGGCAGCTTTGTTCCCAGAACGGGTTGAAAAACTTATCCTTGGTAAGAATTGAAAGTCTTGCCCAGGCAATGTACGAAACGAAGCGACTGATAATTCGTCCTAGACGGTGTCTTTAACCCAATCCAGTACTTCTATGAGAGGTAAGCCCATTCTCTTAAGAAGTCCTGTTCATAGCACAGCGAGACCCCGTTATTAACGCCAGATTAAGGACCGACTCGGAAGGCTTTGCATCTGCCGATGACACATTTTCCGAGTTCTTTCGTCAGTGTGTCTCAACGCCCGAAGTCTGTACCCTCGCGGGCAACCGTCCCAATGCCACGGCGAAACAGCTCGAGTCGGCAGCGTACGACCGGATAGAGGAGCTTAAATACCACCCCTTTGCCTACAACGGCTCCACTATTGGATACGCGGAGCTGAAGAGCGGCATTCGATTTGCACTATACACCCCTTATTCGTGGCTATCGCTCGACAACATTCTGGACACTTTTCTTGTAGAGTCTCGGAACGAGACACTTGCAGGAATCGCAATTGAGAAGTTCGTCTCTGCCTCCTTGGCCGGGGAAACGTCTTCTGACGACGCGAGCATTGGTATCGAGTGTGTTGACAAGGCGCCCCGGTCGAACTCGTTCGATGTCATTAATGCCGCGCTCGACGGAGCCCAATCGGTCAGCCGTCTGCTTGGAGATTCCCTAGCCCCATTGGTTGCGACATGCGCACAGTGGACGCTTGAACCGCGGGAGCGATACATTGGCGGGTTCGCGAGGGTCAAGCCCCGAAAACCTCTTTTGGTGATTGGAAACACGTACGACTCGGCCACATCGATCAAATCGGCGAGGAACATCAGTGAGACGATCTAGGGCAGTGTCTTGCTCGAGCATGGTGGTTTTGGTGTACGTCTATCTCCCTGAAAAAAGACCCTTCTCTCTCGTTCCTATCTACCTCTGCCGATTCCCAAGCCGCTAACGTGTTAACTTGCCTTAAAACAGCACACCAGCATCCAACAACCTTCCCTTTGCACGGCAAGGGCAATCCAGAGCTTCTTCCGTAGTGGTACTCTGCCGGGGCCCAACACGTTGTGCGACCCCGTCGATCCGCCTTTCAAATTTGCCGCGTCTGGTCCGACGTGGCAAGATCTGTTCCCGCAGCTAGGCTTCGAGCCACCTAGCGTCAATGGCGCTAAGGCCACCCACATGAAGCGGCGTGGTCATACTAAGGACGCCCTTAAGTATATAAGCAGACGTTTAAACAACGCTTTTTAATAAATAAAAGTAATAATATAAAATATTATTATAATTATAATAATAGTTGTTTTTAAAATAATTAATATTTTTAAAATAATTAATATTTTAATATTTATAATTTATATATAAATAAATAAAAAAAATTTAAAAACTATTTAAATAATTATTTTAAACTTTTATTATTAAACTAAAAATAAAATATTTTAAAATATATTTTAATAAATTTAATTATATAATTAATATTTTAAACTTTTATAATTATTTAATAAAAAATTTAATATTTAAAACTTTTTATAATTTATTTATATAATATTTTTATAATAAAATTAAAAAAATATTTTAATAATAATAATATTATTATAATATTTTATTAATTAAATAATTTTATAAATTAATTATTATTAAAAAAAAAATTTTTATTTAATAAAAAACTTTTTTTAAAAATAAATTTTTTTATAAATTTTTTTATATAATTAAAAATATATAGCTTAAATAATATAATTAATAATAGTTTTTTTTATATAATTAATTTTATATAATTAAAATTAAAAATTATTAATATTTATAACTAAATAATTATTTTAAACTTTTATTAATAAATTTAAAATAAAATATTTTAAAATAAATTTTAATAAACTTTTATTATTATATAATTAATATTTTAAATTTTTATAAATATAAATATAAATAAAAAATTTTTTATAGTTTTAAAAAAAACTTAATATTTAAAGGTTTTTTTTAATTTTTTTAATTTTT